>OU974082.1:2237116-2639616 GCA_918843875.1 Diadumene lineata
TTCTTGGTTCTATATCTGTAATTGCCTTGATACTTTGCGTCCTTCTTTCATTCTCATTATATATTTCAAATCTTTCATCCTTTCTTATCTTTTGTTCCTTTGTGCTTTCTAGTGTCAACATTTCTATATTGTTATATCTTGCTCCATTCTATCATATCCCTTCACACTTTCACTACTGCTTAACTGTGGTTACTATTATACAGAAAATTTTCCTTTTTGATATCCTTCTTTATACGTGTATAAACTCCTTACACTTCGTTGGAATGCAGCTCTACCTGGAGGACAAAACAATGGTTTTCAGCTCCAAAGAGAGCGAAAATCTTTTATTTTGTCCTCCAGATGGGGCTGCTTTAACGCCACATGCAAGAACTTTATAATATTTATTCAGCGTTTGGCGCAAGTATCGTTCAACACCACATATTATCGTGTGTATGGGACGCGCTGGATGATGTAAATGAGAGCTATGTGAGGTCTTCTGCCTGGCAAGCCATAGGATGCATTATAGATAATGATACACTGTGGACGTCGTTAAAAAAGAAAGAGCATTTGACTGAGGTGAGATATTAGATGATTATGGAGATGATGATGATTTTGGTAGGGGCTTGTAATGATGTCATTTGAACAATTTCAAAGTATAAAAAATACAGGCAGTTTAAACTCATAATCTGTCAATATTTCTTGAAGTCATTTCAATATAAAACTTGCAATAAATTAAAATTACAATTCACGGCCATTAAAACGTATCAATAAATACATTAAAATCGTTTTTATTAAGACTTCTTTAACTTCTTTTACACTGTAATGATTTTTTATAAACATTAATAAAGAGTTTGGGCTGCCTGTGTGGAAATTGGCGTATGACAGTAACTAGAATTCACATACTTTAGTGTTATTTTATTGGATCAGTGACGATAACTATTTGGGCCTGTTTCTATTAGGTACAGTGCCACTGGGTAGAAAGTCTTTCGCTTTTTTCGCAAGGGGCGCAATCAACCAGACTTTTCCCTACAACCCGGTGGCACTCTAGGTCCTTAGGCCTTCAGTTAAGTGGTAGTGAAGAATTTTATGCTAATGACAAGTTTAAAACTTTTAACAAACTGGAATATTTGTACCTCTCAACAGAAAGACGTTATCACAAAGATACTATACACTCTAGAGCACGACAGCGAGGCTTATCCAAGACGAAGCTGTATCGATTGCATCATTGAATGGATAAACAATCGAAACCCAATCGTGGCAGCTTTATTGTGTAAGCCACATGGATCTGAATCATCTCCAGAATGCTTACCGTTAACCCTCTTTGGTTGCATCATAAAATTTGCAGTCGAAGATTTTGACTGGGAGGTAAAGGTACGCGGTATTCAAGTTATTGAAGCGATTATTAGGAGTTTTTTGGAAGAACAACCGACACCAGGATCTGAGCAAGTCGTCGATGAAAGTAAAAGTGAAGTGGTTCATCAGTTTGTTGAGGCAAACTCGACCACAGATTCGTGCCAAATTTCAGATGGAGATGTGAAAAATGTAATTGAGGACGTTATTGAAAAAAGGTCTTCATTAGATTTGAGCCCACTCTTCAGCGGACGTCGCGCTAAGCTTGTCAAAAATATGTTGACTGTTTTGCACGACGTGAAAGCTTTAGGGCTTCTTGTGAAAGCATGCGATGATTGTGATCACCCAGTCTGCGAAAAAGCCTTGAAAGTTGTAGAGACTTTGAAAAGCTACATCGTGTCTGCTTGTTACTCAAACAACTTTAATACCGACGTTGAAAATTTACCAGATGCAGCAAAACGACCGATCGATAATTCGCCGAAACTTGCATTTCAAGTTGATAACTCGTCGGAGAACAAGATAACTTCGATAGGACAACTGTTTCATATCATCAACCCAATCGATAATGTTTCGGTGGAACGTTTTGTGGATGTTATTTGCAGATTAGATGAACAGTCGTTAATCGATTCCTGTTCGGCTGCGGATAGTAATATACGATCTAATCCAGCGTGCTTTTTGGAAGATATCTTGGCATGTGCAAAAGACGACACGGAGAATCTACTAGATTGCTATTGAACAAACGTATTCACTGTTTTAGTTTTGGGTTTCCTGTGCTTCAGGTACAATTGGAAATACAAATAACTTATAAAAGTGATAAATTATTAGATTTCCATAAGGTGTTATGTCCAGCTACCCATGATCCATTGAAAACTGTATCTTGTCATTGTAACATAAAAATCTGAATTAACAAATAAAGGAGCGTTGGAAGTAATCCCAAACTGATGGTTCAATACTGTCAATAAAAAGCAACACAATAAAAGATCGAACAAATACAAGATCGCTTTTATAAGCGTATGCATGCTTAGTGTCAAATTTCAAGATGATCAGCTTTAATCAGGGATGATTCCCTACTGGAATTTTTATTTTCTATAAATCATTTGAAAGAGATATTTTGCCTCAAAAATATGGTACCAAGCCATTATCGTAAATTTCTTTGAAAAGTATAGATCTCATGTTTTACAATGTTCAGAGTAATGTAACATCTCTAAGCAACGCGTCCTTGTACTTTGCTTTAAGTTTCCCGCCAAAAGCCTCATCACGTGATCACAACTGAGATCCTCGATCAAACGTTGATGCGTTCCAATCATGTTGCTTATAGCTAAATCAGATAGCTTCTTCTTCTTCCTCAAATTACAAATAGTAAACCTTTGAGTCGGGCTCAGTCGATCACTTGAATGTAACCAACCATGTCTGGGCCATAGTCAACATCGACAACTTCATCGTCGACATAGTAACGATGTTGTACGTTACTCCTCGCGGTGTTTTTTGGTGCTCTTGGATTGTCATTACCACTTTGATTAACTGGTAGGTTTTAATTAAAAATACTGGTATTAAATGATATTGTTACTTTGTAATCCATTGTGTCATGAGCACTTTTTGGAAAATTCACTTTTTAATTTTCATGTTGAACTTGGACACGGCCTTTTTGAAATAGCTTAAAGCGATATTTACTGTTTACAAATAAACACGTCACAAACGAATTGTTATGTTAATGTGCCAACCACAGCACCAAAGATTCTATTGAAATAAGAGGCAATCACCGTCCGGTTGGCACATGAATAACAAAGGCTTACGTAAGGGTGAACAACGCTATAATACATTTTTTTTTCACTATCGAAAAAAAAAAAAAAAAAAAAAAAAAAAAAAAAAAAAAGGAGACAAAGGATAGTTTTCCCCTGGGAGACTAAACGTGTTCTCATGCAAATGATTTAGTCCGGATTCTATTGTCCGTACTGTCGTAGCTGCCATCAAGTGATCGGTACGAGGCGTCTAATGTCGTTGTTGGGCCGGGGATTTTTATTTAGATTACACACCTCTAAAATAGTTGTATAACAGTATTTATTGTTTGGATGTGAAAATAAATCAATTTTTAATCGGGTAAATGGTATATTTTATACTGATTAAATGTGAACATTGACAACCGGTCGTTGTTTACATTCCTGGTGAAGTTTATGATCGGGCTTCCTGTGTTCCACCCGCATTTTTAAAACAAAGAGATCTATTTCAATTTGTTTTACTGTTCTAAAAGAAGAAGCTTCAAAGCCAATACTTTCAATCAAGTCTGTTGTATTGAAGATCGAAAAAAGGATACTTCACCAAGGTTTGTAGAAGTACTGTTCCAACTCCACAGCGTTTTGTACCTCTGTAACTAGTCAAATGTCATAGTTATTAAATTCAGACGTTATTGAAGCGAAGAACGTGCTCAGATTTCCAGCATTTCATGTCAAATTATAAATCAAAGAAAATTTATCACTGTTCTTTGTTTAGACACCCGTTAAAGTGCGTTACCAAATTAATTTCTACACACTTTAATTTTTGGATATCTAATGAAAACCAACGTTATTTACATTGATTTTGAAAATATCTTATCTCACAATTTGCTTATGATTCGTGTCTAGATCTTCATTGAAAATGAAAAAAATCACAGTGTTGACATTACTGGTGATAAGTATTGTAATAAACTGTCATTCCTCATCATCGATAGCACCTTTAGAGAGTGATGGTAAGTTACCTCAACTCTTCTGTTCTCTTCTCTTCTCTTCTGTTCTCTTCTCTTCTCTTCTCTTCTCTTCTCTTCTCTTCTCTTCTCTTCTCTTCTCTTCTCTTCTCTTCTCTTCTCTTCTCTGAACACGATTCAATTGCATTTTCAGATACCAGCAGTGAAATAAAATGTCATTACGGTGGAAAAGAATACAAACCAGGAGACAGATTTGATCACGGTCTTTGTTTATGCACTAAATCTGGAGCAGTAATGTGTGCATAACCCTTCCCCCATTATATGTCTTTTTACTCCATTCCAGCAAAACAGCATTAATTTGCGATTTTTATCCGTGGTGGGATATATTTGTAGATGCAGTGTTAATCTGCAGCCTGTCGCAAACCGATTTCCAGTTTACAAGAACACTTTAGATGCATCCACAGTCGAGTGCTATGACCAGATATTATTTCAAGATAATATCCAGTTCGCTTTCCGTGAAATAAGTTGCTTAACTTCGTACAGGATGCTCCTGTATCAAGAAACCATGAAAACGATAAATGAGCACGTTCAGACCTTCAAGTCTGTATACCTCAGCTAGATCTTTAGATCATGTAATAATATAGTGATAATATTAATAAACTTTATTGCAATCTTTAGCAAAGAAAAGCAATTTGTATTACAATGATAAACAGGGACTTCGTGGCTGGCATAAAGAAAAGGCAAATATATGTTTAAATTTATTATATTATTCAATTTTTTTGGCACAAAAAGTTCGTATCCGCGGTCCCTGATAAAATGAAACTATGCTGCATATAAATACAAGTATACGTGTGTATAAAAGTCTCATTCATAGCTTTTATATCCACACTTGTTAGCAGGATAAATTTGACAACAAAACGTTCACACCAATACCGTAATGAGAAACGTCCCGAAATCATGCAACGATAGAATTTGGATTGCAGTCACAAGGTCCAATCGGATGAATACAGTGGCGTTGAAGTTTTGAATTTATCCTGGTTGGTGTGGACGAGGCAGTCCTTAATGCAGTTCTCCGTTTTCAGACAAATACACCCTTACCGCCATTAATTATATAAGTGTCTTTTGCTCCCGTCAATCAAAACTCCGATTACTACAAGAATATACCATCATGATTAAGCTCGTACAAACGTCCATATCAGAAGGTACGTTTAATTATAATGATAGGCATCAGCATTAAAGTAAAAATGATATGAATTAAGAAAAAAAAAATACTTAAAGCAAAAGAATTATGGAAACGGTTTTTTGTGCACGGTATATCGCTGAGCTGGCAAAAACGTTTGCAATTGCATGGCAACTATTAACGAAGCAATTCAAAATTGTCGACTTCTGTCATTTTATTTTGTTCACATTGTAAAGTTGCATCCTTTAAAGCGAGATGTGATATTTTAAAAAGAGCTCGGTCAACTGCTCATCAATTTATTTGTTTATGCTTGTTTACCGATGTATAATTTAATTTTATTTCTTCAATTATGTATTATCATTTTATTTTAACATCTTCCGTCAGTACAAACCGTTTTGTCAGCAAATATGAAATTAAAAATCTACTGAAAACTAATATCAAAATATCACAAAAGAACTCCTGTTTGACCAGTGTTTGACCTAGATTTCTATTATATTTATATCCATATTCAAATCCAGAACCGACACTAACCAAACAATTGTGCTATATTAAAAAGATTTTCTTTGCTTAGCTTTGGATTATCCAAACACGAAGTCGATAATGATATTAAGCTTAAGTAATCAAATCAAACTTCGAGATTATAAAGTGGCTTTTGCAAACTCGAGCTCCATTTCAGTTTGGTTGTTGTGCGTATACGGTGAAAATGAAGATCTCTCTTATTCTGTGTTTTCTGCTCGGAGTAGCGCTATATGTCACAGCCGAAGACTTAAAGCTTGAAGATGAGATGAAGGAAGAAGCTTTAAGCTTAGTAGAAGATTATGCCGCTGATGATGACGACGATGATGATAATGGTGATGATGATGATGACGATGATGATAATGGTGATGATGATGATGACGATGATAATGGTTCTGGAGGGCCAAATCCACCTAGTAAGGTAAGGACATTTATCGTGCAGTTTGAATAAGGTTATTAAAAAAACTAGCGTCAAGCAACAATCTTTCAAAAAGATATATTTTACATCATAATTTTGTTATCGTTTGTTGGAATACCTATGACATTTGGTTGTTTTTGCTTTTACTGTGCTCTACCAAGCGACTTCAAATATGGCTATTTATTATCCAACTTGTAAAAAATAACGCGTGAGTAAGACTGGATCGAGTAAAAATATACAGCGATATTTTCGCTGTCTATACCAGTTTGACAGGTTTTCATCTACAGCAAAAATGTCTGCAAGGCAAACTGAATTAGTTTTGAACGTTTTCTACAGAAACGCTTTCGATTCTTCTGTTAATTAATAAGATAACGAAAATGTCGAAATTAAAATTGAGTCAAAGTAAACAAAATGCTTTGTAAGCTCACAAGTTTATTGACATATAAGCTGACTGACTAGCTCTTATAAGGAAACGAAAAAAAATTTTTACCTCAATACAACAAAATGTAATCCTTCAGTGGAAGAGCTGCAAAAAATGTCCTTTATAGTTGAAATGTAAAGCTAATTGAAGCAAGCAACTACGATCCACGAATGGAAACGAAAGCACTACAATCGCTGCAAGTTCTTGACACAACATTTCCTTTGTTACTGCATTTTCATTTAACTTCATCAAAGTTTCCAAACGGTAGCCATTTTTTCATTTGTCTTGTTGACGTTCTCCCTCTTTTTTCTCAAAATATAGCCAAAATTTGTGCAAAAACAGTCGAAGAAAAAAATTACATTGATAATCGGCTAAAACGGCGTGTTTGTGTGAGCTGCTAAAACCGGTTTGGCCTGTATGAAAAATGAGCCAATCAGAATGCAATACGTACGTCACGCAATGTCCAACTAATTTTTTGAAGGAAATAAAAATTACTATTTTTTCGATTTTTTCGACCCTTTTTTAATTTTTACAAGATAGTTGGATAATAAATAACTTATTAGACAGTTGGATGTGGAATATGGCTGGATATTTTACTCGTCAACTTGCATTTTGACTCGCCTGAAGGCTCGTCAAAATACAGCGTGACTCGTAAAAATATCCAGCCATATTCCACATCCAACTGTCTAATAAGATATATATATATAATAATAACAATGGTAAAGATAATTAAATTAAGTTTTCAAAGAGATAGGTCTTAAGCCGCGACTTGAAGACATCTAACGATGGCGATTCACGTACTTCAAGTGGTATCCGATTCCATAATCCTGGAGCACATACACTAAAAGCCCTGCCACCATATGAGAAAACATGCAATTGAAATCCACACATGCACACCCACTGTATCATGGGCGACCGCTCTTGGCCATTACCTTCTTCATGATTGTTACCTCTATATTGAATGGTTTTTCTCTAGAATTGCAAGAAGGAGTTCAAGAAATGCAGGAAGGCGGCCAACAGTTTGCAGGAAAAATTTCAATGCATCCAAGAGTTCAAAAAGTGCAAGTTTGGCGGACAGAAGCCCAACAAAAAGGTAAGTAACAGTGTTAAATGTCGCAGTTATCAATCACTTTGCTTCGACTGTTTTTCTAGAAGCACTGACACATCCCACGTTAGTTTAACAACTGGTTATCGTAATGTTCACTCCAATCAGACTTAAAAAAACGGTGACACAGTCAACTGCTAGAGTTATTGTACATTTAAGTACTTTTGACTGTTTTCCTAGAAACACTTTGCCATCCAATGTAATCATTATTTATTGTACATTTTTATAACAACTTTTTCCTAGAAACATATATTCTGCATTACTTTTTAGCCATAAAACTTTCAAACAAGTTGCCAAACTTCGCAACTTACGAAGAAGTAGTAAAATTCAATGTATATTTATATATACAATGCACTTTATTCACGAAAGTGAAACTACATTGATATATAGTAGTCAACGCTAGTTTAACCTCCATAACCTGTTATCGACGCAAATATGTTTAGATTTAGCCATGCAAACATACGTACTAACACCAAAAGCCTTTCTCAAGACTTCTCACACCTCTATATAAATATAATGATAACACCACACTAACACCATCATAATCAAATGGGGACAGGCTTGAACTTCAATTAACCAGTTTGAGTCAAAACCATTCAAAATCCATACAATAATTAATTATTACACCTTCTCTTACAGTCTTTAAAACACTACTCATTTCATTTCCGCATCGCACTCAAGAAACATCCTTATAATTCTACCCAAGGCGTCCACAATCCCACTCGTGAAAATAGTCACCAGTAGCTCAACCGGGAGAATGGCCATTGGGTCTGATGACATTTTACCCCCGTCAATATACCATATAATAGTTTTTAAAATCGTTCCATATTCGAATTTTGTATTCCCTCAAGAATGCAGTATAGAAACAGCCATAATTAGTGGACAAAAGGATTGTAGTCTAGGGACGGGGGTAAAACGTCATCACGCTTCAGGGTTATTCACCGATCACTTACTCTTGGATGAGTGGGCTTCAAACAATCCATAGCTGTTCTCAATTAACGCCTTTTGGTTTCTGTCGTATGATTTGGGCCTCCTTTTGGACCTGACCGAGCAATAGGCGATTTGCATTATAGCGTCATATACTACAACTACCAGAATGCTTTGCTTACTTTCTTCTGTAGCGTTATTAGCGCGTTCTGTTAATCGAAAGGGATTAAGAATTTGAATATGAAAGAGAATTCGCTAAGAATGCTGGTAGTTGTAGTAAAATGACGCCCTAATGCAGATCGCCTATTGGGGGGGGGGGGGGGGGGGGGAGGTGGGTTTACTTGACTGCTATATCTGTTAGCCAGTAGTACTCGGCTAAATTTCAAACGAAAAAGGAAACCCAAAGCGGTTTCCCGGAGAAGGGTGTATTCACTGCTTTATACTCTGTTATATTATTTTTTAGAAGTGCGTCAAAGAAAGAGCTCAATGTTTGCGTAAAGCTGGCAAAAACCGTAGTAAGAGAAGAAAGTGTCGTCAAGCCTTTAAGCAGTGCAGACGAAGACCGGATGCATAATTTTACTCGTCACTGAGCAATACGTTTACAAGGCCGTATCAAAGATTTATTTGATTTTCGGTTAAGAAATAAATTGCTAAGAAAAAAACTAAATAAATTGCTCTTTGCTTGTGTGCTTTCTGCTTGATACGGAGCCCTTTAAGGGAAATCACAAGTTCCTGTTTTTCTTCAGTTGCTAAATTCCGAAGTTCCTGAGTTCTTTAGTAATGAACAGGGGCCGGTTGCACGAAGCCTGAATAAAGTTATCCACTGGATAAAGTTATCCACTCCAAAGGATTTCTTTAGAATTTATCCACTGGATAGCAATTTATCCACTGGATAGCGCTATTCAGGCTTCGTGCAACCGGCCCCAGAGTAATTCCTAATTATTTTGCGATTTTCTCCAAAATTAGATCTGTATGATGCTTATGAAATGTTTGGATATCTGCTCACCTAATGTCAATGCAGTTGCTGTTAGTTTAATCAGTTCTGATAGGAAAAGAGTTATAACGAAGCATAAAAAAAACCAGATCCCATCACATCACCAGATTGCTTCCGTTTTGATTATAAGTGGATTCATGTGAGACGCTCCTGTATCCAGAAGCCAATTCAATCAGATCCGGATTGACTTTTTGATTATAGGGCAGCAATTTGTTTGAAATGCATCTCATTGCCCATATCAAATATAATGTTTTGAGTGTTTTAAATAGGGACGACAGTCCGACTATATTTTTGGTTTGTAGTTAATAGGACCAATTATAAAACTACAATTATTTTAGACCGTTATGAACACTTGAACATCATTGACTAATAGCTAGCTTGTAATGGTTTTTCACATGGAGTAGGGTGTTCCGTCCCTAGGTAGCTAGTAGAGACAAGTATTTTGTTCTCTAATCACAAGCAGAGACTCAATTTACTGAATTTTAATAGCTAGCCGTAGGGGCACCATATTCCATATAAACTGATCGAGACTATTCGTAAATATAAGAGAAGCCTTCTAAATTGAAAATTTAACATTTTTACACTTTGTGAATACAAAATTAGTCAAATATTGCCACGGATTTTTGGCAGTTTATCTTTAGGACTCGTCAATTTTATTCGTTAAAACGAGGTCGGTGATATCAAATAGTTCGATTAACTGCAAATTCACTGTCAATTTCTGTATTCATTTACATTTGTTAAAACTGTTTATTTGGTCTTTTTCTATATTTTTCTCCTTTTAACGTCGATTTATTGACTTTTCTTTAATTCAAACCCCTTTTGTCAGTAAATATTAAATTGAAAAACTAATAACTAATATGAAAATATTATTTCAAAAGCTTGCAGGTTTGTCCTAAATTTCTTTTATATAGACATCGAAGTACAATTGATGAACTCACACTAACCACACAATTGTGTCATTTGAATTGACTTTCTTTGCTTAGCTTTGCATTTGTCTAAACACGAAGTCGATATTCATAAGCTTAAGTAATCAAACTTTAAGAGTATAAAAATGACTTTTGCAAGCTCGAGTTCCACTTCAATTTGGTTCGTCTGCGTTTACGGTGAAAATGAGGATCTCTCTGTTGCTGTGTTTTCTCCTGGGATTTGTGCTGTACGTATCAGCCGAGGACTTGCCGAACCTTGAGGATGAGTTGGATGAGGATGCTTTGAGCTTGGTGGAAGATTATGCCGCCGATGATGATGACGATGATGATAATGGTGGTGATGATGATGACGATGATAATGGTTCTGGAGGACCTAGACCACCAAGCAGAGTAAGCCTTTTTTTGTTTGTTAATTTTGTTCAAACGTGATTTGTACTGTCCATATACGCTGTAAAATTTGTCTGGTTAAAACAACGACAAAAATATGCACCTGAGAGAACCAAATGTGATTTTGGTTAAAATTGTCTTTGGTTAAAACACTGAATTAACTTTGGGTTTAAGCAAACTAAATAAATTTTGTTGATATAAAATCTTGATGGTAATTGACCTTGAAATTTATTTTGGCGGTTAAACATTTTTTTTGTTTGTTTTAACAAAGCAGTTTTTACAATAGCCCCCCCCCCCCTCTCTCCTTTATATTCGTCTTTCTCCTCTTCCCTCTCTCTTCTTCAATTTCGTTCTTTCTTCCTTCCTCATTTCCTTAAGTCCCATCTCCCGTTGTTCAGTGTCATTTGATTCCCTTCTTCCATCCCTTACGTATTGAATCGTGCCTTTTTCTGGATTTCCTTCTTTTTCTCAGATATTTCATTTGTGTTTTTCTCGCATCTTCTTTCATTGTTTTTTGTTAAATTTCGTACCGTTTCTTGTTATTTTCTATTTCTTCGTCGTATCCATACTTGAAGAGCTTGCCTGAACCAAATGAATATAACACTTTTAAAATCTCTTTATTATCTAAATTTTGAGTTTTCGGTTTTAATATGCTGCATACTACATATAGCTTTGAGAAATTCGGCTACTTTCTACAATCGTTTTTTTTTAAAGTAAATATTGGGTTTTATATAACGTGATATCATAAAAAATAAGGTAAAGAATGGCCATGTATACAACAACAAGCTTAAAATAGTGATTTCACAATTTCGTTGCTTAGCAATGACACAAAAGTTAAGTGTTACTGTTTCTTGTCGACAAATTGTTGACTTTGACATGTAAATAAATGACCTCGCTTTTAGTGTGTATTCTGCGAGTGCAGTCTTAATTGTTATTAAAAAAAAAAACAACAGTCAAGACAATAGTGTGTTAAAACTATACTCTGGATAGAAATAAACTCAATGCCGGGTACTAAGGCATTCATTTATATTCTTTTACCAGTACCGGCTCTATTAGAAAATCATCTAAAATGAAATATACAATAAGCAACTTTATACTATTAACAAAAATGGTTGAGGATTTAAGCAGCAATTCTTTTGGTGAAAAAGGTTTGATAATGAAATAAGCAATTTTTTTATTGATGTTTCATTACAATCCCACCCTGACATCCGGGACCCCTCCCCTACAGCCAACCCTAACTACAAGCCGTCATGCTACATATAAACTCCGCTCTACGACTTTATTGCTCACTTGGGTTTCCCGTGTCTAATCATGGGGGGTGGGGGGAGAACGCGAAGAAGAAAAATGTAATACATTTTCATGGCGTGCTTTTCTTTAGAAATGCGAGATGGAGTACATGAGATGTATGAGATCAGCTAACAGTTGGCAGGATAGACTTAGATGCATGGAAACGTTCAGAAAGTGCAAGTTTGGTGGACAGAGGCCTAACAGAAGGGTAAGTGGTATTCATAAATATCCCTGGAAGGGAGGGGGAGCTAGGAAGAGGACTCCAGTTTGCAACGGACTGAGGTGATCATTGTATCTTTTAGGGTTCAAAATCGGGAATCTGTATCTTTTAGGGTATCTTCGGTATCTTTAGGGGTACCGGCTTAAAGCATTTCGAGCAAACGTCCCCGTCCTGCGACATATGTAATAATAATCGTTTATCAACTGAATTACAGCTTAACTGAATTACAGGAGTGATCAGTTTAACAAATACACTAATACAAATATAAAAAGAACTATCAATACCTCAAATATACAAACAAACATTACATTAACAGTCAGGGTCATCTATGGGAGCTGTCTTCTCGTATACTTTGAAACTCTGAGGGGTGATCACAGTTGACGTGCTTTAGTCATCTAATCTATTCACGTCTTTGCAATATGTTATTATTTTTCAGAAGTGCTACCAAGAAAGAGCTAAGTGTTTACGAAACGCTGGCTGGAACTTCATGGAGAGAGCGAAGTGTCATCGAGCATACAACCAGTGTAGACGCCAACCACAGTAATAAGTTTGAGCTAGTTTGCACAGTAGCAAAGCTCCGTATTTGATTATCGGTTCAAATAGTGAGAATTGCAAGAATAAATGATATGAAAGTGATTCAATCTCTAAACTTGTGCATATTTTTCTTTTTTTTTCTTCTTCTTCTTTTTTGTTTTGTTTTTGTTTTATGACTCATTTTAATGATCATAGCTAATATATACTATATTTACAATGCAATCACAGGGGCCACTTTTTAGCGCTAAAGAATAGAAATACAAATAATCCAAATAATAACTATCCTCAAAAGTTTTTTTTCTTCTTGTTCATATTATCTTTTTTTTCTTTTTTTTAAAATGGATGCATGTCGTGGATTTTTTGTTCTTTGTGATCCAAGAAAAAAAGTTATGATCATTTGGCTGTGAGCCCGCCCACTTTTCAACCTACTCCCTGTCCCTGAATCATCAATTACAGGGGAACAAAGCACGTGTCAAACCAGACGGTGCAAGTCTCAATGCGACCTTCCTTCACATATTGTATATAAAACGATAATTTCCATTTGTGGAGGTGTAAGCTGTTCATGTGCCAACTAGTTAGTGATTGGCTGTCATCAATCTCTTTGGCTCGCTTATTTTAATGTTAAACTGATCAATTTGTTTGTAAAGTGTTTGTTCAGTTGTACACAGTGAATATCACAATGCTTTGACCACCCAGTATGTGGGCTTCCTGTGCTGTCGAACAATCAAACAGGAAGCTGCCATGACTATCGTTTACATGCTGAACTTTGGTCTACAACAGTTTAAAATCCCTCGATATTTTCGACAAGTTTGGTCTTTTTTACCACCACATAAACAGCTTGATGTCGTAAATCATACCAAGTCAACTAGATACAAACGTTTAGAGAATGTTCTGTGGACATTTTGGCGATAAAATGACGAGAGATCACATCTTCTTCGAACCGAGAGAGTGGTAAATTTGATAATGAAAATTTGTTGCTTCTTTTGTCAAAGAAATTCCTTAGAAATACCACACAATCAATTTTCATATCTCTGAGGTTCTTTTTAGAGCGTGAGATTGTTTTTTTGTACGTTTTGGCAAAAAAATGGCTGGGCTTGAAGACTCGGAAAGACCAAGAGTCGAAAGCTTCGAGAGCATCGATTTTGTTGAGTCGGAAACTACAATTTCAAACACAACTAGCTCGGAAAGTACCGTAAAAATCAGTGGACGTGGTTGGGGCAGAGTTCGAAAATTTCTCCTGTGCAAAACTGCGTTTCCTAGGTCCATCTATTTTATTGTTGGCAATGAGTTTTGTGAGCGATTTTCGTATTATGGGATGAAAGCTATCTTGTTTATTTATCTTAACCAAGAGCTTGGCCTTAGCAAGAACAATGCCACAGCGTTATTTCATGGATTTTCAATGCTGTGTTACTTCACCCCCCTGTTTGGAGCAATGCTGGCGGATGGTTGGATTGGAAAATATAGGTAAATATGAGAGGGGGAGGGGGGTATCACTTAAATATCATTTGTTACTGACATTATTATGATTAGTACTTGATCTGTGTCAGTACACACACTTATTTCAAATAACGCTGTCAACAAGAAAGGCAATAGCATAACCAAAAGCAATCATGGATTTTTTTGAACATTTACTAAAATAATCAGCAACTTTAAAACCAAATTCATAATGGTAAATTCATAAAAGGTCACTTAAAGTTGTTTATAGTTTGCAAATGAATGGGCGATTTGTATTATAGCGTCATATACTACAACTACCAGAATGTTTTGCTTATTTTATTTTGTAGCATAATTGTTCTGTTAATCTCCAAAGGGATTAAGAATTTGAATATGAAAGAGAATTAGCAAAGAATGCTGGTAGTGAAATGACACCATAATGCAGATTGTTTATTGCAGCAGTACATTTACATAAAAAATTAGAAAGGTTTACCCACGATTCCTTTTGGCCTTGCATTCTAGTCTTCTTCAACAACATTTTTTGGGAATAGGTATACTATACCTTCACCAATTTATCAACACTGTTGTCTGTATTATTATTTATCACCAATATTCATCATATTTATCATTATCATACTTGTTAAAATCATCGTCATCATTGCCACTGACTGTTAGATTGCATAGGGACTAGATTCACTACTTGAGCGAAATTCAACTGAACTGATTTTGTTTGGAGTGTTGTTCTCACTTGTGCTTTGATAGTTTTTTCACCCGACCCTCCAGTTTTCATTCAACAATAAATCAGCATTTATTTAGTTCACATGTATTAACTGTGTTTTCTTAATATATATAAATAATAATAAACATATCTTGTAAATTGTATATGTTATATTAGATCATATCAGTTATGTTAACTAATAATCAAGCCGTCAAAATACAATACAAATAATAGTATAAGTGTATCAAAGGAAATCTCCTAGAAAAGTCTTCAAAGACTTGCTGAGGTTTTCTTGCCTAATATTAGTATATCAATATGTTGTAATGAAAGAAAAAAAAAAAAACAAGGCGAATAAAGATTATTATTGTGTTTCTAATTCACAGGACGATTCTCTATATATCCATGATATATGCTATCGGCAATGCCATAGTCTCTTTGACTGCCCTACCACCATTTGGCATGGGAGAACTGCCTGGCCCAATGATTGGCCTTCTTTTCATCGCCATAGGAACAGGAGGCATCAAGCCTTGCGTGTCAGCCTTTGGAGGAGATCAGTTTACTGCAGATCAAGAACATTTATTACAGAGTTTTTTCTCTGTATTTTATTTTGCTATTAATGCTGGGAGTTTGTTGTCAATGCTGTTGACTCCAGTACTAAGAGGTGGGGATGAGAATTGAATATACAGTCTTTGCCAAAGTTGTTGAAATGATTTGATCTCAAATGTTTTTCACTGAATATTTTTTTTAACTACCCACTCCAACACCAAGGATTTGTACCAAGTAAATCTGTTTGATCTCACCAGGTGATGTTAAATGTTTTAACAAAGACTGCTACTCTTTAGCTTTTGGAATTCCAGCCTTTCTTATGGTCATTGCTATTCTTTTATTCTGGGCTGGTCGCCATGGTTACAAGAGAAAGCCTCCTAGTGGTAACATTGTGTGGCTTGTTACCAAGGCAACATGCCATGCTATAAAACGGAGATTTACCCAAAAGGTAAGTAGGTTTACAATATAAGTAACAATAGTTATTGAGAACTGATAGTTTAGATGTAGTTTAGTGTATAAAATAAAATAAAGATTAAAAGAGAAATATCCTTATCCGTACCCTTCCACATTTTGATTTATTTCTATAAGTAGTTCTTTTAAATTTCGATTGATAATCAGTAATTTTTTATAAGTGCCTCCCCCCCCCTTCAAAATTTTCGATCACTTTTTGATTAGTGCCCCCTGTCAAAATTTCCGGGTCATTTTTTTATTAGTGCACTTGCAATACTTGCAATACAATTTATTCACATTCATCTTTACATGTTGGTATTATTTACATGATATATAATTATTTTATATATATATATTTCTAGGTATTTACTTTTTTTTTTTTTAATATATAATTATCTTATTGTTTGAGTGTCCAGTGTCTAAAGTAACAATACGTTTTCGTGTTAGACACTGGTCATTTAAAATTCGTTGTGAGAGAGCTGCCCCTCCCCTCCCCCCTCTCAAAATTGCTATATCTGCCCCTGGTCTAGATGACTGAGTAATAAACAAAAACAGATTTATTCGAATTTAGAATGAACTCAAAAGCACATGTTATTCTTAGGGTACAGTAAGTAAGAATCACTGGATTGACTGGGCGGATGATCAGTATGATGATCAACTGATTGACGATATTAAGGCTCTCTATAGAGTATTGTTTATGTTTCTGCCTCTACCGTTCTTCTGGACATTGTTTGATCAACAAGGATCACGTTGGGTACAACAAGCCACTCTTATGGATGGATCAATAGGTATAATGATATTGATGATTGAGGATGATAGAGATGATGATGATGATGATGACGATAGAGGTGATTATGATGATAAAGATAATGCTGATGATAGAGATGATGATGATGATAGAGATGTTTATGATGATGATGACGATAGAGGTAGTTATGATAAAAATGATGATGATGATGGTGATAGTGATGATTATAAAGTTAATGATGATGATGATAGAGATGATTTTGATGATAACGATGATGATGACAGAGGTAATTATGATAATAACGATGGTAATGATAGCAATGATTACAGTTGTGATAATGATGATGGTGATGTCGACGGTTCATAAGTTCATTCAATGGTAGTGACGGCGTTGTTGGTAATTATGACGATAATGAATTCGAGAGGTAATACACGACTTTCAAAAATGTCCGCCACTAATTAGCATATTATTATTCAAAACAGTTTTGGTGAAAGGAAATATTTCTAAAACATACATATCAAAGCTAATAATAAGTTCTGAAAGTTTGAAGAAAAAGGTCAAATCCCCTTAAAGTTATAGGAGTTTGAAAGGGCCAAAAAACACCAAAACGGGGCTACAAAGGCCTTGGCAAAGAATTCCATACAAATCCTTGTATTTTCATTCCTCCGTAACTTTGTTGATATTTTGTGCAAAGCTTCAAAAATTTTCAAAAGTGTCTATTTCCAACAGATCTTTGACGTAGTTGTACTGAAAGTATTCAGGATATAGTCAATCTTAAGAAATCATTTTTGGTCGTTGTGAGGCATTTATGAAAGTGGTGTATATCATGTTAGAAAAGGGGTCTGGTAACGGTGTTGATGCAATTCACGAAAAAATTGAGAGAAGTTCAACTTTTCTTTGTATTTCTAGGTGCTTTAGGTACAATCAAACCCGATCAAATGCAGGCATTAAATGCCGTATTTATAATTCTTCTCATCCCAGTATTTGAAGGGGTTATATATAAAGTGTTTGTCAAGCCTTCACCTTTAAAGCGAATGTGCATTGGAATGATTTTGGCAGCTCTTGCTTTTGTTATCGCCGGACTTGTTCAACTCAAAATTCAGGTTAGCGGAGGTTCTTTATAGAATTCCAGTTCATATGGACACCTCGATGCATCATCTTTATTGTAGTAATTATGAGTTTGTATTTATAAAACAATTGGGATACAACGCCCCTATACGATTGGTGTATGTTGATGAGAGTATCAAAACACTCTGTCGTCATTTTAGACAGTTTGAGTAATACATAACGTAGGGAGAATTTACTTTGAATTCACTTTTTTCTGGTCTTTTCGCGCGTTTGTTATTTCATTTACACTAATCTGTTAACTTATATTACAAGCTACGAGTAATTTAGTAGATTGGACTGATACAATTTAAAAAGAAGTGTATTTTGACCAAAGGAGCAAAGCTAAAAAAGACTACATATAATGATAAACGTTCTTCTGAGTTTATACATATTAAAACTATTGTCTCCTATTTATCTCAGGCGTCAGATTTTTGTAATTTATTATTGTAGGTGCGCATATGAACATCTACACTTGTAACATGCATTATATAAATTATTAAATTATTATTGTTATTATTATTAGGCGACTGAAGTTAACCGTAGTCCTCTATCAGGCAAGACAGATATTCAGTTCATCAACACTATCAACTCTAACATGCTTATCTCATTAAACAACAAGAAGATTAACATTGCACCACTGAAAAAATCCAATCGTCTTGAATTTGAT
Source organism: Diadumene lineata (assembly GCA_918843875.1). Taxonomy (NCBI): domain Eukaryota; kingdom Metazoa; phylum Cnidaria; class Anthozoa; order Actiniaria; family Diadumenidae; genus Diadumene; species Diadumene lineata. Next base: position 2,255,708 of record OU974082.1, read on the forward strand.
GCTCCTGCTGTATTAAATATCAGCGTCATTGCCCAATGCGCGCAGAAACACTTTATGATCAAGCTAACTGAGCAACATACGTACGATCTTGTCGTTGGCTGCTATGGTAACCAGATCACGAGGGTTCTATTTTCGCGGGAGGATTTAAAAGTCCAAATTCCTTCCTCGCGTTCTTCGTTATGTGTAGTTGCAAATTCCAATTTAAGTGGAGTTCGAGGGAAGTTTTTAACGGCTTTCATCGATGGTAAAGTGCTGTGGTCGAACGTTAGCTCTACAATGTTTTCGAATCGAACTTACTGCACGATCATTCCTTCTAAAGACTATTCATTCGAGTTGAAAAATGAAAGAGATGAATTTCTTGGTCGTAAAAGAGTGTCTCTGAACGAAGGTGTGCGGTACACAGCGGTCTTGCTTGGCTCACACAACAGTAGCGATGGGATATTTGTTTACAAGGATGTGAAGAAAAAGGCAGTGTCTATGCTATGGCAAATACCACAGTACTTTGTTATAACGAGTGGAGAGATATTGTTTTCCATAACAGGTAAAAACAAGACAGTATTAGATAAGAGAGCATATTCCCCGTATTGGGCTTTACACTCATCAGGGGATCTTTTCATACTTTTTTTAAACTGAAGCTATTTCGGGAACGGGACTTGATTGGCCAGATTGCAGGAGGCGCAGTCGCATGGTCAAAACATCTCAAGACAAAAGTGCGGAGATTATTTGAAGTGTTTCTTTGTGCAAGCCAGACATTTATATGACAATATTTTGTTACGTCCACGTAAATATTTTATTGTTCCAAGCTCTCGGGTTTCAAACCCATGTTCAGGGAGATTGTTGACAAGTTTCTACAAATAGCACGACGAGTAGAGCCCCTGGTGGGGTCCGGGGATAAGCTCTCTTATCTCATACTTTCTGTGTAAGAACCATTAACCAATAACGGGGGGACACAAAACAACGACTAATACACTAATACATGCTAATTACTAATCAAACTCATGCTTGTAAAAACCGGATTAAATAATATAACTAATCGGAAAATTTTGTAAAGCGCGTTGAGAGTTGTAAGATAAGAGTGGTAATGACTGTGGTGAGGATGCTAGAGATGGTGGTAATTGGGTTAAGTTGCTTTATACTGTCATGAATGTCAGTACCGTCACTCTACTTTACTTTGCCATTAACGTACTTTACTCGTCGTCATCATCATCATAATGAACGTTTATTTATCGTGTTTAGGTTTTTTAACATTTCTACTAATTGGGGAAACTTTCTCTCACACTCACTACCCCCTACATTAACTCTTTTACACTCATCTTTGCACACGGTTGGTTTTTGCAATGAGAGAGGAAAACTAGAGAAACTGGAGAAAAAAACAATAATTCAATTTTGGATTCAGTGTACCTCTCGTCAGGCAATAGAGAAGGAAAAGTGCTCTAAAAATTTCAACAGAAATAGTTTTTTGAATATTTTTATTAAATATCGATTTATCGATAAGGTTCTTTTTTGTTATTATGATGATTTTAGTGGTGCAGAGTGGCTGAGGAGATGTACCATTGACGACTCCAATATTTCAACGTACAATACAAACATTAATATTTATTTTTCTTTTCGTTCTTTTCTCAGGTCTCGAATTTGCTTATTCCCAAGCTCCCTCGTCCATGAAATCTTGTCTCCAGGCTGCTTGGCTGCTCACGGTCGCTTTTGGTAACTTAGTCGTCGTCATAGAAGCAGAATCACATTTATTCAAGGATCTATCTACTGAGTTCTTTTTCTTCGCCGCCATGTTGGGTGTGGTGATGGGTGCGTTTCTTGTGATGTCGTTATTCTATAGATACGTTGAAGTTAAAAGTGAACTGCAAGAAGATAATGTCGGTATTGTAGCGATGGACGAGTTGCCATCTATGTAATGTTAGCGAGGTTAGGTATTGAAAAATACTACGCCGGAGGTGAATTCGAAGTAATAGTTAAAAAAAAAAAAAAAAAAAAAAAACGAGCGCGAGTGTTTCATTAGGGTATCCAAACAACTACCAACGGATAAAAGCACGCGTACGCAAGAACGCACGTTTGTTGAACTATCTTCTCAAGCAAATTAATAATGAATGATTTCTTAAAGATTAGTAAAGAACCTCTGTTAAATGGGACACGATATACATAAAATGTTCATTCATGATCTCTCAACTTTCAACGAATTCCTCATTACTACAGTTGGTAATGCATTAGAATTCAGTGTTCAAGGTTCTCGGTTGGCGACCGCAATCCGCCGTATGTCTTTAAGTTTGAATTGAAGTTAGAACATGTAAAGTTTAGGTGGAATAAATGGTAGAGTGTAAACACTAAAAGTGTGCAACAGTTGTTACTATTTTGTAGTAAATAGCACTAATTAAACAAAAGAAAACAGAATTAGCATAAAATAGCACTATCTAGTGGTATTTATGTTGCACACTTTTAGTGCGTGCACTCTAATGTAATGTAATGTAATGTAATGTAATGCAATGCAATGCAATGCAATGCAATGCAATGCAATGCAATGCAATGCAATGCAATGCAATGCAATGCAATGCAATGTAATGTAATGTAATGTAATGCTTATATAGCGAATTTGCAATGTCTAATATTTATAGTATGTATTCGGTATTACACGTATGAGGTTGATTATGTGATGCCGCTGGACAGTCCATTTAACAGGCTCAACGACAATGAAAGTCATTCAAGTGGTTGAATTACAAAAGTACTTGAACTGCATGGAGTTTTTATTAAAAGGTGTAATGTATTTTATCGTGTTTTTTTAAGCATTACGTCTAAACATTAAGCACTATTACACAATCGATATTCATATGTAATGCGTGCTCTTAGAAAACGAACTTTCGACAAATTCTTGATCACTGTTCGCGCACACTTTTTGGTATAGTCCAAGCAACCAGCTTTTCGAGTCGACAAAATCTTTTTTTTCGTCGGCAATCACAAAGGAGAGAGACTGCTATCAGTGAATGTCGAGAGAGTTCTATTAAATACAAAGATAAATAGTATCTACATAGTATGTATTTGAAACTCTTTGCTCTATATTTTTTCAGCATTTTTAGTTTTTATATTCTTTTATTTAGGGACACTTACAAGGTACGATGAGTACGCGTACACGCCCTAGGCATTTTGTAATATATACAATATGAGCGGCCGATCTACAATGTCGAGCCGAAGGCGAGACATTTTTTAAAATTTCATACAGATCGGACGCGAATATTGTATATTACTTATAAAATGTCTAGATTAATGCAGCTATTCTAGAGTAATGTTTTTGAAATTAGATTGAATTTGGCCGAGATATTTCAAGCTAAACCGTATGCAAATCAAGACGATTTCTGTATAAAATATACAGATGCATTCACGGTAGTGATTTTCTATTGTTCTGGGTTCATTAATTATTCATGAATTTTATAAGTACTATACGAAAGCGGACTGAATGGCAAGCAGCTTTTTGTCAGTTTGCCTCAAAAGCCTTAGAAATCTAGTCACTGCTTTAGATTTATTCAACTCGCTGACTGTCATTTCAACAAATTCTTGAATAGTCAAATTATTGTAAATGACAAAAAATAGTAATACCTAAATGACCTTGTTTTAATTTCCATAACCATACGCGAACCTCTAAAAAATAAATAAAGATGGATAGTTTTTATATAACGTACAAACAAAAATTGGTGCAGTTGTTTCACGAAGAGAGAAAATTCTGAATTAAGTTGAGGTTATTGTGAGTAATCTTCCGAAGGCGTTGATGAAGATTCATCTACTTGGGTAATAATATTTTAAATGAAATTTTAAAACAAAACTTTTGATGCACAGAGTATTTAATTTTCTACTGCAGTCACGGGCTGCTGCAGGGAACACCTTTAAACAACGAAAAGGATACAAAAAATGTATATCATAATATTATATCATGTATGTCATTGTATATCATAACTCTTGTTTCTATGATATAATTATTGCGACAAAAGTACAAAATGTGAAGTTTACACCGAGAAAAATTCAAGTATCATAAGCATTCGGGGCTATAACGAGTCGTAACGGCCGGGTCACAATTTTTTGCAAATAAACACAAAGAAAACGTTTTTGGGAATTTTAGCAAAATGCTTTTGTACCTCGTCTTCGAGAAGCTCTTACAAAAAAGCCTGGGAAATGAAGTAACGTACAACCTTGAGTACGAAACTCCCATCAAACTTACTAAAACAATTAATAGCTGTATGTATTCAAAAAACGCAAGTTTGAATTCATATTTGATATTCGCATACTTCGACGCCATCTAGCATCATTGCCAATCATTATCAAGAGCTTCAAGAGCTAAAATAAAATTATTCAGAAAAAAAATACGTTTTATAATTGTAGAATGTCTCATAGAACTCAGATGTAGAAAATTCACGATCTCAATTTACATCAATTCTATTTTATTCTCATTTACGTTATTTAAATTTATTTTACAAGATTATAAATTTATGCTTTGAAGATATGTTTACTACGTTCAGTACTGTCTGATTGATCTAGCGTCTAACTGGGGTGCCGGGGCTACACATCCCAGTCGTAAACAGGTGCCTCGTCTCTCTTACTGCATCCCGGGTGTTTCATCTCTCTTTTTCTTGCTCCACACTCCCCAAGGACCACCGGGTGTTTCATCTCTTTTGCTCCATACTCCCCAAGGGCCACCGGGTGTTTCATCTCTCTTTTTCTTGCTCCATACTCCCCAAGGACCACCGGGTGTTTCATCTCTTTTGCTCCATACTCCCCAAGGGCCACCGGGTGTTTCATCTCTCTTTTTCTTGCTCCATACTCCCCAAGGACCACCGGGTGTTTCATCTCTTTTGCTCCATACTCCCCAAGGACCACCGGGTGTTTCGTCTCGTTTACTCCATACACCCCAGGGACCACCGGGTGTCTCGTCTCTTTTATCTTAAAAAAAAGAAAAAACACCGTAGTCTAAAAGATATTGATAATGATGGTATTAAAGCTGTGTAATAAATTGTAACAAATGTCACTGTGCGATTTTAGACGGGCTAAAGTTAATTCATCCGCCGTGACGAAGAACTCATCCATTAATGAGATTTTTTATTCGGAACATTTACCTGTCTTGTCAGCCAAAGACACTGTGACGAGCACAACCACAACCACCAACACAGCAAAGCTGGACATTATTGCTTGTTAATAAAAAACTTCCTGAAAAAAAATATATATAAAAATTATAGTTCTAAACTTTCATCACGTTTTTCAAACAAAGTGCCCAGTGACAGTTATAGTGAAAGCAGTATAAAGTAAAATAAAGTGAAGACTCGCTATTTTATGTCTTTGAAGCAAGAACAATCTACAACTGTGTAGACATAGTGCTTTTACATCCACGACAGTGTTGTTTCGCATTGTCAGGAAGATGACCGCACTCTTCTGTTGTACACGTATCCACCGCCATTTTGTGCGGTTTGATATAAAACGCAGACAGCGACTGTACTTATGTTGGTTTTTGCTACTAGGATTTTTTCTCCTAGACCGTACATAAATTTAGCATACAACTTGTCGAGTTTTAGTATACAACAAAAGTGTACGTATTAACATTAAACATGTTGTGAAGTGCTACGACATAACATTATAAAAGCATCCCATTTGGCATTCTAAAATAAACCAACAACATCTTGAATGGTCCGTTAGATTAATTTCTAATTATTTTCATCAGTTTCTATCACGAATCATAGATATTTATAGCTGACTTTGCATGTAAAAATGTTTAATCTACTTTATAGCCAATATATACTTAAAACATCATGTTGTACTAGCTCCAGTGCATTTAACCGGCATTGAGCTTAACTTTAGCACTCACCGTTTTAGGTTTGTAGTAAGTCGGACGAGGATCCTGTTGAAACCACAAAGAGTTCGCCAATGCAATACGTTTTTATATGTTTTTATCTCATCATTATACATACGCGACTTCTTTTTATTGGCTAAGAAAACTAGGTAAAAAAATTGCTAATCCCCTAAGGATGGGATAGGAACGTCCTTCTTTGAATATACACCGCCGTCGCCGCCCATAATGTAATTTCATGCATCAACACGTAAATTACGCTTAAAAGCCTATCATAATTATAAGAGCGAAAATTGTTTGGAAACTCTTTTGTTGGTAATGTTGCAAATAGAATGCAGACAATATATCCGTGAAACACTATTTACGATTTAGTACAAAATAATGATAGCTATTAAACTACACTCACTTCAGCCTAGTTTCCATTTAATCGAGCACGATCGAGAACGTTCGCAAGCGATCGAGAAAAAAATTCGATTATTGGGAAACCAACGTTTTTTTTTTCTCGTTTTGATGGAAATTGTTCAAAAACTTTGGTTTCTCAAAATCGAATTTTTTTCGATCGTTTTCGACCGTTCTCGATTAAACCAGGGTTTAAAATGCCTATCATTATTATTCGAGCGAAATTGTCAGGAAACTCTTTTGTTATAGGTGCAAGTTTTTCAAGTGCGACCGTAGAGTGCAGACGATAAATTATTTACGATTTATTACTCGGGCTTCCGTAGGAAGGCACGAGGTATAAAACACCCTTCGTTCGTGTTATTATTATTTTTTTCATCTACAAAAGCAGGTCAGGAACGCCTGGGACATCGCGGTCAATGTTCACTTGATCTATTCACACAGTATTCTGTTGTTGTTTTCGCTGTTCCTTTGCTATGTTGTTATGACCTTTTTGGCTAATGCACAAATTATAATTTTTGTAAGTGGATTTTGTAATGCGTTTTATGGCAAGCGAACTTTCCGAGCGTACAACAGAGCGAGTCTTTCACAAGTCAGTTCGATCGAATTGGGCTACCTCGCAAGTCTTTGTAAGTTAAACTACAAAAGAAGGCTACTCAGTCTTCAGACTCGTTAAATTTTCGAAAGCTCCATGGAATTTGCTGTTTTTAAGCTGAAATCATACAAAGGATCATTGTAAGTGAAACAACTATTATTTTAGATACCAAGAAATATAAGCTGACTCTAACAAGATAATTTGCAATTACTTGGTATTACGGAAAAAGCACATGACTGCGAAAAGTTTATATAAGTGTCCACAAAAACAACTTACGAAGGACAGTGAGACACAGCAGAAAAAAAATTATTTAACAGTTGTGATTTGTTAAGAACGAAACAGAGATAAACTACTTTGATGTCGATTGAAGTGAACACTATCAAGTGATTGAACGACCCAATTATGACATTAAAAAAGAACAGATATAATATAGATCGCTTTGTTATTTGTCAAAAGATGAATAGGAAGACCCATTTGCACTTGCTGCAATAAAAATTTAACAGCTAAGACGAACTATAGTGTGTAACAATACTTCAAGAATTGTACGTGGTCTACAGACCTGCAGTACGATTATTATCTTGAGCAGATTTCTTGATGTCCAGTGTGTGCATAATTGTTTTTATAGTGTATATATTTCAGTTTTTAAATGTTTAAATTGGGAATTGGGCAATTGCGAAGCATGCAATTCACAAGTTTATGGCGAAAGATTTTGTAAACTTCAGATATCTGTGTCTCTTATAAAAACATTAGAATGCCTGATAAGTTTTGTGTTGGCCGAATAGATCAACATGGTTATGCTCCAGTGGTCATGATCCAGTGCTAATAATCCGGCGATAGTGGGTTCGATTCCCGCTCAAGTTAGATTATTATTTTCTTTTTCTTCTTTTTTTAATGTATATGTTTATTTTTTCTTCTTGACAAGATGTTTTCAAAAATACCAAGAAACAAAATTTTTATTTTCGGCTAACATGTATTATTGAAATCAAACGAAATTTCACATCTGTTTATTAATATATATGTACTAACAGAAAAAAAAAAAAAATTGGTGGTTATTGTTTTTTGAAGGTTAAAATAAAGAGCTTGTCAATATTTATCGCTGTTATCTTGTGCTATTTACCTGTTGACGACAACTTTTTTTTTCCTTTACAAATGAAATGCTTGCTTGGATTTGACAAGCAGACAACTTCAAAATGAAGACACAGAAACAGCGCAAACAGTTTACAATCTCAACGTTCTGGAAGGGCTGTCTTAATAATAGAGTTTTAATTTTTTGCGCATTAAAATAGATCAGAAAAGCCCGAGTTCACGCAGCTATGCGTCTAGTTACAAAATAAATGATAGCCAAATTGCACACACTAAAAGTGTGCAACATAAATAATGCTAATTTTGTTGTTTTGTTTTGTGGAATTGCACACTGATTTAGTGTTTGTACTCTACAACGGATGATTATTGAATAAGGCTGATTAAACAGACCAAAAACATTCTTTTGTTTGGTGGATCGAAATTCTTAATAATTTTTAAAAGAAAACTCTTATAACATATGTTTCATGCTGATTTATCAACTGGCGAAGTTTCAATAAAATGACAAATACTTCGCTACTAGCGCATACGTCGTTACACGAGTGAATTTCAGTTGTCATTTCTTTGTCCTTTGTCAGTTGCTAGCTAAATTTGTGTGCCATTTGCCTGTCGTTAGGCAAGTTAACTCCATCCAGACTCGTAAATATGCATGCGCGTTTTTGTATTTCTAATTTAGCATATTAGTATGTCTTTTCTGCACTTTAATGAATTCCTTTTTGCCTTATCAGTATATTTTGGGATTTCTTTTACAAATTGGAAATTTTTTCAGTTTTAAAGTTACCCAGCTAGATGTTATGATAATTTATTCAATATCTGTTATGGTATCTCGACTATCATAAAAGTCATTCAAGTGGATAAAAGGTTACTTTACCTCCATTTTTTGTAGTGAAACGTTAATTTTTTTTTACAGAAGCTTTCTGCCATTAATCACTATTCAAGATTTCACAAGTGCTCACTCTTAAGACTAAAAAAAAAATTCAAATGACAGTCTTGTTTTTTTATATCATGAATCACACTCAAAGGGTGACGTTTCTTACCTTTTTTCAGTGCATGTTAATTTAATCTTTTGTAATGTTCCGAGTTGTCATTAGAAGAAAATGCATTTTATTTTTTGGTATCACAATTTAATTGTATCGAAACATAACGATTTACAGCCAAATTCATTGTATCGCGACCCGCCGTTTTAAAACTTTGTTTTGATTTGGTCTTTTCTGAACCGTCAATCAATTTCAAAGGCGGAGTTTATTTTAGATTAACCAATGACAAAACATGTTAGGGCAAGCTCCGCCCTATGAAATTGATTGACGGCTCAGAAAATACCAGTTTTGAAACGGCGGGTCGCGATACAACGAATTTGGCTGTAATGATGGTACTAGTATTTGATATTTTTAAAAGTTTCCAGTATATATATATTAAATTTGTTAAAACGTTAAATGCTTGATTGATCTCGTTCGAGACATCTTTTTTAAGCGATTGTCATTAAATACTATATATGTTGATGCATTTGCACATAACTGCTTGTTTTTTTAGAAACGAATGTTGTAGATAGATAGTTACATTTTTATTTGAATAGGGTAACTCAGTCAATACAAAAAGCACTGTTATCCTTAGAGACCCTATAAATTACAAGAATACTACAGACAAACAAAACTTTGACAACTATTAAAATAATATATAGTTAGGAAAAATTTTTATACTTACAAGACAGTCAATTTGAAACATAAACTAATAAGAATAAGAAAAAAAATTATACCTACAATACAGTAAACTTGAACATAGTGATTACTTTTGTTATAAATAATGCACCCATAGAAAAATGTATATATTACGTACGCGTGTTACTGCTAAAAGAAAATTCATTTTATTCCGGATATTCTGAACTGAATTGTCCGGATAAATTGTATCGAACTGTTTATGAATAATTATAATATAGATTTATTCTTACGCGCGCTCTGATTGGTCCAAAACCGTGGTTTATTTCGCCATAAACCACGGTTTTTGCGGAAATAAATGTGTTCAAATGTCTGTCTATATTATAAAAGCAATAAACGATTGATTTCCGTGGTTTATCGTTGAAATAAACCACTTGGGATGTTGGGAGAGCACTCAAAAGGCCAAAAATCACTCGCAGGATGCTCGTGATTTTTTTAGGCCTTTTTCTTGCTCTCCCAACATCCCGCGTGGTTTATTTCAACGATAAACCACGGAAATCAATCGTTTATTGCTTAAATGAGCTCTCTATGGTATTTGGAATATTTTCCTTTTTTAATTTCTTGGTACATATTACGTTTTGAACCGCTCTCCCATAATATTGAACCACACTGGCAGGTCATGTGACCTGCCATGTTCATTAGGCTATGAATCGTTGCTCGTCGCGAGTGATCTGTCTACTGTAAAATGAGTATTTTTAAAGTTCTTGTTAGCTTATATAAAACTGAGTGAAACCTTGAGTATGCTGAAATACCTCATGGACATTAGTACAATAACGAAGAGTCTTTAAAACGAGCCATATTTGAAATATTATCCTTTTTTTTTCAATTTTTTTGATACATATTATTTTTTGATGCACTATTTTTCAGAAGGGTTGATTGAGTTCGTGTCGAGACATCAAGCCTGTAGGCAAATATTTTCTCGTAGGACCACTCAGTAGTTACATAATATATTTAAATGGAGCTCTTTGTACTTTTTAATTTGTCTCGATATTTTGTTTTTGCTAGTCCTGAAGCAATGAAATACAACTCGTATTGTGTTACGTATTATCGACAAACCTCATCATTGTATTTTAGAGCTGAGTAAGGGCCTGTTTGAATTATGCGAACCAGCCTGGTTAAGTGGGCTTGCTTTATTTTGGTTTACGCTCAGATAGCTTGAACACTAAACCGGGCTGGCTCGCCTCATATAAATAGGCCCAAATGCGCGGTGTCTACGATATATTGAAATAATTAATAGATAATCACTGAGGCACACAGCATTCGTGGGTATAATGCTGTGTGGCTCAGTGATTATCTACTAAATATCGACAAACAGCACAACACAATATCTTTTTATATCCTTTTAAAAAGGACAGATAGAGTCGCGTTTAACAGTTTTCCACTTATGACCATTAAAGTAAAACAAACGTAAATAGATATGCAATTTAATTTACAAACAAGTTTTAAAACCGGCATTGTTATTAAAATAATGACTAAGATAATTTACAGGATTAAGCCCTGGACTTGCGATTGAAGTTCAACACTGGTTGATACACACTGCCGTTCTCAAAGCTAAAACGCCACTCACGGGCACTATTACACATGCAAATTAAACTAGTAGAAATTAAACACATAATACTCTACTGTAAAGGCATAATTTACGAAAAAGAATGCATGTTCGATTATTCGATTCGATTATTACCCAGAACACATTGCGCACTCGTGCCCAGCCTACTCTGTAACTCATGTGTAAATGTGATACAGCACTCTTTGAATGTGTACAACGAAGGGTGGGTGCGGATTTACACATCTCATTCTGTAATACCTAGCATCAATATTTGAACTGTTGATTCGTACAGTGTATACAGTCGAACCTCGATTTCCCGGACTCTTACGGACCAAGCAAAAAAGTCCGCATGTGCGCACAAATGTTTTTACATATTTGTATAGTTTAATGCTAGTAGTAACTAACTATGGTAGAACGGTTTGCTGACCAGGTGCCACTTTTGAGAAAATGGAGGTTTAGTTTGGCTATGTAGGACATGTTATGATCAGAGCGCTGTAGTGGGGGTCACAAAATAATTGATAACTTGTTTTATATTTGACCAAAATAAAAACTTATACTTTGTGATCAATTTGGAAATAGATATCAATAAGTGGTGTGAATTGGAATTCGTCAAACTAAATGTGCGCGGTATGACGAAGCTTCAACTTTTACTAAAATTTGTCGTCAAAAATGCTCAACTTTTGCAAATTTGAGTCCATTCGAAAAAATGCTTCAAAAAAATTGAAAAAAAAAGAGTTTTGACAAAAATTATCCTGGTATTTGTTCATCACATATGATCATAATTCTCCTGAGAAAAAATGAGGGAAATCTATTTTCCGATCCAAAATCCACCGGCTGATTTTTAGGGAGGCAGCCTTTTAACAGGCAGCCCAAGCAATCTACTTGTCCTCTTTTCAATATGGTGATTTTTCTTACTATTTTTACTTTTCTATAAATTGAACTTTTAAATTCACGTTTTTTAATTTTCTTTATTCCTTTTTTTATTAATATGTACCTATTTAAAAAAAATGCTGTCCATATCAAAGTTAGTGTCCAGCCTTAAGGTGGCTCGACACAGTTTCGGAAAGCTACAACTAGGCTCTGCAAAATTACAAATAGATTATGAAATCGTTCAACTTGACAATGTTCCTCTATCTATATTGAAACAATGTTTTCATGAACGTTCACCTAATAAGTGAAGTTTAAAATGATGGGTATTTTGGGCAGATTCTCATTAATATTCATGAGTAATGGGGAATTCCTGAATAACGGGTTTCGAGTTTTATCTCCAAAATTCGCCCATAGATTTTTGTCAAACTTTCATATGTCACAATATGAGTAATTTCCGAACTGGCAACGGAGTTTCAACAATTTAAATCTGGGAATTTTTGAGAAATTATGCTTCAAAGTTTGTTTTGGTTTTGCGGACTCCGTTCAATGTACAACAAAAAATGAGGCGTAGAAAAATAACGGTTTACGTAATCATTTAAAGTTTTTACACAAACAATGATGCATGTCTCAGGTTTATTGTAAGCAAATTTGAAAGCGTTAGCTTAAATAGTCTTTAAACTACGGCTCTACGGCTAAAAAGTATATTTTATGACAACATTTGTAAATCCAACATTTTTAGTAAAATCCGCGTTTCTCCAAAATTGGTCCATAGATTTTTATAAAACTTTCTCAAGTTCGAATTCAACCTATTCACAACAAAATACATTCCTTTTCATCTGAGTGAGGACTTTCTAAGTAGCGAAAAATCAAGGATAAATACTGATAACTGAACGGACTGGGCTTTTGTCCCGCACATGTCACGAGCTGAGTAAACTCTAAATAAATTTACATAATGTCACGGTCACGCAGTCGTTGTCTGCAGCGAATCGCATCCAAGCAGCTTTTTATTTACAAAAAGTGCGTAAAAGCTAATCTATTCCCTCAAAAAAGGAAATAAAGATATTTGCAAGTAAAATCCTCCTCATTTTTTCTTTCACTGCCGCTCGTCGCCCATGTGTTATTTTGTTTGCGGTCTTATTAGAGTGCACGTACTAAAAGAGTGCTATTTTATGCTTATTCTATTGTTTTCTTTTGTTTAATTAGTGCTATTTACTGCTAAATAGTGATAAATGTTGCACACTTGTAGTGCGTGCACTCTAAGCAAAACTGCGGGACTATTATCTTGCTCGACAGATTTAGGATTTAAAATTTTCAAACGAGAACTTGTAAATGAATTCAAAATTCGAAGCTCGGTGAACAAACTGTGGTTCCACAAAATTTGAAACACAACGACAACAACCAAGCTTGAATTTATTTATCATTTATTAGCAAAATTCAAGGCTGCGAATGCGATTCGCTGCAGACAACGACTGCGTGACCGTGACATTATGTAAATTTATTAAGATTTTACTCAGCTCGGGACATGTGCGGGACAAAATCCCAGTCCGTTCAGTTATCAGTATTTATCCTTGATTTTTCGCTACTTAGAAAGTCCTCACTCAGATGAAAAGGAATGTATTTTGTTGTGAATAGGTTGAATTCGAACTTGAGAAAGTTTTATAAAAATCTATGGACCAATTTTGGAGAAACGCGGATTTTACTAAAAATGTTGGATTTACAAATGTTGTCATAAAATATACTTTTTAGCCGTAGAGCCGTAGTTTAAAGACTATTTAAGCTAACGCTTTCAAATTTGCTTACAATAAACCTGAGACATGCATCATTGTTTGTGTAAAAACTTTAAATGATTACGTAAACCGTTATTTTTCTACGCCTCATTTTTTGTTGTACATTGAACGGAGTCCGCAAAACCAAAACAAACTTTGAAGCATAATTTCTCAAAAATTCCCAGATTTAAATTGTTGAAACTCCGTTGCCAGTTCGGAAATTACTCATATTGTGACATATGAAAGTTTGACAAAAATCTATGGGCGAATTTTGGAGATAAAACTCGAAACCCGTTATTCAGGAATTCCCCATTACTCATGAATATTAATGAGAATCTGCCCAAAATACCCATCATTTTAAACTTCACTTATTAGGTGAACGTTCATGAAAACATTGTTTCAATATAGATAGAGGAACATTGTCAAGTTGAACGATTTCATAATCTATTTGTAATTTTGCAGAGCCTAGTTGTAGCTTTCCGAAACTGTGTCGAGCCACCTTAAGAAGGTTTCATTTTACACGTCACGCAAAGCGACAAATTTCGTACCTTTTTGTAATGTTCATTACTTTCGCGCGAACACGGCGGGCACAAACAACGTAACTGTCGAAGCGATTTTAAATTTCTTTTAAATTGCTGTTTTGTATCAAATATCATTCTCCTGCTGCTTACGATTCGGAGTGAAAACCGTTCTGGATTTGGACAACGGAAACTTGAGTTATGGCCATTTTAAGCTTATTTTTTTTTGGAATTGTTGCTTAATTTAAAGCACGGGCATTAGGATTCTCCTGGCTTAAAGTCGTGAGAAATGATTGATAACAACCGAAACACTCATATTTTATGCTAAACAACACTAATTTAAATCACTTCATTATCACATTTAAGTTGTTTGCATTTATTCTACCAAATACGACAGTATTTAACTAGTTTACAATCCCATTACATAAATTGTTATGACCGAACAAGATCGAACTAAAAAATCTGCCGAGTCTGCAATATAATGACCGCATTGACACAGGAAGCCCTCTACCCAATAGAAAATCGTTATTCTCAATATATATAAAAAAAATTTAGGTTGTTATTAATTAAACATTTCTCACGTCAAGCTCAATTCCCCGTCCTTTCCCAAGAGCCGCTATGTTCAAGGAAATACTAAAGGATTTTAGTTAGCACGATTAATTTGAATCTATTTCTGTTAAATGGACCAGTGACCACTAACTTTGTATTTGATGGTTTACTTTTCAGGCTGCCTCTCAGTTACGTCCAAAATGTCCAGTGCCAATTTCTCCAAGGCAGTGTTATGGCGCAATCAACGAGTGTTACCATGACAACCACTGCAAGGATATCTATAATAACAAAGACGCTGTTTGCTGTATGAACGACTGCAATGTGCGTCAGTGTTATGGTAAACAAAAATAGCAACCGAAAAATATCAAGAAGATGTTGAATACTTCACATTTTTGTGAAAAAAAAAAAAAAAAAAAAAAAAAAAAAAAAAAAAACAGGACAAAAAAACACACACAAAAAAAAAACAACAAAAAAACAACAACAAAAAAACAAAAAAAAAAACAAGATTCTACTAGACGAGTGTAATTAGAGCTGGAAAAAAGTTAGATATTCTTCTGTTTGATTTTGGTTAAAAGCTATATGGTACTTTAGATTTCCAGAACGATTTAATGCTTTAAAGAGTTTTGTACTTGCAGTGCTCTAAGTGCTATAGACCAATGAAATAAAATCCATAACATATTGTTTTTTTTTTCATGTAGAGCATTGTGCAACTGCCTGTATAAATGCGACCCTTTCTAACAAAATAACAATTCACTGACACTGATGATGACTACCGCACTGGTAGTTGAAACGTCGCAATTTCGTTTTACTTTTAGAGACTACTTCCACTGGGAAGATCATGGACATTTTGTTACTTTGACAAATAGAAATGGAACAAGTTTCGCTATTCTCGTCAAACAACTCAAATGATATCATTCTTAACCACAGGCAGCCCAAGCTCATTATCTGTCAATATTTATAAAAATCATTTCAGTGTTAAAATTATTTTTAGTATGGGGGAGTGTAAAAATTAAAAAAAGGCTTTTTTTTTGTATTTGTTGAGACTTCTTTGATGACCTTGATTTGTATTCTTAATTTATTTCAAGTTTAACACTGAAATGATTTTTATAAATATTGAAAGATAATGAGCTTGGGCTGCCTGTGTCTTAACGAAGCCAAATTTCGATCAGCTAAAATAAATCTGTTTTCATTGGATAATCATTTTTTTTTTCTTTTTTTAAATTTTTTAGCAAGTGCGCAATGAATTCTGAATGACACGCCTATACTACTTTCATTTTTAGGTAATAAACAATTCATCACGGGTGCCTTCCAGCCTCTTGGTGCCTCTTCGTACCGTCACTCACTCTATGCACCAGAACAAGGACGTCTAAACTACAAGGGCAATGGATTATTTAAACATCCAGCTTGGAAACCAAGCACAGCCTCAAAAGGAGAATATCTCCAAGTTGATTTGGGAAAACCAGTTTACATCGCTGCGATAGCAACGCAAGGAAATGGCAAGAAAGCTTTTGTTTTACACGAGTGGGTCCAAACATATGATATACAGTATAGTTATGATGGCGTGCACTTTCAGGGCTCTCCGGAGTATGTAGATTTGGAAGGGAATTTCGATAAATATACCATTAAAAAGAATAGGCTTCTTCCTCCAATCCATGCAAGGTAAGACAAATCAGAACATTTGAAACTCAGGGCTAGAAAAAACTTCTAAAATAGTTTAACGCCGGTGACAATTTTTCTTGTCAAAATACTTACATTTTCTTTAAATTTGTACGTCTGAAATATGTACTAAAGTATGACAAGCACAAAGTATATTTTGTTTTTACAAGAGCAAGATGCTATAGCAACATAATTTGACTTGCTGATGACATCAAGTTAACTTCCCATCTTTTTAAATAATTTTTTGAAATAAAAGAAGAATTTTCGTGTTTCTATTCTCTATTAGAAACACGCGGGGTTGTTGGGAGAAAGCGAGAAAAGGCATTGAATCAAGAGCTGAAAGCAAATGATTCAAAACCTTTACTCGCTTTCTCCCAACAAGTTACGATGAAGAAGATAATGATGTTGACGAAAAACAATATTTTTATCTATGCTTTGTACGTTATTTAGATATGTTAGAGTCATCCCCAAATTATGGCATAATTGGAATGCTATGAGAATCGAGTTATATGGATGCACAAAAGGTAAAGTGAACGAGCTACAATATGGCAGTTATGGTAGTGGTAGTGGTAGAATGCCCTAGAATTAATTGTCTTTATTTAACGAGGATGACTTACTGACTCTTATTTTTACATCTGTCGAGCTTTCATTAGTGATTTCGTACGACGAATGTGCCAATACGCCACTGGGTATGGAGAGTGGTGCGATACCAGACTCTAACATAACAGCTTCATCCTACTACATAGCAGAACATTACCCTAGTGCTGCCAGACTCGGAAATACAGCCATTAATGGTTATTGGATGCCAAAGACAAGTAGAGAAAGAGAATGGTTTCAGGTATGTAACAAAGTAGTTTTTGGAAAGAGTCAAAACGCCCCTACCATGGGGGCCAAAACCGACTCTTGTTCTTGCAATCTGTTGAAAGTTAAGGACGACAACCAACACTATATATGATTTTTTTCGGTTTGAAGCATGATATGTTTACAAAATTGACGTTTCGTCTACATTGTGGCAGTCGGAATGGTACCACAGTGTAGCCGAAACGTCAATTTTGTAAACATATCGTTCTTCGAAAAAAAAAAAAAAAAAATCAGTCTATGTTATCAAATGGAACACGAAAACCTCGAGACAACCAACACTGTTAGAAACATCCACAATGTCATCACTATTCACGGAATCATTCTAATTAACACCATCAATTTATTTACCAATAAATGTTCGTGATTATTACCATCACCATCAATGTTCCATCAGTTTTCGCCTTGAGCGCGCGCTGGATGACGCCAAGTATATTATTAAAAGGCAATAAGATGGTTTCTCGTTCAATTTGGATTAGTTTGCACTCGTTTTTTGTCTAAGAATCAAATTGCATATTAGAGTCGTTTTTGTACGAGTTGGAAACAGTCTTATCGTATCGTAACTGTAGTTTCTAAGAAAACATTCGAATTATCTGCTGTATTGTAGCGGTATCGTAGCCGTACCATTTCCCACTCATACGAAAACGACTCTACGAACTCTTGAAAAAACGAACTCCTGCAAATTAATTCCAAATTGAACTCGAAACCATCGTAATACGTATACATTTAGTATACTTTACTACCAGTGTCTAATGTTATTGATATAGGTCGACCTCGCCCAAGTATATGTAGTCACGGCGATATCAACTCAGGGTGGTGGTAAATACTACATAAAAACATACCATATCATGTACGGTAATACCACTAATGAATTTCATGTCTACGATGATGGTAAGGTCTTTACTGGAACTAAAGATGAGCCGGAGAAAACCAATGTCTTTGCACCCCCGATATACGCAAGGTAAACAATCTGAACTGAATGACTGTAATGTTTTGATGATTAGTAAGAATAACGATATCAATTCGACAAAGGTACCCTAGTTGTATGCATTATGTTTCTTTTAAAAACAATTTCATTTTTGTTAAGTTATCAATCCAACCACAGTTCAAGTTATAAGAAAAACACTGTTTTAAAACCACCTGAGTTGCACTTTACAATGCTATTTCTCATGCAGTATTTATATTTCATGCAGTAACCCTTTCCACTGAACATAATACATTGGATAAAATATGTTGTAGTGTGATGTTAGAAGTCACGAATGAATTAATATAAAAAAATTAATTAATGATGACAAAGAAAACGGGTGCTGTAATCATTTCTTTTTGAAAGTGGGTTCATTCATAGTCAACAAATTTCTAAAAAAAACAGATATCCAGTACTATTAATATCATTATCATCATCATCATAATCTTCAGCCTGCAATTTTGAGAAGGACAGGACAACTTTTCTCTTTTCCAAACCGCTACCCTTTCAGCGTAGCCTTATTAGTCATCAGTCATCACCCTCTAACGTATCATAATCACATCAGGTACATAAGAGTCTATCCTTTGAGCTGGAAAGGGAACATTGCTTTGAGAATGGAGTTGTACGGTTACAAAATAGGTAAGGGCCATTTTATAGAACAACTTTTACCAAGATGTATCAACGGCTTTACCATGGGCCATAAGTTAGAAAAACTGTTAAAGGTTATAAATGTGTCTACTCTCATAAATAAAGATATTCAAAAAATACATGCACATACGATACGATACGATAAACTTTATTTAAAGAGGGTGCGTAATTACAATTGATGGTACTCTTCCATATGACCCGAACAAAACAAACATTACAAAGACAGATACGTCAAAAGAGAGAAAGTAATGAAGAAGGTAAATAATAAATTTGCTAAAACTAAAATATCAATAAATTTTTGAAACATCAAAACTGTCATTGGAGTGTTTTAAGGACAGTAAAAATGTTAAAATATAAGCACATTGTATGATTGGCAAAAAACCATCAAATGATTGGTAACCAAACTTATAGAGCATATATTGAAACTCGATTTATGATTCTTTTAATTAATTTCCAGGTGGGAAATCCGCTGCAGACAATGCGGTAGGTTGATATCATTATAAATTATATCATGTTAGGAAAACACACAAAAAAAAAGGTCTAAAGAATCTCGAGAAAAATGTGATTTATGTTTGTGAAAGTATGATAATGTATTGTGGTTCGTTGATAAAAACTAGATCTTAAAGTCAAGATCTATGTATTCTGGTGTTTTTTTTTGCATTTGATTTTCTTTGTTGAATCACACATTTTACACGCCTTCGTTTAAAAGATGTAAATTTGAAGCATAAGTCTTGTATGATAAGTGTGACTTCGCGTGTATCTACAGTATTACTTAGTTTTATTCTAGCTAGGTAGTTGAAAAGGTTTCACGGAGTTGGACGTCTGTTTTTTTATATATGTCTATTTTACTCGAGTCAACTCAAACAGATCGCCTAATATCTTTTAAGGCCAGTACACACTAGGCGACAAGTCGCAGCGACTTGCTCCCGCGATATGTCGTAGCGACAATTTCCCCCCCGTGTGTACTAGGTATTTTCGGCGGAAATTGTCGCAGCGACAAAATCAGATGTATTGGCGACAAATATTGAGCCAATGCACACTGAGGCGACATGTCGACTAGTGTGTACCGGCCTTTACACCCGAGCGAAATAAAAAATACCCCATTAAGTCACGGGCTTAATGGCATTTTTATGAAGCGCTAATTGATTTGCGGGTTTGTCTTATCTGAATCTGGGATGGAGATATGGGAAAACAGGAAATATCTGAAAACCCACATAGCAAGAGCATCACGTTCAAATGCTCAATGCCATGTGATTCACTGTTAGTTCATGATCAGCTAGCTACGCTACAACGTCGACTATGCGTACGTTGTCAAATATTCTGATTCAAATTTCCCACCGCCTTCCCCATCGCTCCATCCCTGATATTTTTGTCGGTATCTATTGTTATATAACTTTTGTGGCGGGTTTTTCCCCCACCTTTGATGTTTGAGATCTGACAAGTTTCAGTTTCTGTATATGCTTTTTATCATTTATCTCCAACCGGCGTGGGCAGTGTTATCTTCTCTGCCTACAAACAGATCGCCTAATATCTTTTACACCCGAATTAGAGCGAAATAAAAATGTCTATTTTACTCGAGTCAACTCAATCACATATAGCAATTTCAAATATCGTTGTCATCACCAAAAGGCAATAGGCAATTAACCACAAGCACTATGACGTCACATGTAAACAAATCTATTGTTTTAATGCTAAGAATCATGGGCAAAAGAGGGGATTTAACATCTTAAAATCAATGAAAACTAGTGTAAAAGTCCATTTATAATATTGGGACAAATTATAAGTATAGATACAATGCCAAATGTATTAAAGGAAAAATATTTCGCCAGAACTAGATGCAATTTTATTCGTGTAAACAAGCCATGACGTTATAGTGCTTGACGGCAATTCCAGGACCACTGGGAAAGATGGGTAAAAGTCATGACAAAATGTAGAATGACATCCTGAACAGTCAAAAAGATTGATATTAACCTTTTAATCTATGGAGCGAACAAAAAGCAAATGAAGTCAGAACTAAATGGCGCGAATTTCTTGTCAAGTGGTATCATTGCATTTGGGTGTTGACAACGTTATTTGAAATAGCTATGTACATAATTAGATATTTTGTTTATGTGGTTCTTTCTATTTATGATTTTTTTCCTTTCACTTGTTTCTCTTTTAATTTCTCATCCCTCCTTATAGATTAATCCGTTTTGAACCAGTCAGCTTTCATGAATTACTGTTGTTTATTTTACAGGGATGTGCCATGACGAGGAATTCATGCTGAAGCCAAAACTTAGACCAAAATGTCATCCGATATATCAGCAAGAACAGTGCTAAACTGATCTTACAGATACAATAATTATAACTAACTGAATGTAGATGATAGTAAAATGTAATTCTAAGACTTAATTGATTTATAAAATGGAAATAAAGTGAGAGGGTCGTTGCATATTAAGCTTTCAAACTCTCTTTATCTCGCGACGTGCCAAAAAATTCCACGTACATGTGTTCATGCAACATTTCCAGTTGAACATATACTTCAATGTGACCTGTGTATTCTTATCAGTTTTAGTAGATACATGTGACACTTGGAGTTGTCGAGAGGTTGCCAAAACGCGAGTTCAATAGTACTTTATTAATTTTTATACCGGCTTGTATATACAAAGCAAGTTTTTTTAAACCTTATAATTATATTGTACGAGCTGAAAAAGGCTTTAAAAACTTTCTTCAAATTAGAACACGTGTTTATAATATTATCCTTGTATGAAATTTAGATGGCAAATAGTCGCAGTAAATGTTGTCTGGTTGCTAAGATCAAAGTCTTTACGCTTGTGAAAGATCCAAGTGATGTCCAATGAAGACTGAAGGCGGTGACCATCATGTTAATGGAGTCCCGAGCGGAGATGAAAATTAAAATGTGAAAATTAGAATAAATAATGACTAAAAAGTTACCAGTTTTTAACTCGATCATTTAAATACTTAAAATGTACTTTATTTATTTAATCTTTAATAGTTTAATTAATGCCAATTCTAAAATATGAACCCCAGTACACGCGATTTGGTATAGTACCTGCGACACGCGTTTTTTTTACCTGAGACCTGCGACCCAAAACCACAACCAAAGTGAGCTAGCATGGGGAAAAACATTTCCACAAGGTAAAATGATGGACTGAAAAAAAGTCTGCTTATTAACTGATATAATTTACTTTTGTTTTATTACTAAGTTATCATTATCTTTTAAAAACAATATTTAACTTTTTGGTCGATTTGTAATCCCTCGCATTTTTTTCTCGTGCCTCGAAAGATGACTCGCATGTCTCGCATGCCTGGCTGTCTTGAAGACCGTCCAACGACTGTTCAAGACTTCCATTCGAGTATGCACTGCTTCACGTTTCCTTGTCAAGTACTCGTCGCTGTACTCGTTTTCTTTCTGGTTTGTCTTTACACAGGGAATTTCATTGAAGTGGAATCTAATAGGTCAATAACTATGACTTGTGATATGCCTTCATAATTTACGGAGCTATCTTTTTCATAAAAGTAGCTTAAACCATGTCAAAGATCACAAGATACACAGGACGTACATTAGTAGGGGCGATGAAATATAGACTGCTCGCATCGCCTTTTGTGATATTCCAGCAAAATGACTTAAAACCAGTATAATCTATATTTTTCGGGTACATTTTAGGTTTTTGTTAAGCTGCCCTACATTCATGTCCCCTAAATGTGTCTGTAGGGAGCTGTGGTATCTTATTATCTATGTTTGCATGGCTTTATGTTTTTCAATTGAAGGCCGTTTTCACTCTTGAATACCCGATAACAAGTATATGGTGTCTATTTTGCTGGTGAGAAGGGTCGAAGGTCCGATGAGTCACATGAGCAAATGGCGATTATTCACTTTAAATCCCTATGTAAAGTTTGTTTTTATTTCATTTTTGTTTGTTTGTACTTAAAGCTATTGATTTGTAGAAAATGTAGGAACATCCACTTTTTTACTGAAAAAGAAGTAGAAAATATAGAAAGTAAAAAAAAAAAAAAAAAAAAAAATAGATCAGTGTTTTTTAGGGTATTTTAGTGTTCCATGTTCCAGTGTTCCAGTGTTTCGGCGTTCTTGTGTGTCGGCAGTTCCGGTGTTCCGGGCGTTACGAGTTTTAGTACGTGCCGCAACTGCTTTGTTGCTAATGTTTCCGGTTCAATTTTTAGTATAAATGCCTTGCCTTTTCTCATGTACTCAGATAAAGTGCAAACTCTACACTGAAGGAACTTAGCTTGAAACGTCAACACAAAAAATGTCAATTGGTACTTTGTACGTGATTGTCCATTGCTTATTGGTTCTCAACGATATTGGTAAGTTGACATATGACTTACTGTAAACTACTTTTTTTTAGGTTTTGCAGTTACTGCCTGCAAAACGTCAACTAAAGGTTTATACAAATTTTGAGAATTAGTATGGTTTATGATTAAATATTGAATTACATGTAAACAGAGCAGAAATTGTAAGGTTTTGATGCCCTCCAGATTGAAGAGAAAATAATAAACCCATTAAGGACGTATGCGCTAGTTGCTCGCGCGCATCTTTTCTGCGCACATCATATGCATCACACGCCGTTTTTTTAGTTGCTTTATTTTAACCGAAAAAGAAAACAATGAAAATATATTTAACTAAACAAAACAAGTGTACCTTTTAGTTGCCCGAACACTGCGAAAAGAAATTAGTTTGTGTCGAAAATAGACCAACTGAGCAGTTGAACCGCTGAAGTACATACGTCATTTGTCAGCGCTCGGATGGGATTCTGCCGGTCACGCATTCTCAATTTACCAACAATCAACAACTTTTTCGTTTCATAACTCGCCAAATCAAATGGATACCCCTATTTTTTTAATTTACAGATGGAAAAAGGAACAAAAATTCTATATTCATTCAGTTTTTTTAAAAAATGACATTTATTTTTCGTACGAAAACTTGATGCTTTCTGCTAAATTTCGACCCGCCAAAGCTACGCCGAAGCAAAATAGCTGCAAGCGATGTGTGTGGTATTTTCATTAAAATAGTGTTTTTTTGCTTAGAAGTGATCAAGAATTTTTGCTTTTCAAAGAGTTTAGTGTCAATACGATTGTTCTTTATAACCCTTTCAGCTGGTTTGATAATTTTTCTGTCTTCATCATCTTTCTGTTTTACCTCATGATGACTTGTCACGCTGTTCACGGAAAGTGCTGACATGGTCGACTTAAAAAAATTGTAGCACCGAAGATCGAATGGAAACGCCAAATTCTTTTTCGCATATAACATGTGTTTCATACTGTTTTATCAACTGGCGAAGTTTCAAAAAAATGACAATACTTCGCTATTAGGAATTCTTGAATTTCCATACAATGAATTGTTGAATGAACATACAGAGTGACAGCATGGTTTTTCATCGGTGATCGTGTGTCTTCATCTTGATCACCTCTTTTTGATTGCAAATGTCTGTTTTTCGTGTTTATGTCTTAATGCACTCTTGTTCACCGTCGATCTTTTTACTTTTTAAAGCAGATTAGTCGCTAAGCAATAATTGAAAAACGTCGCAAGGAATCCATGAAAAATCCAGTCTCGTTAAGCAACCATTTGAAAGGTGTCAAAAGGTGTGATTCAAAAACCTTTATGTCCATACAATTTTGAGGCTTGGTCCCTCACACTTTGGGGACTATTTTATAGTCTCGAACAGATGTGAGGGGTTAGGAACAAGAGGACGTCACAAAAATGACTCTCCACAGACTAAAAGGCTGTAATATGCCATCCATGCTATACGATGCATCACGAGTAAAAAGTCTGATAAATTTTAATATATTTATATTTTCCAGCTGGAGTAAGGCAGGTATCAGCTTTACCAACGCCAACAGCATTCAGATCAAAGGTAAGTTTAAATACAAAGTTTCCTGTCTACAATATAAACTTTGTGTATTTTGTTTGGTATGAGGGCTCATAAGCCAATAGTAGAATATAAGTATTGGTTTCTCTAGATTGTGAACATCTGAAACAGATAGGGTCTCTAAGAATTAAAGTTTGTTCCTTTCAGAGTATACACGAGAATCTCAGCCCTTTTTTGATTGTAGAACCCCTCTTTCCCCGGGCAGCCCCTATCTTTAGACTTAGCCACCCTTTGGAACCTGATCCTGGTTACAGTTGTTTATTTTGGAAACCTTCCCTATACTTCCTCGTCTATGTTTTCTTCAGATCAGTAAACAATCTCGTCCAGCGAAGACAAATCAACCGACTACAAATGTTTCTACTGCTATCGATAAGGTTTGCAAAAATTCATTATCATGTGATAGCCACAAATGCAAAATGTGTTTCAAAGCGTGAGGAAATAAATTTATTAGGTTGCCTCACACAACTTGAGTACCTTCCCCCCCCACCCCCCCCCCCCCCCCCCCGCCCCGCTTTCGATATATATGGTTATAGATAAATCTTTTAATGATTCATTGATACCTAGTATTTTAATTTTTTAGAGCCTCCCCCTTTTCAATTTTTCCGGATCATTTATCGATTAGTGTCCTCCTTTGCAAAATCTCTTGATCCGCCCCTGCAACGAGCTCACACGCACAATCAATCATCTAGTCTTCCTTTAATGTTCATAAAAAAGTTAAGTTGTATATCAAGAATTGAAAAATAAGCAAAACAACATGAGGTTGCAATTGGTTGTTGGCTTTACTACTTAAGCTTGTTTCTTTATTTCTTTTGTTTTGTTTTGTTTGCAGAAAATGTTTGTTTGTCCATGGATTGCAGTACCTGTTGAATGTCCAGCTGATCCCGACAACGAGTGTCAAACCGATCAGGATTGTGATGTTTTGGACAGTGGTGATGACGTATTTAAATGTTGCAGGGACGGCTGTGATATGAGATGCCTTCGTAAGTATATGATTAAACATAACGGGATAGTAATGGACTTTTGTGCATGCCGTTCTGTGATGTGCTGCACGCTGTGCTGTAAGTGTTTTAATTAAAATGTTCATCTTTAATCGCGCCAATAAGCTAATCAATTTTCACGTGTAAACAACCAATCAAACTGATCAGACGATGAATCAACATCGCGATTCTCTTCTATACTGTCACTTTTCAGCTGAAATTTTGGTCCTCAGTGCTGATCAAAATAATTTAAAGTGAAAAATTTTTTTTTCTGCCACTAAAATCCTCACAAAGCTCGGCCGAACGGCGTAGTTTCGCTCGAGTTGCTCGATCATAAGTTGTTCTAAATTTGCATTCCCATCCTCTGGAACCGGCAGTACTTTGTTGACAAGCATAGATGGATGAAAAGTTAGTTTTTGTTTTTTTAGCTCTCTGGGTTAGCGTTAATCTTGAATTTTCATACAATGAATTATTGAATGAACATACAGAGTGACAGCATGGTTTTTCATTGGTGATTGTGGGTCTTCGTCTTGCTCACCTCTTTTCGATTGCAGACGAAAAACAGACATTTGCAATCGTTGAAATCTACACATAGAGAGATAGTTATCGCCCTTTGTGCATGATGTGCTGTGTTGTGCTATGCCGTGCTGCCTAGACTCTTGGCTCTGCATATATTTGTGGAAATGTTGTAACACACTTTTGTTTTGTAACAATACTATAAAAAATATTTTTCAGCTGCAATTCCACCTCCTCCAACACCAGCAGTTCAGGTAAACTAATCGTTCCAATTTGAATTAAATTCATACTTTTAGAACAACATCTCTATAGAGCCTACATTTCTGGAGGGAGGGGGTGACTCTTTTCCATGCAAGCGAGTTGCTCTCCAGACTCATCGCTACCACCGATATATCAACGCTAAGCTTGACCTGCTTATTGTAAATTATCGTGTTACAAAAAAAGCTTTAAAATGAGTTCAAGGAGGCTATTGTGGTTCAATTAACCGTGAGTGTGTCTTTTTTGTATATTCTAGTGTTAGTAAAGTGCAATTATTTTCCGATTCAAACTATCTCTTTTGGTTTTTAGTCTATTTTACTTTCGCGGGACGTTCTCGGGATCAAAAGTTTTTGCTCGGGACGTGCAAAATGTCTTCAAAAATATTTTATTTTCTTTGTCAAAAACTGAACAGATATACTTGTAAATAGGAGGTTTTATAAAGCATTTTCTAAGCTTTCATTTCATATATATTTTACCTACTGACATGGTCTCGTACTTCTTATCAATTTCCTAGTTTATGTTTTCTTCAGATCAGCAAAGAATCTCATCCAGCGACGACAGTTCAACCGACTACAAATGTTTCTGCTACTACCGATAAGGTTTGGAAAAAAAAATCATTAACATGTGATAGCCACAAATGCAAAATGTGTTCCAAAGTGAAGAAATAGTTTTATTAGGATGTCTCACACAACTTGAGTGCCACCCCCCCCCCCCCCCCCCACCCCGCTTTCGATATATATGCTTATAGATAAGTCTTTTAATGATTTATTGATAAGTAGTAATTTTGTTTTTTAGTGCTTAGATAAGGTCTCTAAGAATTAAAGTTTGTACCTGTCAGGGTATACACGATAATTTCAGCCCTTTTTTTGATTTTAGAACCCCTCTCTCACCGGGCAGCCCCTATCTTCAGACTTAACCACCCTTGGGACCCTTATCCTGGTTACAGTTGTTTATTTTTGAAACCTTCCCTTTACTTCCTCGTATATGTTTTCTTCAGATCAGCAAAGTATCTCGTCCAGCAAGCACAGTTCAACCGACTACAAATGTTTCTTCTGCTATCGATAAGGTTTGGGAAAAGGTCATTATCATATGATAGCCACAAATGCAAAATGTGTTTCAAAGCGTGAGGAAATAGTTTTATTAGGATGTCTCACACAACGTGAGTACCTTTGCCCCCCCCCCCCCCCCCCCCCCCCCGCTTTCGATGTATATGGTTATAGATAAATCTTTTAATGATTCATTGATACCTAGTATTTTAATTTTTTAGAGCCTATCCCTTTTCAAATTTTCCGGATCATTTATGGATAAGTGTCCTCCTTTGCAAAATCTCTTGATCCGCCCCTGCAACGAGCTCACACGCACAATCAACCATCTAGTCTTCCTTTAATGTTCATAAAAAAGTTAAGTTGTATATCAAGAATTGAAAAAAATAAGCAAAACAAAATGATGTTGCAATTGGTTGTTGGCTTTACTACTTAAGCTTGTTTCTTCATTTCTTTTGCTTTGTTTTCTTTCCAGAAAATGTTTGTTTGCCCAAAGTTTGCAGTACCTGTTGAATGTCCAGCTGATCCCGACGACGAGTGTCAAACCGATCAGGATTGTGATGTTTTGGACAGTGGTGATGACGTATTTAAATGTTGCAGAGTCGGCTGTGAATTGAGATGCTATCGTAAGTATATGATTAACATAATGAGATAGTTATGGACTTTTGTGCATGCCGTTCTGTGATGTGCTGCACGCTGTGCTGCAAGTGTTTTCATTAAAATGTTCATCTTTAATCGCCAATAAGCTAATCAATTTTCACATGTAAACAACCAATCAAACTGATCAGACGATGAATCAACATCGCGATTCTCTTCTATACTGTCACTTTTCAGCTGAAATTTTGGTCCTCAGTTCTGATCAAAATAATTTAGAGTGAAAAAGTTTTTTTTTCTGCCACTAAAAACCTTACAATGCTCTGCCGAACGGCGCGCGTAGCTTCGCTCGGATTACTCGATCATACTTTGTGCTAAATTTGCATTTCCATCCTCTCGGATCGGCAGTACTTTGTTGACAAGCATAATTGAATGAAAAGTTAGTTTTTGTTGTTTTAGCTCTCTGTGTTATCATTGATCTTGAATTTCGATACAATGAATTGTTGAATGAACATACAGAGTGACAGCATGGTTTTTCATCGGTGATCGTGTGTCTTCATCGTGCTCACCTCTTTTCGATTGCAAATGTCTGTTTTTCGTGTTTTTGTCTTAATGCACTCTTGTTCACCGTCGATCTTTTTACTTTTAAAAGCAGATTAGTCGATAAGCAATAATTGAAAAACGACGCGAAGAATCCATCAAAAATGTAGTCTCGTTTCGCAACTCGTAAAAGTGAACTTCGCTTGAAGCTGTTCATGCTGGTCAAGTTTTCACTTTGCATTTCTTTGCTGCAAAAGACTTTTCTTAGAGTTTTGTGATATTTAGCACTGGATACCCTTTTTTCTGCAAATCTCTAATAACTTCAGCTAATGATATATTCATGCGAAAGAGCTTCTCGTGTGTCCGTACGCGTCGAAATTCTCTGAATTTACGCGCCAAATTAAAATGTAATCTGGATGGACACGAACAGAAAAACGGACGCACGTAGTGGCCTGTGTCTGTCCATCGAAAATCAACTCGATGGTTCTATTTTCGTAAGTGTGTTGCTCCGCTTGCGCAGGCCGAAGGCTTGCGTGGATCTCCGCTATCAGTCACGATGTATATAAAAGACGAATATTTAAATAACACTGATATTACAATGGAAAAAAACATCACTTTTCTTTACCAGTAACAACGCTGGTATGAGCAATGCCCATTTCGATATAAAGTGAAAGAAAGCTCTATCCACATTATTCAGGACGAAGGCGCGAGATGGAGAGTTTGGCGCTAACAACAAATAAAAAAATATATTTAAAGACGAAAGGTGTCATTAGAAAACCTTTATGTCCTATCAACCTTAAGGCTTTGTCTCACCCACTTTGGGGACTATTTTATGGTCTCGCACAGATGGGAGGGGTAAGGAACAAGAGGACGTCACAAAAATGACTCTCCACATACTAAAAGGCTGTAATATGACATTCATACGATACGATGCTTAACGAGTAAAAGCTCTGAATTTTTTTTTATATTTGCCAGCTGGAGTAAAGCAGGTATCAGCTTTACCGACGCCAACAGCGATCAGATCAAAGGTAAGGTTAAATACAAAGTTTCCTGTGTACAATATAATTTTTTATGAGGGCTCATAAGTCAATAGTAGAATATAGGCATTGGTTTCTCTAGATTGTGAACATCTGAAACAGATAAGGTCTCTAAGAATTAAAGTTTGTACATTTCAGGGTATACACGAGAATCTTAGGCCTTTTTTTTTGATTGTAGAACCCCTCTCTCTTTGGGCAGCCCCTATCTTCAGACTCAATCACCCTTGAGACTATTATCCTGGTTACAGTTGTTTATGTTTGAAACCCTCGCTATACTTCGTCTTTTTTTGTTTTTGTTTTCAGATCAGTAAAGAATCTCGTCCAGCGAACACAAATCAACCGACCACAAATGGTTTTACTGCTATCGATAAGGTTTGGAAAAAATTCATTATCATGTGAGAGCCACAAATGCAAAATGTGTTTCAAAGCGTGAGGAAATAAATTTATTAGGTTGCCTCACACAACTTGAGTACCTTCCCTCCCCCCCCCCCCCCCCCCCCCTCCCCCGCTTTCGATGTATATGGTTATAGATAAATCTTTTAATGATTCATTGATGCCTAGTATTTTAATTTTTTAGTGCCTCCCCTTTTCAAATTTTCCGGATCATTTATGGATAAGTGTCCTCCTTTGCAAAATCTCTTGATCCGCCACTGCAACGAGCTCACACGCACAATCAATCATCTAGTCTTCCTTTAATGTTCATAAAAAAGTTAAGTTGTATGTTAAGAATTGAAAAATAAGCAAAACAACATGAGGTTGCAATTGGTTGTTGGCTTTACTACTTAAGCTTGTTTCTTTATTTCTTTTGTTTTGTTTTGTTTTGTTTTGTTTCCAGAAATTGTTTGTTTGTCCATGGATTGCAGTACCTGTTGAATGTCCAGCTGATCCCGACAACGAGTGTCAAACGGATCAGGATTGTGATGTTTTGGACAGTGGTGATGAAGTATTTAAATGTTGCAGGGACAGCTGTGATATGAGATGCCTTCGTAAGTATATGATTAATGAGATAGTTATGGACTTTTGTGCATGCCGTTCTGTGATGTGCTGCACGCTGTGCTGTAAGTGTTTTCATTAAAATGTTCATCTTTAATCGCCAATAAGCTAATCAATTTTCACGTCTAAACAACCAATCAAACTGATCAGACGATGAATCAACATCGCGATTCTCTTCTATACTGTCACTTTTCTGCTGAAATTTTGGTCCTCAGTGCTGATCAAAATAATTTAAAGTGAAAAAGTTTTTTTTCTACCACTAAAATCCTCACAAAGCTCGGCCGAACGTCGTAGCTTCGCTCGAGTTGCTCGATCATAAGTTGTTCTAAATTTGCATTCCCATCCTCTGGAACCGGCAGTACTTTGTTGACAAGCATAGATGGATGAAAAGTTAGTTTTTGTTTTTTTAGCTCTCTGGGTTAGCGTTAATCATGAATTTTCATACAATGAATTATTGAATGAACATACAGAGTGACAGCATGGTTTTTCATTGGTGATTGTGAGTCTTCATCTTGCTCACCTCTTTTCGATTGCAGACGAAAAACAGACATTTGCAATCGTTGAAATCTTCACATAGAGAGATAGCTATCGCCCTTTGTGCATGATGTGCTGTGTTGTGCTATGCCGTGCTGCCTAGACTCTTGGCTCTGCATATATTTGTGGTATTGTTGTAACACACTTTTGTTTTGTAATAATAACTATAAAAATATTTTTCAGCTGCAATTCCACCTCCTCCAACACCAGCAGTTCAGGTAAACTAATCGTTCCAATTTGAATTAAATTCATACTTTTAGAGCAACATCTCTTTAGAGCCTACATTTCTGGAGGGAGGGGGTGACTCTTTTCCATGCAAGCGAGTTGCTCTCCAGACTAATCGCTACCACCGATATATCAACGCTACGCTTGACCTGCTTATTGTAAATTATCGTGTTACAAAAAAGCTTAAAAATGAGTTCAAGGAGGCTACTGTGGTTCAATTAACCGTGAGTGTGTCTTTTTTGTATATTCTAGTGTTAGTAAAGTGCAATTATTTTCCGATTCAAACTATCTCTTTTGGTTTTTAGTCTATTTTACTTTCGCGGGACGTTCTCCGGATCAAAAGTTTTTTCTCGGGACGTGCAAAATGTCTTCAAAAATATTTTATTTTCTTTGTCAAAAACTGAACAGAAATACTTGTAAATAGGAGGTTTAATAAAGCATTTTCTAAGCTTTCATTTCATATATATTTTACCTACTGACATGGTCTCGTACTTCTTATCAATTTCCTCGTTTATGTTTTCTTCAGATCAGCAAAGTATCTCGTCCAGCGAAGACAGATCAACCGACTACAAATGTTTCTACTGCTATCGATAAGGTTTGGAAAAAAAATCATTAACATGTGATAGCCACAAATGCAAAATGTGTTCCAAAGTGAAGAAATAGTTTTATTAGGATGTCTCACACAACTTGAGTGCCACACCCCCCCCCCCCCCCCCCACCCCGCTTTCGATATATATGCTTATAGATAAGTCTTTTAATGATTTATTGATAAGTAGTAATTTTGTTTTTTAGTGCTTAGATAAGGTCTCTAAGAATTAACGTTTGTACCTGTCAGGGTATACACGAGAATTTCAGCCCTTTTTTGATTGTAGAACCCCTCTCTCCCCGGGCAGCCCCTATCTTCAGACTCAACCACCCTTGGGAACCTTATCCTGGTTACAGTTGTTTATTTTGTAAACCTTCCCTATACTTCCTCGTCTATGTTTTTTTCAGATCAGCAAAGAATCTCGTCCAGCGAACACAGTTCAACCGACTACAAATGTTTCTACTGCTATCGATAAGGTTTGGAATAAAGTCATTATCATGTGATAGCCACAAATGCAAAATGTGTTTCAAAGCGTGAAGAAATAGTTTTATTAGGATGTCTCACACAACTTGAGTACCTCTTCCCCCGTCCGCTTTTGATATTTATTTTTATAGAGAATTGTTTTAATGATTCATTGGTAATGAGTAATTTTTCTTTTAGTGCCCCCTCCCCCTTCAATTTTTCCGGATCATTTATCGATTAGTGGGATGTCCTCCTTTGCAAAATCTCTTGATCCGCCCCTGCAACGAGCTCACACGCACAATCAATCATCTAGTCTTCCTTTAATGTTCATAAAAAAGTTAAGTTGTATATTAAGAATTGAAAAATAAGCAAAACAACATGACGTTGCAATTGGTTGTTGGCTTTACTACTTAAGCTTGTTTCTTTATTTCTTTTGTTTTGTTTTGTTTGCAGAAAATGTTTGTTTGTCCAAGTGTTGCAGTACCTGTTGAATGTCCAGCTGATCCCGACCACGAGTGTCAAACCGATCAGAATTGTGATAGTTTGGACAGTGGTGATGAAGTATTTAAATGTTGCAGGGACGGCTGTGAACTGAGATGCCTTCGTAAGTATATGATTAAACATAATGAGATAGTTGTGGACTTTTGTGCCTGCCGTTCTGTGATGTGCTGCACGCTGTGCTGTAAGTGTTTTCATTAAAATGTTCATCTTTAATCGCGAAAAAGTTAGTTTTTGTTGTTTTAGCTCTTTGTGTTATCATTAATCTTGAATTTCCATGCAATTAAATGTTGAATGAACATACAGAGTGACAGTATTGTTTTTCATCGGTGATCGTGTGTCTTCATCTTGCTCACCTCTTTTCGATTTCAAATGTCTGTTTTTCGTGTTTTTGTCTTAATGCACTCTTGTTCACCGTCGATCTTTTTACTTTTAAAAGCAGATTAGTCGATAAGCAGTAATTGAAAAACGCCGCGAAAAATCCATGAAAAATCTAGTTTCGTTTCGCAACTCGTAAAAGTGAACTCCGCCTGTAGCTGTTCATGCTGATCAAGTTTTCACTTTGCATTTTTCAAGTTGTAGTATCTTCATCTTTGTTGAAAAAGACTTTTCTTAAAGTTTGTGATATTTAGCACTGGATAACCTTTTTTCAGTAAATTTCTAATAACTTCAGCTAATGATATATTGATGCTTAAGAGCTTCTCGTGTGTCCGCACGCGTCGAAATTTGCTCAATTTACGCGTCAAAATGTAATCTCGATGGGCGCGGGCGGGTAATGGACGCGCGGAGTGGCCTGTGTCTGTCCATCGAAAATCAACTCGATGGTTATATTTTCTTAAGTATGTTGCTCCGCTTGCACAGGGTGGAGGCCTGCGTGGAGCTCCGCTATTAGTCACGATGTATATAAAAGACGAATATTTAAATAACACTGATATTGCAATGGAAAAACATCACTTTTCTTTACCAGTAACAATGTTGGTATGAGCAATGCTCATTTCGATGTAAAGTGAAAGCTCTACCAACATTGTTTAGGACGAAGGCGCGAGATGGAGAGTTTGGCGCTAGCAACAAATAAAAAGAAAATATTCAAAGACGAAAGGTGTCATTAGAAAACCTTATTATGTCCTATCAAGCTTAAGGCTTTGTCTCACCCACTTTGGTGACTATTTTATAGTCTCGAACAGATGGGAGGAGTAAGGAACAAGAGGACGTCACAAAAATGACTCTCCACGGACTGAAAGGCTGTAATATGACATTCATGCTATACGATGCATTACCAGTAAAAGCTCTGAAAAATTTTTTCTTTTTTATATTTGCCAGCTGGAGTAAAGCAGGTATCAGCTTTACCGACGCCAACAGCGATCAGATCAAAGGTAAGGTTAAATACAAAGTTTCCTGTGTACAATATAATTTTTTTTTATGAGGGCTCATAAGCCAATAGTAGAATAACATCTGAAACAGATAGGGTCTCTAAGAATTAAAGTTTGTTCCTTTCAGGGAATATACGAGAATCTCAGGCATCTTTTGATTGTAGAACCCCTCTCTCCCTGTGCAGACCTATCTTCAGACTCAATCACCCTTGACAGAGACTCTTATCCTGGTTACAGTTGTTTATGTTTGAAACCCTCCCTATACTTCCTCTTTTTTTTGTTTTTGTTTTTTAGATCAGTAAAGGATCTCGTCCAGCGAACACAAATCAACCGACCACAAATGGTTTTACTGCTATCAATAAGGTTTGTAAAAAGGTCATTATCATATGATAGCCACAAATGCAAAATGTGTTTCAAAGCGTGAGGAAATAAATTTATTAGGTTGCCTCACACAACTTGAGTACCTTTGCCCCCACCCCGCTTTCGATATATATGGTTAACGATAAATCTTTTAATGATTCATTGATACCTAGTATTTTAATTTTTTAGAGCCTCCCCCTTTTCAATTTTTCCGGATCATTAATCGATTAGTGTCCTCCTTTGCAAAATCTCTTGATCCGCCACTGCAACGAGCTCACACGCACAATCAATCATCTAGTCTTCCTTTAATGTTCATAAAAAAGTTAAGTTGTATATTAAGAATTGAAAAATAAGCAAAACAACATGATGTTGCAATTGGTTGTTGGCTTTACTACTTAACCTTGTTTCTTTATTTCTTTTGTTTTGTTTTGTTTGCAGAAAATGTTTGTTTGTCCAAGGGTTGCAGTACCTGTTGAATGTCCAGCTGATCCCGACCACGAGTGTCAAACCGATCAGGATTGTGATAGTTTGGACAGTGGTGATGAAGTATTTAAATGTTGCAGGGACGGCTGTGATATGAGATGCCTTCGTAAGTATATGATTAAACATAATGAGATAGTTATGTGATGTGCTGCACGCTGTGCTGTAAGTGTTTTCATTAAAATGTTCATCTTTAATCGCGAAAAAGTTAGTTTTTGTTGTTTTAGCTCTTTGTGTTATCATCAATCTTGAATTTCCATGCAATTAATTGTTGAATGAACATACAGAGTGACAGTATGGTTTTTCATCGGTGATCGTGTGTCTTCATCTTGCCCACCTCTTTTCGATTGCAAATGTCTGTTTTTGGTGTTTTTGTCTTAATGCACTCTTGTTCACCGTCGATCTTTTTACTTTTAAAAGCAGATTAGTCGATAAGCAATAATTGAAAAACGCCGCGAAAAATCCATGAAAAATCTAGTTTCGTTTCGCAACTCGTAAAAGTGAACTCCGCCTGTAGCTGTTCATGCTGATCAAGTTTTCACTTTGCATTTTTCAAGTTGTAGTATCTTCGTCTTTGTTGAAAAAGACTTTTCTTAAAGTTTGTGATATTTAGCACTGGATAACCTTTTTTCAGTAAATTTCTAATAACTTCAGCTAATGATATATTGATGCTAAAGAGCTTCTCGTGTGTCCGCACGCGTCGAAATTCGCTCAATTTACGCGTCAAAATGTAATCTCGATGGGCGCGGGCGGGTAATGGACGCGCGGAGTGGCCTGTGTCTGTCCATCGAAAATCAACTCGATGGTTATATTTTCTTAAGTATGTTGCTCCGCTTGCACAGGGCGGAGGCCTGCGTGGAGCTCCGCTATTAGTCACGATGTATATAAAAGACGAATATTTAAATAACACTGATATTGCAATGGAAAAACATCACTTTTCTTTACCAGTAACAATGTTGGTATGAGCAATGCCCATTTCGATGTAAACTGAAATCTCTACCCACATTGTTTAGGACGAAGGCGCGAGATGGAGAGTTTGGCGCTAGCAACAAATAAAAAAAAAATATTCAAAGACGAAAGGTGTCATTAGAAAACCTTATTATGTCCTATCAAGCTTAAGGCTTTGTCTCACCCACTTTGGTGACTATTTTATAGTCTCGAACAGATGGGAGGAGTAAGGAACAAGAGGACGTCACAAAAATGACTCTCCACGGACTGAAAGGCTGTAATATGACATTCATGCTATACGATGCATTACCAGTAAAAGCTCTGAAAAATTTTTCTTTTTTATATTTGCCAGCTGGAGTAAAGCAGGTATCAGCTTTACCGACGCCAACAGCGATCAGATCAAAGGTAAGGTTAAATACAAAGTTTCCTGTGTACAATATAATTTTTTTTTTATGAAGGCTCATAAGCCAATAGTAGAATATAAGCATTGGTTTCTCTAGATTGTGAACATCTGAAACAGATAGGGTCTCTAAGAATTAAAGTTTGTTCCTTTCAGGGAATACACGAGAATCTCAGGCCTCTTTTGATTGTAGAACCCCTCTCTCCCTGTGCAGACCTATCTTCAGACTCAATCACCCTTGACAGAGACTCTTATCCTGGTTACAGTTGTTTATGTTTGAAACCCTCCCTATACTTCCTCTTTTTTTTGTTTTTGTTTTTTAGATCAGTAAAGGATCTCGTCCAGCGAACACAAATCAACCGACCACAAATGGTTTTACTGCTATCGATAAGGTTTGTAAAAAGGTCATTATCATATGATAGCCACAAATGCAAAATGTGTTTCAAAGCGTGA
The DNA here is from genome assembly GCA_918843875.1 of Diadumene lineata. NCBI lineage: Eukaryota > Metazoa > Cnidaria > Anthozoa > Actiniaria > Diadumenidae > Diadumene > Diadumene lineata. The sequence goes on from OU974082.1 coordinate 2,292,858, forward strand.
GGAAATAAATTTATTAGGTTGCCTCACACAACTTGAGTACCTTTGCCCCCACCCCGCTTTCGATATATATGGTTAACGATAAATCTTTTAATGATTCATTGATACCTAGTATTTTAATTTTTTAGAGCCTCCCCATTTTCAATTTTTCCGGATCATTTATCGATTAGTGTCCTCCTTTGCAAAATCTCTTGATCCGCCCCTGCAACGAGCTCACACGCACAATCAATCATCTAGTCTTCCTTCAATGTTCATAAAAAAGTTAAGTTGTATATTAAGAATTGAAAAATAAGCAAAACAAAATGATGTTGTAATTGGTTGTTGGCTTTACTACTTAAGCTTGTTTCTTTATTTCTTTTGTTTTGTTTTGTTTGCAGAAAATGTTTGTTTGTCCATGGATTGCAGTACCTGTTGAATGTCCAGCTGATCCCGACGACGAGTGTAAAACCGATCAGGATTGTGATGCTTTGGACAGTGGTGATGAAGTATTTAAATGTTGCAGGGACGGCTGTGAACTGAGATGCCTTCGTAAGTATATGATTAAACATAATGAGATAGTTATGAAACTTTGTGCATGCCGTTCTGTGATGTGCTGTGCTGTAAGTGTTTTCATTAAAGTGTTCGTCTTTAATCGCCAATAAGCTAATCAATTTTCACATGTAAACAACCAATCAAACTGATCAGACGATGAATCAACATCGCGATTCTCTTCTATGTTGTCACTTTTCAGCTGAAATTTGGGTTCTCAGTTCTTATCAAAATAATCTAAAGTGAAAAAGTTTTTTTTCTACCACTGAAAACCTCACAAAGCTCGGCCGAACTGCGTAGCTTCGCTCGAGTTGCTCGATCATACGTTGTGCTAAATTTGCATTCCCATCCTCTCGAACCGGCAGTACTTTGTTGACAAGCATAATTGAATGAAAAGTTAGCTTTTGTTGTTTTAGACCTCTGTGTTAGCGTTAATCTTGAATTTCCATACAATGAATTATTGAATGAACATACAGAGTGACAGCATGGTTTTCATCGGTGATTGTGGGTCTTCATCACCTCACCTCTTTTCGATTGCAGACGAAAAACAGACATTTGCAATCGTTGAAATCTATACATAGTGAGATAGTTATCGCCCTTTGTGCATGATGTGCTGTGTTGTGCTGTTGCCTAGACTCTTGGCTCTGCATATATTTGTGGTATTGTTGTAACACACTTTTGTTTTTTTATAATAATAACTATGAAAATATTTTTCAGCTGCAATTCCACCTCCTCCAACACCAGCAGTTCAGGTAAACTAATCGTTCCAGTTTGAATTAAATTCATACTTTTAGAGCAACATCTCTTTAGAGCCTACATTTCAGGAGGGAGGGGGTGACCCTTTTGTATGCAAATGAGCCGCTCTCCAGACTCATCGCTACCACCGATATATGAACGCTACGCTTGACCTGCTTCTAGTAAATTATCGTGTTACAAAAAAGCTCAAAAATGAGATCAAAGAGGCTATTGTGGTTCAATTAACCGTGAATCTGTCTTTTTTGTTTATTCTAGTGTTAGTAAAGTGGAACTATTTTTCGATTCAAACTATTTCTTGTGATTTTTAGTTTGTTTTACTTTCGCGGGACGTTCTCGGGATCGATCAAACGTTTTTGTTCGGGACGCGCAAAATGTCTTGAAAAATATTTTATTTTCTCTATCAAAAAGTAAACAGATATACTTGTAAATTGGAGATTTTATAAAGCATTTTCTAAGCTTTCATTTCATATATATTTTACTTACTGACATGGTCTCGTACTTCTCATCAATTTCCTCGTTTATGTTTTTTTCAGATCAGCAAAGAATCTCGTCCAGCGAAGACAGATCAACCGACTGCAAATGTTTCTACTACTACCGATAAGGTTTGAAAATAAATATCATTAACTTGCAATAGCCACAAAGGCAAATTGTGTTTTAAAGTCAAGATATGCAAAAGAAAATTTAATTCAAAATAACTGTTATTACATTTAAAAGACGTTGTCTTACGCCTTCCTACATAACTGAACTTGTAAATTTCCATCGGACTACTGGTGTTCTCCGTTCCCTATCTTCTGGCCTCATCCTCCTCACTAAACCAAGCTACAGTACAGAAACGTACCTGTGGTGGTCGTTCTTTCACTGTTTCTGCAGCATCCTTTGCTACATGACACCAGCAACACTGACTCATTACCAGCATTTAAACACAAACTAAAAACATTTATTTTTGATAAATATACATTTATTTGTGTAAAGCGCTTCGAGTCAAGGGAGTCGCTATATAAAAATTATTGTATTATTATTACTTAGTTTTACTAAGATGTCTCACACACACAAAAAAAAGATAAATATTGTATATGAAATGGATCAATTTAGAATTGAAATTGAAGTAAACGCAAATATTTTATCGATTTTTAAAGTTTACAATGACTAATCGCCCAGGCCGGGATGTGGGATCTGGGTCGAGTGATGTCTATCTGTACTGATACTGGACTGTCAAAACTTTGATTGTATTTGACATACACATGTCGGGTACGTTCACGCTAGCAGTCGAATGACCAGTTAAGATCTGGCGTGTATACCGTGGCCGCAATTTTTTTTCCTTTTGCATATTGTCAAGTGTAAATAGTTCATCGGACAACTTTAATATATACCTCATTCAAAAGCTGACCATGAATAGAATTAACTTCATAAATTTCGTTCAAATTTAATCAATGTAAACTTTACGTGTCTATAGAATATTCGTTTTGCTATAGATAGTTCTGTCTATTTCACTCGAGTAAATTCAATGGCATATACATAATCAGCTTTTTTGTTTAATTGTTCCTTTCTATTTTATGATTTTTTCCTCTCCTTTTCTATCTCTCTTAATTTCTCATCTCTTCTGATGTATCTGTCTGTTACGAACCAATCATTTTTTATGAATCACTTATGCTCTGTTTATTTTACAGAAGTGAGACATGAAGAGGAATTCGACCAAACTGTCATCCGATATATAAGCAAGAACAGAGTTAAACACAAATACAATAAATATATAAGTAACTGAATGTAGATGATAGTAAAATGTAATTGTAAAACTTAATAATTGATTTATAAAATGGGAATAAAATTAGAAGATCATTGGACTTCCAAACTCTCTTTTTCTGGTGACGTGTCAAAACACTTCCACCTACATGTAAAATGTATATAGAAAAAGTATATCTTTTGTAATAAAAAACTGTAACGTGGTTGAAGTAACTTACTCATTATTAATCCCACTGATTTCCAACTTTTTTTATTATTTCAACGTCTTGTTCACGAAGGAGCAGATTTGATCCATAATCATAGATAAGGGGACCTTTATCCGGCCCACCTTATATGTCACGATGCTTGCTTCAACTGTTATGAATTTGTTTTCGTCATGACCAATGTTGACCCTGTAATCAGGAAGCAGAGACCTGCAATGTTATCGGAAGCAAAGTCGGAGGCTAGTAAGTCGTCTAAGTTCATCTTCGGACTTTGTTGCTGTTTTTGAAAAATAACACAAAACTCACTCTATTTGAAGTCAAAGCACAATATAAGAATCAACTCAAAACATTGTCGATGTGCGACGACTTACTAGCCTCGTTTCTGTGATCTCGCTACATCACATAACCGCGTCGTCCGGCATGTTTCGATTTGGTGTATCGTGCAAGCAAGGTCTTTTTTCACCTTCTTCCAGCGAAAAAAAAGGAAAGAAGCCTCTGCAGAAATATTTTAGTTTCTTTGCTGCTCCGTTATTCAAAATTCTGAATAATTACATGCACAATTTCAAGTTTGATATAGGTTTAAAGAAGTTCTGGATGTTCAAGTCATATTTCATGATACGGCTGAAGACCAATGTTGCGCCCGCGATCAGGAAGCGAAAACCAGCCATGTTAACGGAAGGAAATTTTTGATTTGAGGTCGAGGCAGTATCCAAGCAACTGCCATGCATGCTCAAACGAATCGTTACACGATTTCTGCAGTCCTTTCTTTTTTTTGCTCGAACAAAAGCTAAAAGAAGACACCGCTCGCGGGGTATCTTCAACTAAGTTGTCTTCAATTATTAAGTAGATAGTTCAAGTGTCGATCCATTGCCTTTGTTCAAAAATTGTACGTCATCATAGACGAAAGCATGCGATATATGTTGACATGGTCAGAAATAGCTCTGCCATATATTCTGCTCAAACGCTACGTGATGTTACTAGATATCTCTATATTTCTCGTATTATATTATCTGCGGCTTCATTTATAATCGTTCTTGTTAACAAGGGCAGAGCCAATATGTTGAGCATAATTCGTGACTTTACTCTGACATCCGAGAGATGAGGAAGATTATATGAGATGGAATAATCATTCTCATGTCTCTGAGTGTGACTGTGGTGTGATGGAAGGAGTGGGGGGCGGGGGGGGGGGGGGGGGGGGGGGTGGGGTGAGTTTCCAAAATGAGTTAATTCACAATTAAAAAGCTTGAATAGCTATATAATTAATTAATTAGACACAGAAAAGGAATGTCGTTTTGAGGCTACATCGAACAAGGTTGTTCAAATCTGAAGGTTTCTAATAGCATATAGGAATCAGTGGAACACCATTTTAAACGCTTTTGTGGATAATTTCCCCGACATTTCCCACCGTTCATTCAGCAATTCACTCAGCCGACTTATTCTTTATTTCGTAAACTCCATTTTAACAGTGCATAATACACTTTGTATAATATTAGTTATATGTTTTATTTACTTTTAGTAACGTATTAATCTTATTCATATTTTGTTGGTTTGAACATAGAAAAATTTTACTGAACTTTTCAATTGATCCAATTGCCTTTTTTCCGTCTCAGCAAAGTTGTTTCCTCCTGTATTGTCCCATCTGATAAACAAATAAAAACAACACAGCCGGAAGTGATTTCGCAAAGGTATATTGTCAACGATTATGCTTCCGCATTTTTGGGCTTCTATTATATCTTTAAGTCCAACTGTTTTTTTCAAATCAGGTCATTTCAATTCTAATCTTCAACATAGCATATAAGCTCGAAACGATCTGCTTGAAGTATGACATCGCCAAAAATGCCAGTACATATTTTGTACTCGTTTGTTCTGTGCTCTTTGATTTCCAACAATATCGGTAAGTTAATATTTAGTATTTTTCAGTTTTCTGTAACAACTAAGTGATTATGTAGTGTACGGCTGCGTTAAAGTTAAATCAAAAAGCAAAGTTTGCTTGAATTCAATTTAATAGCCGCGTGAACACAAACAACATTTTCCGCTTCCCATGATCCGTCGCGGCTTGCTGAAGTGCATCAGATCATTAATTCTACCATGTCGTTTGCATTCTGACGGTACATATACTTTCCTACTGCGCATTCTCAAAGTGTTCTTAAATTTTCTTCATTTAATTAAGAGTTGATTTTACTTTCCTTCTTCCATACTTATATTAAAGACACTAATCACGCTCTCAGAATTTTTTTATGATTTTAGTTTTCATTACGATTCTTTCCGAAGTTTTTATTCACTTTGAACGTCAAATCTCTTTACACAGTCATTAATTTTTTTTGATCGTCGCACTGTATTTTAGCTGAGCTTGTTCTCACTCTTGATTGCTTCTCTTTTGATGGCCGCTTCTATAAACAAATAATCGGTGTAGCTATGGGCACCAAAATGGGTCCTAGTTATGCCAATCTTTTTGTTGGTTTCATCGAGGAGCAAATTTTTCTTAATCACAACGGTCCTAAACTTGATTTGTTCGGTCATTACATTGATGACTGTATTGGTGCGGCATCTTGTTCTCGACAAGAACTTGACTGTTTCATTTCTTATGTTAACTCCTTTCACCCTGCTGTAACCGGTGGGAAACGCACATCCGAGCGAATCTCCCGGCTACTACAAAAAAATGTATATATTTACATGCAATTGAATGCATAAGCTATAATAAAAGGCCGCAGGCAAAGTGCGCCTAAGGACATAGCTACACTTACGCTAAGAAGATACAAGAATTAGAATGCGAGCGGTACAAACTAAAAGAGTGATGGGAACGAATACTGGATGCAAGGAATGGTCTTACAAAGAATTTATTAGGAAAACTTTACAAAACATATCTATAATAACGAAATCCAACTAGCGTGGCTAAACAACTAGAAACGAGAATAGTTGCTAACTAAAAACGAAATACTTTTAGAACTAAAAAGAAAGATAGGGAAAAGCAACACAAAACTAAAATACAAAACTAGGCATAGCATTTACGGAACACCGTCCGGGGAGCAAACCTCACAACTGCTTGTCGACATGCCATTGAAGAGCCACGTTATCATGCGTCCAAAACCATAACCACACTGGTAGAACGCTGTAACTTACTTCGCTACCTGCTTGCTTCGTGGTCAACTCCTCATGTTTTACTCCTCAGGTTGTACTCCTCAGGTTGTACTCCTCAGGTTGTACTCCGATTAAAATGCTATTTTACGGCTATATTTATAGTGAAAATATAACAATAGTACGTGCTCGTAAATGCTACGTAACGGGATGTGACAAAATTAGATGTAGTATCACTCCTACGTGACACACCTTGATTCTAATCCGATAATAGAATAGATTAAACACGCAACGGAAACTACGTTCTCAACGTAAACATTACGTTACTTGTTCCGTGAGAGAATGACTTAGTAGTAATCAAAACAATGCAAAATATATAAAACATCCCCTCAAATATATGATTGAAATGCTAATAAATTAACTAAATGTGTTTTAAACAATTTACCAACTTATGGTCAAAGTGACACTGTCACACTGCCCTTGATTTTTTTTGTGAAATAAGTGAAGTTTCTGTCACTTTTCTCCACATTTCTGTTAGCATTACATCTAACCATCTCAAAACTGCTGTTTTTTATAAACCCACCAACTCTCGCTTTTATTTACTTTATTCATCCTTTCATCCCAAACACACTCTTGATTCTATTCCGTTTTCTCAGTTTTTACGTCTACGTAGACTCTTTAGTGATAATCTCGCTCGACTTTTCTAACAAATGTTTAGAAATGCGTTTTTTTTTCTTAAAAGAGGCTATAATTTAGCCATCGTCAACCGTGCTTTACACAAACCCTCGTCTGCTGACCGTAACACGGCTCTTACTCCTTTAGAAGCCTCGCATTGCAGTTAACGGCTGTATTCCTTTCACCCTTACGTTTCATCCTATTAACAATTCTATTAAGCTAAACGCAATTTCAATCTACTTCACTCTGAATCCAACTCTGCAGATATTTTTAAAAAAACGGCCTATTTTCTTTACGATATTTTTTAGTTAAGGCACTCTTCCTTCTAATGACAGTCCTGGCACTTTCCGCTGCTCTCGTAAACGTTGTTTTACTTGTCCTTTTATTTCTTCACGAACTTCAGTTAGTTTGTGATTTATTACATTTTGGTGAAACTGGTAGACGTCACCTTTATGACATCCGTAAAAAAAAGATCTTTCGAAACCTGTTTCTCGTCATTTTAATTCCCCTAATTATTCAGAATCCGACTTGCTTTTTTACGCAACGATAAACAATCCCGCAAAATTAAAATGCGCTTAATTCATTCACTCTGCACCGTCAAACCTCACGGGATTAACGAACGATTCTCTTTCCATTAGTCATGCTTCACTTTCTTATTTTTCACTTATTATTTTCATTAACCTGTTATCATGCTTTGTTTTGACGTTTTTCTTTCTCTCATTGGTCACCTTTATATATTTTATAATATATATACCCTTCTTTCTTTCTTTTTCCTCTATTACTCCGTATCGCTATCGTATCTAAACGGTGTAAAACATATCATTCCATTTTTCTACTGAAATGATGCAAAGTTGTTTTCACGAGCATTGATTGGGTAGTTGAAATGAATTGGCGGAACACAGCGGGCTAAAATTCTAGTCCTCTGATTTGTTTATCAGCTTAGATTGTTAAATATCCCACAATGCCCTATTTAAATATAACAATATACAAAAACAAGTTTTACTACAGAGGGGCTGAATAGAAGGTTTTGTTTTGGATTTTTTTCCACTCCTCCTTTTTTTGAAAACGGATAAATTGCAGAGAAATTTTATGTGACGGACAACTTTTTTCCAGTAAAAAACCTCATCCATTCTTCCCTTAACTGGCCCCTGACGAGAATTGTTTTTTTCTTTTCTTTTTACTATAGCTGGAGTAAGGCCAGTATCAGCAAATCCAATGCCAAAAGTAACCAGAAAAGCGGTAAGATAAAAATCAAAAACTTACAAAAAAAAAAACAAAAAACAAAAAAAAACAACAACAACAAACAAACAAACAAAAAATTAAAACTTTACTGTTGTTAATAGCAACGTGAAAACTCGTTTGGTTACTCATGCTGAAACAGAATGAGTCCACAACCACCAGTTCGGTGTAGATCTTTGGTTTACAACACTAACACTAACATGCTCCAAAATCTTAATTTAACATTAGTGAAATATGCGTAATACCTATAATGGTAGACCAAATCCACAATTAAGAGCAAAATAGTGTTACTTGTGTTGACAAGCATTTGAAATCCAAGCTAACTGCAACATATTTTAAGGTGGTAAATACGCATAAATTGGGTGTCATTTGGAGTATTCTTTGGCAAAATAGATTTTGTGTGCCCCTAAAACTGTAACTAAGACATGAACTTTATGAAAATTTGTAATCGGTCTGAACTAAGAAGGTGTCAAAATTCACGCCTCAGGTGTCAAATATGGACAGGGAACCCAGCCGTTTTATTTTTTTATTTTTTGCAATATCTCGCAAATAATGAAAGTTATGGTTATCAAAATAATGGAGGAAAATTTTATTAAACTTTAAAAAATTCCTACCGCAGCCCTGAGCAGAAAAATAAAAAGTGAAAAAATTAATTTGACTTTGAAAGTGTATAAGCACAAAATGACAAAAACTTTTGCTCAGGGCTGCGGTAGGTTTGTTTTTAAGCATCTATTTCACATAACTTCAGAGTTTAGCGTTGATCGGTCAAATTCTGATGCATTTCGCGAGGTGGTAATATGGCATGCCTTGATGTCGATTTTACCATAATTTTCGGTGTAAGTGAATGAACGAAGGTGTGAAGTTTTCACGCGAAAGGTCATGACTTCCATGAATTTTCATTGGTCGTTTTTTGTCATGTGATTTCTCCTCGTGTGAAATAAGATCCAAGTTCGCGCAATTTGTCAACATTTAGTTTGTAAAATCAGTCCTTGGTTACGGCTTTCTCGCTACAAATTTACATTGTTTCTCAAAAAAAAATTGAAAAAAATACAGAAACACAAAATAGTGTTGTTCAAAAAGTTCATTTAATGTGTTTTAGGGAATATTTTTTTTTGAATGATTTGGCGTATTTACCACGTTAAGTGTTAGACGTATTTTCTTGACGTCACCAGCAATCCAAGATCGTAAAGAGTACACAATTGCAATTTTCTTTTTAAATACATTTAAAAATGTATTAATTTAGTTACTACAGATTATTGTCTCGTGAGTAAAGCGGAAAAAGATGAAAGAAATATGACATAATAATGTCCATTTTGTTTCTGTTTTTATAGATCACCAAACCAAGAACACAAGCAGCTATTGCAGATTGGCCATACGCATACCCTACGGTGGCCCCCTTTTGATTCATTTTTATAAATAATTCTTTTAATTTTTGATTGATAATCAATTATTTTTTATTAATACCCCCTTTCAAAACTTCCGGATCATGTTTTGATTAGCCTCCTCCCCTTTTAAAATTACTGGATCCGCCCCTCCATCCAGAATGCATTTCGTTCTCCCAATGATCGCCAATTTTAACGAGCGCCCCTTTCGTAAAAGTGAATCTATTGCAATCTCGAAGTCTTGATAATCTGTTCACTTGAACATATAATTTGTTGATTCTCTTCATGAGTTTGGCAGCTTACTTCTTTTGAATACCCATATGTACATAATAATACCGGCGCGCAATGCATCCTGGGTGGGACTACTCTATCTTTTGATGGCTTTGTAACATAATCGTACGATTAAAAGACTTCTTTTGGAAGATGGGGGAAAATGAAAAAAGACTCTGCTCCCAGGTTATCGTACAATATGATGAATTTTATAAATTACTTGTAAAATGTCCGGCTATAGTGCATTGGTGAAAAAAATCAAGCTAGATACACCATACACTTTTGTTCAAAAATGGCCGCCACTATATAGCATATTGTTGTTAAAAAAAGTTTTTTTGAGAGGACAAATTTTAAAATAATGCCCATCAAAGCTAATAAGAAGTTCTGAAAATTTCATAGAAAAAAGGAAAGTCCTCCTTGTGTTGTAGGAGTTTGAAAAGGCCAAAAACACCAAAACAAGGTTGCAAAGGCCTCAGTAAAGAATTCCATACAAATCATTGTATTCCAATTCATCCATAACATAAAAACTTTCAAAAGTATATATATCTGACAGATCTTTGATAAGGTTGTGTCTAAAATCATACATCTATATAAAATCAACATCAAGAAATCATTGTTGGTCGTTGTCATGTAGTCATTTTATCTTTACTCTTAAATCAACAGTTCTTATTTTACTACGTATTTTGTTTTATTTAGTTAACTTTCTACTCGATTTTGTCTGGTGTAGGAGGGATATTTCATTGAATCAAAAATCATTATAAATTCATAAAATATGACTGGAAATCCTGGACGATTTCTAAACTTTACATGTTAAAATTAAAAAAAAAAAGTCAAACAATGAATTTTGATTTTGACATTTCTTTTTGTCGATGTATTGATTTCATTTTTTTTTTTGTAGAATCTTGCTTGTCCAAGAATTCCCAAACAAGAAAAATGCCCAAGTAAATCAACCAACGAATGTGAATATTCTGATGACTGTGGTCCTTTATATAACGGAAACTACACATGTTGTCCTGGTGGCTGCAATTTAAGATGTGTTCGTAAGTATACAGTTCTTAAAAAGATACGTATAGACTTTGGAATATGAGGTGCAATCTGACTTGGAACGATGCGATGTGCTGTGATGCGATGCGATGAAATATGATGCGATTTGATGTGATGTGATGCGACGCGATGTCCTATAGTATACCACGAATAAAAAAAACGATGAAAAATAATTGATTATTTACTAGTTGGAGTAAGAGCAGCACCAAAACCAAAAGTAATCATCGGAACGGTAAGATCAGATACAAATTCTGCTATATCTGCTACCTAAACAAGTTTATTTTCTGATCATTATTAGTATTCAAGCTACTGGTTTTTTTCTGTCAGATATCCTCGCCAATGCACGATATCTGATAATATGAGAGCATATAAGCCAAGAGAGGTTTGGTATAGGCTTGTCATAGCAATCTTTTTGATTAAAATTAATATTCTATACTTAGTTTTTGGTCTCATGAGATAATTAAAAATAAATAAATAAATAAATAAATAAATAAATAAATAAATAAATAAATAAATAAATAAATAAATAAATAAATAAATAAATAAATAAATAAATAAATAAATAAATAAATAAATAAATAAATAAATAAATAAATAAATAAATAAATAAATAAATAAATAAATAAATAAATAAATAAATAAATAAATAAATAAATAAATAAATAAATAAATAAATAAATAAATGAAAAAGAACTAGTAAAATTTAACAAAGTCCTATTGAAAACAATTCTCTGTCATCGTTTTTAATTTCATTTGATAGGCAGACCAAAGCAGCGCTTAATTATCATCGCAAAAAAAAAAACATAGATATGTTTTATGTTTATTTTTAACTTAATTTTTTTTTTTGCTTTCCCCCTCTTTTGATTTCCTTTCTATCTTAGAAATATATTGCTTGTCCAGTGGTTCCGAAAATTAAATGTGGACCGGAAACCGATGACTTTTGCCTCGACGATGAAGATTGTGCTCCTTATAACCGTGATGGTGGCGATATTTTCAAGTGTTGTCTGGCTAATGGATGTGATTTGAGATGTCTTGGTCAGTATTCAATTTAGAATTACCTATGATTGGAGGATACTTTTCCAGTAAATAATTTCTTTAAAGGAGCCGTCTCAACCATGATGCTTTGCGAGCCTCTTTTATTCTTTACATATATTAGTAAAATAACCAACTCTACGAAATATCTTCAAACATCAACCAAAGGCCAACAAGGAAAGATTGTATTTTTTGAAAATGGCCGCTTTAACCATTGATTATGACTCAATACCCATATTTAGGTTCTGCTAGATTTCAACCATCTTCTGATAGTCACTAACGGCTATTTCACGGCTCACAAATTATCTACTGCACATGCTCATGAATCTACAGCTTCTATCACAGGTATCCTTTGTTTCGTCACCCAACTTTTCCCTCACAACTGTATTCACACTGCTTCACGACACTAGTTAAGACGCCTGTGTCAGAGACTCTGAGGGACTTTTAGGACGTAATTGAGAACTAGTGGCAGCCCTCTAAATAAAACAAATAATTAAATTAAAGGTGAAATTTCACAGTTTTGTTCATATCTCTTCAGTTATTTCCTTTCATGTTTACTAACTTACTTAAGGCCGTGTCACACTTGCAATTTTTTCGTGCAACTTGTCTCGCGAAAAAAATGTTGCAGGTTGCGCGTGTGACACCCCCTCGTGCAACTTGAAATTTTCCTTTTTTTGCTGCGCGAAAAGTAGAATCAACTTCTACTTTCTGCAACAATTTTGGAAAAATTGCAAGTGTGACATGGTCGCGTGCAACTTGAATTTTTTTCAAAATAGCGCTGCGCAGACCAATCTGTCTTTTTTTCTTTTTTTTGTTCGACATCTCCCATGTCAAGAAGGCACAATACAACGATCACTAGCTTTTTAGCATTGGCATCGGCCATGGCTAGCTGCGAAAGCGACGAATGCTCGAGTATTTCAAATTACGCTTGCAACTACAAAATAATTGCTGCGCGCGCCAAGTTGCAACGGAAATTGCTAGTGTGACACCCACTCTTGCAACCTGCAACAATGTTTTGCGCGAGACAAGTTGCACTAAAAAATTGCAAGTGTGGCACGGCCTTTACTGATATTCATTTGTTTGTAGCTGTAGAGGATAAAGTACCACCATTAGAGGTAGGCTTGATATGCCTGAACGAAATGAATCAGAAAGTGGTTTTCGAAAACGCATAAAATACTTTAATATGCTGCCCACAATTGTTTATGAATTCCTGATTTTTTTGTTTTTGAAATATTCACATATTTTTAATTTTTTTTTTTTTTTTTGTAGAAATACTGGATATGCCCTAATCACAAAACTCCTGAGAACTGTCCAGCTGATCCCCTTAAAGTCGAATGCAGAACTGACAATGATTGTTCACATATATCATCGAATGCAAATGAAGTTTATAAATGCTGTAGACGCAACTGCGACATGTTATGTATTCGTAAGTGCTAATATAAAAATTAGGTAAACCTAACAGCGGAGCTCCGATTTTATAAATAGGATTGTTATAGACAATGGAATGCTCATTCATTCATTCATTTATTCACTATCTTTTATTAAAATTGTTGATCAATGCAGAATTAATCAAAAATGGCTATAGATGAAATAGCAAACAAATAAATGAATTAATTGATTAATCTATTCAAACAACCATCAAATGAAAATAATATAACAAAAAATGAGCAATTCAAATGGTTAAATGAATGAGTGAGTGATTAAGAAGATCGATTGAAGTCTTCAAATCTTTATGAACGCGACAACATTTTACGCAAGAAATGTGCACAAAAACTCGAACAATATCCGACCGTATTTGACAGTCAACGTGGCTTCCCTACCTTTTTGTTATCTATGGTAAAAATAGCACTTGTCAATTAAAATTGATTATCCAATGAGAAGTTAGAAGAGCATTAACATGGCTTTTTGAGTTGTAAACAAATTCTGTTCGCTTTATCACGCTCTCTTTTAGGTTAACAAAATGTAATAAAAATCGAAAAAAACTTGAATTTTCTCATGAAAGGTATGATGAACAAATTATTGGTAATCTATCTATCTAACACGGCTGTGCATTTTTAAAAAATAGCTAGACAACTAATATCCTATATTTATCCTATTTGCTTGCTTATGAACTTTTATTTCAAGATTAACTTTTCAAAACAAAAACATAACAAATCAAAGAATTACAAGAATCATCGATGCCGATGGAGAAATAGCTTGCTTTCATATGGATATTAAAAACAAATTAATGGAAGATCGGCAAAAAATGTTAACATACCTTAGCTATATGTTGAGGAGGATAAAAAAGTGACTTTCAATAAACTTTTGCTCAAATCCGAGTATCAACCGGCGTCACATTTCTAGTCCTGAACTGTCACTTTTCCAGTCTGAAATTTTCTTCCTCAGTTCTGATTACATGATGGCTTGTTCATGTTTTTAGAATTTTAAAAGTGAAAAAACATTTTCACAGCCTCTAAAAACTTCACACAGTTCAACAGAACGGCTTAGTATGGCTAGATCGTGTTGCTCGATCATACATTGTGCCAAATTTGCATGCATTTCGATGCACTCCCTGTACTGGCAGTCCTGCTTAGTTGACAAACATATTGTATGAAAAGTTATTTTTTGTTGTGAATAGCTGATAAATCTGTATTGATCCTAAAGGTCTCCGTGTTGTGAATTGCCCGTACTATAAGAATTGATGAATGAACAGATTGAACTGCCATCTTCGTCATCGCGTTTTCTTCTTGCATTTCACCTCTTTTGAATCGCTGCAAATGCACAATTGTTTTGTTTTTGTTTTTATGAATTTTTGGTCATCGTTGATTTTACTTTTAAGAGTAGATTAGTCGATAAGTAATGATTGAAAAACGCCACGAAGAATCCACGAACTCGAAGCCCTTCTTTACCATCTTGCACTGACTTGTCAAATAAACTCTTCCAGAAAATATAAAATGTAAAATCTCCATCTTTGAATGACTTTTAAGTACCAAAGAAAATTTTATCAGCTCTGCATGACTTCACATTTGTGTTACCAGACACAATTTATCCAATTATCTTTTATTCATTTTTCTAGTATTTTTATTGAACAACATTTCAACAGCTATTGATTATTTAGTTAATATATTGCAGATACGATTCACAAGGCAGCGTCGCTTGCGTCACGTTTTCCAGTAAGTCACATGTATATCATAAGTTCAAAGTACAGTCAAATTGACCTTGACAAACATTGAAAATTATGTAATACTTTGGTCATGGTTGTACATGCTTGTACTTGTTTCGTGACGATTTTGAATATTATGCACCCTGTTGATATTAATTCTATCGTGCACTTAAACTGTACTTTAATACCGTTTATCCGTTGTCATAGTTGACCTTTCTATGACCAAACGCTTTCTTGTGAATCGCATTTTAATTGTCCAGGAACTATTTTCCAGATTTTACTATTTTCACATAAGAACTTCTCCAAAATCATTAAGACAACGCATCTCGAAAATTCTTAGTTAATATCGAATATTGTGACATCAATCATGTTAATTGGATTTAGATGTATCAGCTATAAAAAGAGCTGTACCAAATTGTAACGTTAGTTGTTAGTTGAGAATTAGAGTTGAACCGTGTTCAGGGGGTTTAACTCTAGAAAGCTGTTAAATAAAAACCTTTGAAGAAGTACCTCGTCTCTACCATCCATTTGAGCTAGTCGCCCGAAGATCCTGTAATATTGGTGGTGAACCCTGGCAGAACACTGGTGAACTCCGGTACTGTAACATTGGTAAAAGTAAAGGTTAGTGTCCTCTTTTACAAGCATGGCTATGTGCATCAGTCTTGAAAATTGAGTTGTCTTTCTCTCTCTCTTCTTTCTCATTATTATGTTCAATAATTTAAGCCAAATCGAATGCGGACAAATTTTTTTCCCCCCCTATCACACCAAATTGGAATTAGTGTTTCTACATGTTGAGCTTGATTGAACGTTCCCTTTTCGTATTCAAATTTCTTCGACTAATTAATTTCGACATTTAATCAAAATTCTGTAAAAGTGCCTCGTGAAACGCGTCGAACTAAAATATTTAGTGATTCGGAATCGCAAATTAAACCAAAAGCTAAAACAAAATCTTCCGATCACAATTCGCAGAAAACTGACTCGCTTTGCAAATCGTGTAAATCAAAATCCAAAACTATGACAGAATCTAATGAGACTGCTTCTACTAGCACAGCAGCAATGGAGGAAATAACTAATCGCTTTGCGCAATTACTAGAAACATCTATCGATGGAATCAAACAAAATTTGCGGCAAGTCAATGAACAAAGCAACACTTCGATCAATGCCTTACAAAATTCTTTAAAGGAATTGAAACCAAAAAAGGGGGGTGTGTCATCAATGCCAACTTTTTCAGGCGATGGCGATGACGCAGGGAATTTTTTGGACCAATTTATTCAATATGGAAATTTTTTTAAATGGACGGATGATGAATTTATGCACGCCTTCCCGCTAGCTTTGTTTGATTCCGCCAATATTTGGTATAGGACTTTGGATAAGACAAGCCTTACTAATTTTAAGGATATAACCAAACTATTTGCAAGTCGATTTATGTCACCTGTTTCTAACTGGCTATTGCGCCAGCAGCTAAGAGAACGAAAGCAAGCTCGGGGAGAACCATTAGATAATTATGCTACTGATATTAAAAAGCGCTGTTTACGATTGAACATAGCCGCTGACGACCAAATTCACCATTTTATACAAGGGCTCCTGCCCGACTTGAAAAACTATGTCATTTTGCAACAACCGAAAACGCTAGAGGAAGCTGAGAATGCAGCGCGCATTAAAAGTTCTCTAGCGGCAGCAACTCCGCCTAATAGTAATGAGGATTTGAAAACTTTTCTAAAGGAATTAATTCAAAAGCCCGCTACGGTAGCAGCTGTAGATGATAAAGCGCGTACTCTAGATAAGGATGAAATTCGGCAAATGCTGCGCGAAGAAATTTCAACTTATACTAATAACTTTAACCAATCTCAAGGACCTACCTCTCCTCCTAAATTACACTTTAATGCACGCGGGGACTTTGGCCGCGCTAACCGTACCACTAACGGTCAAATAATTTGTAATAATTGCCATAGGGTTGGTCATCATTTTAGGAATTGTCGATTGCCTAATTTCCGACAAGCTGGTTATTCGAGACAAAATACTTTTCAAACCGAATTTGAGCCTCGGCACGGTAGTTTTAGGTCTCGCAACGAAAATTTCCAACCTAGACCAAGGGACTCGCAACCAGATCCTCGTATTCCAAATTCTCAATTTAACCCCAGGGGTGGTTATGTACGCTCCACAGTGCGCTATCCTAATACCAATAGGCCTTTAAACTAAAAAGGGTCACTCAAGACCGGGAATTTGAGGGACCCCTACCTAATCACAGGAATAACTATCAATCTCATCATGATAATCATAGAACACCTCTAAATACCACACACGTCGCACGTAATCCACGTGATACTCACCACATACGGAATGATCAAGCACGTTACTCACAGTCACGCAATACTAATGATCAACTGACACATACTAATGACACCCGTACACGTGATCATCGCACCCAGTCACGCAATAATCCACCTAATACTAGTAATGTACAGTCACGCGATGACGATCATCGATCACGAGATAACACCTTAAGCACATATAATCATGCTACATCAACACCTCACGATAATACTCAAACACACAATGATACTTCACGAATTGGCTTCCCGGACAATTCAACAATTACTTCGACGACGAACGAAGAAAATAACATAATAGGACCACCACACACAAATCGTAATGAAAGTCAGACGCTTATGATAGCAAACAACAACGACAATCTACATGCAATATCTAATTTTCACACCCACAACATACCCTCACGCAGTTCGCCCATTCTTAATGCTATCAATCCTATTACGATGTCCATTAACCACGATGCATCACATAACACTTTAGGTTCTTTGGTTCCAGTCACCGAAGCCCCTAAGCCAGTTAACAAGCACAATAATCATCCAGCTTTAGAACAACAGCTTGAGCATTTGTCACAAAATAGCCTCATGCTTAATGCCACACTTATGATAACATCCATTTTACTAGTTATGCTACAAATAGGGTTAGCCTGTAAACATATTACAATTTCTCTAGTTACAACTTTATTTCCTACAGCCATTACCTTTTTGCAACACAAAACGATAGCTTTTTATAAATCAATCCAAGGGTTTTTATCAGTTTTATGGAATTTTGCCAAGTTTTACATTTCCAGAGACAGCACTACGAAGTTTTCAAATGCCAGAAATAGTCAACATTTAGAGTTTTCAAAAGTACAAGATACAGAGTTTTCAAACGTACAAGATATAAAGTTTTCAGAAGTTCAAGATATAGAGTTTTCAAATGTACAAGATATAGAGTTTTCAGAAGTACAAGATACAGAGTTTTCAAATGTACAAGATATAGAGTTTTCAAAAGTACAAGATACTACAAAGACCGAAACAGTGCAACAAGGTCTAAATTCAGAAGTTTTCAATTCATTGGCATCACCTACATTAGTAACCACTACAAATAAGTTTACCTTGGAAAATTTAAGTCAAAATGATATGACAAGGGGTATTACAGGCTCAACTTCAGAAATACATTTTTGTGACAGCACTTCCCTAACAACAGGGGAACAGCCTGCTCAACATGCAAGCGCAGCCTATTTTTCACCTACAACTTCCAATTTATCAATTTTTGGGTCTATTGCTGGCAAGACGCATAGGTTTTTAATTGACACGGGAGCTGCAATTTCCGTAATTCATGCTAACACCTTTCACCAGTTGCCCGAACACCTGACAAAGCGAGTGTCTAATCACCCGGTGGGGTGAATATTATCAGTTAGTGGGGAAAGCATTCCACTTTTAGGGCAAGTTTCATTACCGTTCCATATTGATAACAGCATTTATAATTTCACAGTGTCAATAGCCTCTACTTTACAATATGAAGTAATCCTTGGTAAGGATTTCCTAGAACGCTACAATGCTATCATTGACCTACAAAATAATAAGTTAATTCTGCCCCCAGACCCTCATGCTACTGTCCCCCCACAACCACCAACTAATAACATCACAGAATACTGTTCCATCCATGCACTTGAAACAGCTATTTTACCACCACTCAGTGAAACTATCATAGCAGCAACACTCAAACAACCATTCAATGCTGGTACCACAGGAATAATTGAACCTAAGCGCACTTTAGCAGAAAGGCTCAACATTTGTGGTGCTGTACTTTTGGCTACAGTCTCAGACTCACACACAGTTCCTGTCCGACTGCTTAATCCTACCACCGCTGCTATCACTCTTTATGAACATACAAACCTAGGATTGTTTAGTAAATTGGAAAGTGCAGATGTGGCTGCTATGTTTGACCACACACACCACACTGACACTCATGGGCCACCAGGACATAACTGTGCCGACGACTCCCTCTCATTTGACCTATCCAAATCACACCTAGATGGGGATCAGAGGGCACAATTAACTGCGTTATTACTACAGTATCAGGATATTTTTGCTAAGTCTACCAAGGAACTCGGTCGAACTTCAGTTGTAAAGCATACTATTGACACTGGGAACTCTCCTCCTATCCGACTTCGTCCATATAGGGTTTCTGATCAACAACGGGAAACTATTTCATCCCATGTAAATGATATGCTAGAAAGGGGGGGTTATTCAACACTCAGTTAGCCCTTGGGCAGCACCTGTAGTACTAGTTAAGAAGAAAGACGGAACTGATAGGTTTTGTGTTGACTATCGCCGCCTAAATAATGTCACTAAAAAGGACAGTTACCCCTTGCCTCGCATTGACGACACTATTGATAGTATGAGTGGGGCGCAATTATTTTCAACTATGGACCTTATGTCCGGATATTGGCAAGTAGAACTTGATCGGGCCGCTCGCGAAAAGACTGCTTTCATTACATATGGAGGATTGTTTGAGTTTACCACAATGCCGTTCGGGTTATGCAACGCACCTGCGACTTTCCAGAGGCTCATGGAAAGTGTCCTACAGCACTTGAATTACAAAATTGTTCTCTGTTACATTGACGATATTGTGGTCTATTCGAAAAATTTTCAACAGCACTTAAAAGACCTTGAGGAAGTGTTTATTAGATTAAGGGATGCTAATATCAAACTTAAACCCTCTAAATGTAACTTTGGTGCCACAGAAGTAGAGTATTTAGGTCACGTTATTTCCGGGAAGGGGGTCCGACCTAACCCTGACAAAGTCAAAGCAGTTCAAGACTTTCCGGTACCTACTAATGTCAAAGGAGTGCGCAGTTTTCTAGGCCTCGCTAATTACTACCGTCGATTCGTTAAGGATTTTGCTAAAATTGCTGGACCACTCAATAGTCTCACACGTAAGAATGTCAAATTTATCTGGACGCCCGAGTGTCAAGTGGCTTTTGAAACACTCAAACGATCCCTAACACAAGCACCTATTTTAGCATTTCCAGATTTCACACAAGAATTTCTTTTGCACGTTGATGCCAGCGACCAAGGAATAGGACTAGTTTTATCCCAAATCCAGAACCATAAGGAAGTTGCAATTGCATTTGCTGGGCGCGATCTTACTGCCGCTGAACAAAATTACAGTGCAACCGAGCGAGAGGCGTTAGCTGTTGTCACAGGAATTAAGAAATTTCAACCATATTTGCACGGCCGCAAATTTACTATTTACACTGACCATAATGCGCTCCGCTGGCTAATGTCTGTCAAAGACCCGACCGGTCGCCTTGCACGGTGGAGTCTTTTAATCCAGCAATTTGATTTTGAAATTTTACACCGCGCGGGCACAGCCAATGGCAATGCAGATGCCCTCTCACGGCGCACTTATGCTTGTAGTGTCCTAGATAATTTGTCTCTTACGCTTGAGCGAGTAAAAACATTGCAATGGCAGGATAAAGATTTGTACCACATCCTTAACTTCCTAGAAACCGACCAATTACCTGATGATGAGGCCAAGGCTAAGCGCATTTTATTAGACATTGATAACTACACCATCGATGAGCACGGGTTGCTTTATCGACTCTACTTTCCACCCCATCACAAGCGCAAAGACATAACTTTGACATTAGTAGTTCCTCAAAGCCTACGACATGAAGTATTAGTTGCATGTCACGACAGTCCATTATCCGGCCACCTGGGCATTGAAAAGACGTATGAGAAAGTTCGCAATAGATATTTCTGGAAGGGTATGTTTAAAGACTGTGAACACTGGGTTAAATCATGTGTTAACTGTGCCATGAAAAAGAATCCTAGGCGCACCAATAATGTACAACTTTTGCCAATACCAGTAGAATCTGCTTTTGAAAGGGTGGCTGTAGACTGTTTGGGCCCATTCCCTACCACAACTTCTGGCAATAAGTACATAGTAGTGTTTTCTGACTACCTAACAAGGTGGCCCGAAGCATTTCCAGTTAAGACTATTGATGCTCCCGTTATTGCTAGACTATTAATTGATGAAATTGTATGTCGGCATGGATGTCCCATGACATTGCTTTCGGATCGGGGAACCAATTTTCTATCCAAATTAGTTAAAGAAGTTTGCAGGCTTATCAATACTAAGAAGGTTAACACATCTGCTTATCACCCACAAACTAATGGTCTAGTGGAAAAATTTAATGCAGTACTTGCTCATTCACTTTCCATGTATGTAAGTAAAGACCAGAAGGACTGGGACCTTTTCATCCCTTCTGTATTGTTTGGGTACCGGACCTCGCCCTCTGCGGCCACAGGGGATTCCCCTTTTTACACTCTCTATGGGCGGGAACCAAGACTCCCCCTTGATATAGCATTATTACCACCTAGAAACATGTCCGCTTCACTTTTGGAACATAGAGCTCGCATTGTTCGTAACATTGAAACAGCGCATGAAGTAGCTAGGAACAATATTCAACGCGCACAGCAAATTATGAAATCCAATCATGATCGAATTGCTAGAGATCCTAAGTATGCTGTTGGTGATCGGGTATGGGTCTATACCCCTGCAGTCCCAAAAGGACTGTCTAAGAAGCTAAGACATTTGTGGCACGGTCCTTATCGCGTTGTTGAAATTTTATCTCCAGCTCATTTTGTACTTCGTACCTGTGATAACCGTAGAGTCGCAGCTGTGATTCACGCTAATAGACTTAAGAAATACTATGATCCAAATGACCGGCCAATCGAACCACCTATAAATCTCGATCAAAATGATGACCAATGCTTATGTGCAGACGAAATCCCTGAGGATAGCCTAATTGAACATCCTAATAATCATCACCAAGACACACAAACTAATCAACCTGCTCCTACTCAGCCTAATACCAACCATAATGATGCCTCAACATCAGCTAATGAGAATGGCAGTGAAAACCAGCATGAGTCTGAGAAAAGTGACGGTGAAAATCCTGATGAATCAGAAAGTGAAATAGGGAATGAGAGTCAGAGTGAAAATGACGTTGAGGACAGCAATGTCTTCCAAGCAGAGAGAATCATAAAACATAGGAGAAGACGGGGGATGAACGAATACCTAGTGAAATGGTCTGGTTTTCCAGTGAAAGATGCAACATGGGAGCCAGAAAACAATATTATTGACCAACGACTCATTACTAACTACCGCCTAAACTCGCTCAATAACTAAGTCTTTTTCTAACATCCGTCTTACTACTAATCACAACGACATTGAGGCTGTCCAATTATGTATCATAAAATATTTTCAGTTTCAGTGCACTTACAGCCTCCATGTCTATCTTTAACCTTACAATGTGTATAGGAATTTCCATCACATATTATTAACTCCTTCCTTCTCACTCTTCTTACCCCTAGGATGAATTCTAAACAACGCCGAAGCCGGGAGCGATTGATGAAGCATCTCGAAACTCGTTGCTATATATGCTATGATAAAACTAATGAGAAGTTCAGGCCCATGCCCTGCTGTAACAACTATTTGCACGAGTCATGCCTTTCTAAGGCTTTCTACAATACCTATAAGCTGCTAGATTACAAGTGTCCCTTTTGTCGTACAACCGTACAACCTTATAACAATGATGAGCCGTTTTTCCTTGATCGACTACAGCCTGATGAAGTCGGGTTTGATTTCCGGACCCTAACGTTTATTCGTGGCAAGAGTGATTGGTCAGCCAGCGACCACATTTTTTATGACGATGGCCCAGGCTTAGTCCCAGACTTGGCCCCTACACACCCGATAGCCCCTCCGGGATTTCACGAAGAATTGGCACGCATACGTCAACGAATGGCGGCAAATCCTCGACCACAACCACAAAATGTGCGCTATCGACCTGGCTAAACAAATAATCACAACAAAAACAAACAATTTTTGCTTATACTAACACCTTCATCATTATCCAAAATTATGTTTTATAGATTAGTTTAATTGATTTTCTTTTTCTCCTTTTTTTTTTTTTCTTTCTTTTAGAGTCGACCATGTCCTCCATTACACAAACCATTACATTGAGCATTGTCTTAGCTATCTTATTCGCACTTAATGCTAATGGTAACTTTGATACTAATGGCAAAACTGTCACCTACTATCCATCATCACTAACCATAGCGCGAAATCCTCGACCACTCTTTTTGTACCGGGATACTCAGGTAGTGAATTTAGCTTTACGACTTAAACATACTACTTTAGGACGAAAATTGTCAATCAAAAATTCGTGTTCCAGTGAACAACAACATTTTATGTCCCGACTACTAGACTCATTTCGATCAACAAATGAAAACATTAGGAGGTTAACGTCCATGCCAGGTTTCTCTCATTTAATTGAATGTTATTCATATTTACAAAATCTATTTTTCTCACATACTCGTACTCGCTCTCGCATGATTTGTCCACAAACTTATAGACCGACATTAGGGGAATGTAAGCGTTGGGCACTAAAGCATTGTTCTAACATAAGTCCTCGTGAAAGAATTTGGCTGCGAATTAAATCAAGAAGCAAACGCTCGGCCTGGCAATGTCATGCGAGCGCCCTAGGCCTAATCCGTGGTCTCTACAAGGCTTTTGGCGGGAAATGTCAATCAAATAACATAGCTGGACTCAAAAATACACTTAATGAAATCACTGATGTGCTAGATAATGAAGCCTCATTAATTCGAACAGTCAATGGTAAAACAGTGCAAATTATTAAAATCACAGATCAATTAACTTCACGAGTAAACAAGCTCAATGACCACATGAAATCTTTTGACTCTACTCTAGTAGATTGGCAAAAACAATTCAATAAATTTGGTAAACAAGAGCAATGCCACTTTAATGCAAACATGGAATTTTTGTCAAAATTTTCTCATGAAACAAACAAAATTTTTCATTCTTTACTGCGATTCGTTGAGATGCAAGACATCATAACTCAGTTTGCACATATTCAAAATAAGGAACTAATTGGCTATAATGATTTGCCACAGTCAGTTGTGTCTGCAATTTCGGAACATTTCAAGTCACAAGACGAATTATCATTTTCTGCTACTGTCCTAGAAGACGGTTTTCCTCTTTTTATTAAACCGGTCACTGAATATGAACATCGTGACCGATCAATTAGTCTCAACACATTGGCAACAATTCCTGTAGTCACTAAGAAAAATTCTTTATGTACAGTAGAAACTCTCATCCCAATTAAATATCAACAAAATGATAAATGTTATACTAGTCCCCTTGCTTTCACTGATCTTATTCTAATAACTTGCTCGGATAGACAACTCATAATTAAAGCTGATACACTAACAGATTGCTATAATAGAGAGGGCACATACCTTTGTCCTGACAGCATCATTTCACAAAATCACGACAGTACTTGGCTTGGTCTGAGTTGGAATCCACATTCAAAGTTCAACTTTCCAAGAAACCACGTCAATACCTCATGTACAGACTTCTCTCCAATCATACATCTTGGTGGACGCTACTTCCTCTCAACAATGTCTCAAAGAATTAAACTGACTTGATTGCTCTTCTGTGCTATCTTCGTCGTTTACAAGTTATCCAAGTTGTTAATAATCAACAACAAATTACTACGAACAACACTTCACACGAAGATTGCTGCAACGAATGTGATCAACCCCTTGACATAGAAACTGACAAACCATCCGACGATTAAAGCCATTTACCACTTCACAAGAACTCAAATTCACTTCAATCAAGCTTCTCCACACCATGCACGGTTTGATTACTTGGAAATGTTTATTCTTCATGATGACATTACGCTGAATTATGGAAAATTTGCCGCACGAATTGTACCTTGCTGTCACAAACCAAAATGGCAGATCAACCTTAGTACTCAGGAAACACGACGAACGTACCACAGGACACCCGACAACAAGATTACAAGTATATAAGTAGAACCAAAATATGAACTGATTAACGAACATTTATCTCGAATTTCCACATTTCTATAATTTTTTGCAAAAACTTAAAGACATTTATTCAACAAAAAAGAAAAAAAAAAAGGACAATCGAAATCTTTTACAACTATTTTAAGACATTTTTATACTCTTATATTTCTACATTTTTATATTTTTACATTTTTACATTTTTACATTTTTACATTTTAACCTTTTTACATCATTTTACATTTTTCCTATTTCCTATATCGGAAAGCTTAATTTTCCTGATAATTTTTTTTCAATCATAGTATTTCTGATTATTTTAAATGCATTTCGAAAAATAATTTTAGACGCCAGCTTTCCATTTTTAAATTTTACAAGTTTTATATCGTATACTACAGTCCAAAACGATCGAGGTAAAGGCACTTTATTTGTTCCAATAATTTTTAAAATCATCGACCAGAAAGACAATTTAATTTCCTATCACAACTTTTAAAATTATCAATTATTGCCTATATTACTTCGTGACATTTTGACAATGGTTTTCACACTTCCATCCCTTTCATTCGTCTCGCAGGAGCTCGAATTTAAGGAGGGAGGCATGTTACCAGACACAATTTATCCAATTATCTTTTATTCATTTTTCTAGTATTTTTATTGAACAACATTTCAACAGCTATTGATTATTTAGTTAATATATTGCAGATACGATTCACAAGGCAGCGTCGCTTGCGTCACGTTTTCCAGTAAGTCACATGTATATCATAAGTTCAAAGTACAGTCAAATTGACCTTGACAAACATTGAAAATTATGTAATACTTTGGTCATGGTTGTACATGCTTGTACTTGTTTCGTGACGATTTTGAATATTATGCACCCTGTTGATATTAATTCTATCGTGCACTTAAACTGTACTTTAATACCGTTTATCCGTTGTCATAGTTGACCTTTCTATGACCAAACGCTTTCTTGTGAATCGCATTTTAATTGTCCAGGAACTATTTTCCAGATTTTACTATTTTCACATAAGAACTTCTCCAAAATCATTAAGACAACGCCTCTCGAAAATTCTTAGTTAATATCGAATATTGTGACATCAATCATGTTAATTGGATTTAGATGTATCAGCTATAAAAAGAGCTGTACCAAATTGTAACGTTAGTTGTTAGTTGAGAATTAGAGTTGAACCGTGTTCAGGGGGTTTAACTCTAGAAAGCTGTTAAATAAAAACCTTTGAAGAAGTACCTCGTCTCTACCATTCATTTGAGCTAGTCGCCCGAAGATCCTGTAATATTTGAATAGTTAAAAACATCGGCACGAGACTTTTACCCACTTTCTCAGTGAAAATATTTTGAAGTTTTTCTTCGGTAAGTAGGTTTTTTCCCCCTTTTTCAATTCGACCTCTTTGTCTCCCTTTCTCAGTCAAAACTCTTTGCGCCGCAGTCTAGCTTAACCATTTTCTTCCTCGTTGCCCATTGTAAAAATACTTTTTCTAGAAGCTTTTCCGTAAATATAAATGGAAAAAAAGTTATCGTGAATTTGTTTTTGTGTTCACTTAAAAAAAAACTGGTCAGCGACCTTGCCCTGTAGTACACGGACGTACGGCGTACGTATTTTGGAAATCCGGGTTTCCTGTGGTCGATTTCAAATGAGCTCGATGGTTTACCATATTTTCTAAATTATGGTGCTCCGCTTGCGCGGGCCTTCGGCCCGCGCGGAGCTCCGCTATAAACTTAAGTGATATTCGGCGGATAATATTGTTGGGTTAAGCCTACAATAATCCCAACTCTCATGTCTATGGTCCAGGCTCCAAATCCGACTCGGGCCTTAGATGAAATATTTAAACTGAGACCTTTGCTAGTCTCATGGACCTTTATATCTATACCATAAGCAACTCAAAGTTGTTCAATAATTAATCATCATATCTGATAAAGGTATCCTTTAATATTATTATTCTTTATATAAAGAATACATATGAGGATATACTTTACCAGTTATAAAGGCTCATGCATGTGACCAAAATGGCTAATCCAATTGACCTAATACTTCATTAATTAAGTGTGTAGAGTTTGTTAAAATGTTTATTTATCTGCTATGCCAAGAGGGTTTTCTTGCAATTCTCCAGTATTCGTTCCTTATTAAACATTACCTGAATATGTGTAAGTGCATTATCAGATTTACAGACGTGTACATGCCGAGTATCTGTAGATCTGATACACCAAGTCCACGGACTTTTGCCGATAATTACCTAGTTCCAAAATTACCTATTTTCACGTATTTCAAAAGGATAATTTAAACACATTTTTCCAAAAAAATATCCCATTTTCACGCATGTCTATGACCTCTGCTCCATATTTTTTCCCGAAAATCACTTTTTCTGACTTATTACCTTGTTTTTTAGTCCATGCATTTTTACCGAAAATCGCCTATTTTGAGGCATTTCCATTGATCTTAGTTTTAAAGCATTTCCATGGCTTATAGTTCATGCGTTTTTTATAAAATCACCCATTTTGACGAGTTTTCATATTTTATAGACGAACGCATATTTGGAAATCATCACCTTTTTTGATGCATTTTCATGGGCTACAGCCCATATCTTTTTCCGACCATTACATATTTTGGAGCATTTCAATGGACTTTTTGAATGGCAATTAAAGCGAAAATTACCCATGTATTTTCATTTCCTTTAGCTCATGATTATTTTCTTTCAAAAATCGTCTTTTTGACGCATCTCCATGGGCTATAGGTTTTGTATTTTTACCGATAATAACCACCTTTTTGAGACATTTCCATGGGCTATAGACCATACATGGAAAATCACAATTAATGAGGAATTTTAGTTGCATACTCCATGCAATTTTTCAAAAACTCAGCTAGTGTCCAACATTTCCATAATCTATAGTTCATGCATTTTTGTCGAAAACATTCTCTTTAAAGCACCTCCATAGGCAAGAATACATCCATTTTTTGAAACTAAAATCATTTTGACGTATATTCATGGGTTATATAGTCATTTTCTTCAAAAACCACATAATTTTTGTTATTGTTGTAGGCTACAGCCTATACATTCTCATCAAAAATCCCGCATTTTTGGTTAATTTGGTGGGCTATAGTCCATGCATTTTCATTTTCATTTTCATGCGCAAAACGGATGCGCGGCAATATGATTGGCCTTGAACTTAGGCAGCATACGAGAATTATGCATGTAATCTGATCAAAAAGTATTTTATTTTTTAGCTGCATGGCCTCGATATCGTCCACAACTTCCCCAAAACTCGAGAAATGTAAGATATGATTTTATAACTTAAAATGAGGTGAGACAAGATGAGCTGAAATTCAATAAAAAAATATGAAAAAATATATAATATGCTCTTGGTTAGATTAGAGATGAGATGTGGTGAGGTGAGGTGAGATGAGGTGAGGTGAGGTGAGGTAAGGTGACATCTTTCACTGTTCATCTTCTAGACCTCAAAACCAACTACCATCCCACCAACCAAACGACCTACCATGGCTCCAACTAGTCTACCATATAAGGTTTGCATATTTTCAATGAAAGTTGATTTTAAATTTAAAAAGGCACATTAAAATGATACGAGTACACTTACTAAATGTTGTCGTATTTGGAAAAATGAAAGCACGCAAAATAAATGTGAGTATGAATTGATTTATATAGTGTTCTTTTTAGCGTTCAATATGAGTATTTTGGTTGTTATTGCTGAGAAGAAACAAGTCCCGAATGTTGCTTATTGACAATTTGTTGGTTTTTGATTTGTTTATTTAGCTTTTGATAGAACAGTATGTAAAAAAACGATAACAAGTAAACCATCGTGGTTTAGAATATCCCTGTAATGTTGTTTGCAGCCAATTCAGGACTGGGTCTGCCCAAGAATCACATTAGAAGATGCGTGTCACTACAACGACTGTATAACTGATAGTGACTGCCCTAGAGACTATTTAAATAATGTTTACAAGTGTTGCGAAAATGGGTGCGGAAAGACATGCTTTAGTAAGTATCAGTAGCAACGTAACTTGCAAAATTAGACGAATACTGCATTTAAATATATACTTGAATCTGTACAATATTTACAGTTATTACGAAACCGGTTCGCATCTAAGATTCAAAACATACCTACTCGAAACCTACTCGAAGGGTTAGAACATGAGCATATCAATATTATTTTTGTATTTTAAAAGATTTGTTTTACTTTTGTGATTCTCAAATTACTCTTGCAATTGATTCAAGTATTGACGATTTTGATTAAAAAATGGTTTTGCTATCTATATTTACAGTAGCCCAAAGATCAGAGTTATCAAGAACAGAGGTGGGTAAAAGGACTTTTACTAAACATTGATCTAAAAAACGCACACAATATACAAAAGAACGCAAAAAATATCCGACCGTATTGTGGTAGTATCAACTGGCTTCTCTGCTTGTTGTCATGGTAACAATCGTCATCCTCACGTCCTCTGTCCGTGCGCCCTTTATTTTATTCACCTTGCGAGTTTCACACTTTGTCCAATGAGAAGTTAGGAGGGCACTGACATGGCTTTTTGAGTTGTTAACAAATCTCCGGGCGCTGTTTGCTTTGTCACACGCTCTTTTAAGTTTGAAAAAAGAAGTTATAAAAACCGACAACACTTTTTTCTGATTAAATATATAATAAATAAGTTATTTGTTGGCTAGCTATCTAATAGGGCTGTGCATTAAATGACATTACATGAGAGGCCTACGGGTCTTAAGAACACCTCTGACCGCTTATGCGAACGTTCAGCCAATTTGGAAGTTTCTATCGTTAGTTTGTTTGGAGTCTTACTCCGTTTCATTAGCTATAATCACCTTAATACTTAACTAGATCTTCTACCAAAGCAAGCAGCTTGCTCCATTTATGTTTTTCGAGCGTGTTTTATTGTAATGTTTGTATTCGTTTTGCTACAGAATGTGTCTTGCATCGTTGTAATATTAAACGTATTCACAAACGAGGAGTTCACTTTCTTCAGTCTCAATAACATATGTCTTCTTAACCAATTAACAAATATTATGTTTTCATTAAAATATTGCTTGATATGTCTTGCTATATTACTGAGCTAATGAATGAATTTTTGTTTCTGAAGTATATTTTAAAGGCTGGTAAATACAGATGCTTAAACGTTTATGATCAATCTCATTGCCCAAAGGATTCAGACAATCAATGTCACAATGATGGTGATTGTCGAGCCTATCATCATGGTTACAAACAAAAAGCTGTATACAAGTGTTGTCAGACATCATCTTGTCATAAAAGCTGTGATCGTAAGTAGAAAAATACGAGCAGGAAAAAGTTCTAAACAGCTTAGATTATAAAATAATAGATATTTCTAATTGAAAACTTTATTTGATCATCAAATTAATGAATCAAACAGCATCAAATACATTCATAAATATTGGAGCATTTAGGTGGTTTAGTAAAAGATCAATAAATGTTTAGAAATTAAAGTGCTTCCTCTACAAATTGACAAACTTCAAAGTGGAATTCAGCCCATGCCCTCAATCTCTTGGACTTGCATAAGCAACAGTGAGGTTATCCATCGACCGCTATTGTAATCTGAGCTTTAAGCATGATTGAGTTCAGACCAGCTTATATTTGTTGATTGAAGTCTGTACAATCAATTTATATTTATTGATATTACAATGATAGAATACAAAGCTGTCGGTATACATTTTATGCAATAATGTCAGCAATTGCTAGACAAGGTCCCTGTGGGTCCCCCCTTCCGACTAACGTACAAACCCGTGCGTGCATGTTCAGCGTAAAAAACAAAAACATTCTATAATCACTATGTTGCTTTAAAAAAATCATAGCCACATTTGTTTTCACTTGAATAAATCTTGTTGTTGCTTATGATTTATCAGTTATTGATTGATTGATTTTCAGACAATACTTTCCGCAGATCTACATCTCCTGGAAAGGTATGAAATGAAAGAAAATTAATACAACAAAAGAAACATGTTAACATATTAATTCAAAGAATGTAAAATAATTTCATCACAATGTTTGCTTCAAATAAAATCAGTTTTTAAGACACAATGCCATCATGGCTGCCACCATTGCATTATCATCATTTCTTGGCTTAATCACTCGGGATGTTCAACCTCGCCCCCTATCAGCCATTGTCACTCCAAAATCAAATTTTAAGAGACTATGGTTTAACGTGGCGACAAGGCTGCTCCGTGTGCCACCAAAACAGTGAAAGTCTTAAGTATAGATCATGAGCGACTTATCTTGGCAACTCGTGTGAGTGTCGACCTCAACAAAAGCCAAATACATATCAACCCCAAATAAAAATTCAGTTTTGAACATTATTCCCGAAGAAAGATAATTTGAATTATGGATCTCATAATAGGCTATATATAAAAGTCTGATTTTTCTAGCGACGCAGGCACAAGCACAACGAAAAATATTAAGGATCAAAATGTTTTCATCCTTGTTCTTGCGCTTGCGTTGGCAAATGCTGTTAATATTATTTCCTTGCGCTTGCGTCTGCGCTTGCTGCACTAGTAAAAACCAGGCTTAAACTCTACAAAATACTTTTATAGCTGTCAAACAAAATACTCGCTCACTATAATGGTGTTACATTCTTCTCAGCCCCCTAAAAAATGTCCGACCACTTCTCCACCAAAACGATGTGGATATGGAACCGATCAGTGCTATGGTAGTGACGATTATTGCAAGATTCTCTACAAAGATGATGATGCTATTTGCTGTTTAAACAAGTGTGGCAAGCGTCAATGCTACAGTGAGTAAAATGAAAAGGAAAAAAAGCTAAGTTTATTTTAATTGTTTAGATTTAGGTTAAATAGTTTAAATCATCATTTGATTGATTGGTCATTTAGTGGTGATTTTATTCTTTCTATTTTTAAGTGTTAATGTGTTTATTATTTTGCTAATTACTTTGTCTGTATATCTGTCTGTCTGTCTGTCTGTACCACTCATCCAGTTTTGTTTTGTTGTTTGGACATCAAATAATTATTACTGTGCTTTCAGATGGCAGTCAGTTTCTCTCTGGTGCTTTCCAGCCTATTGGTCTATCTAACAGGACAGTTATTCCAGATTTTCGACTGACTGCCTCATCGTACACACACTCTGTATACGCACCAGAGCAGGGCAGACTGAACTACAAGGGGAATGGAGTGTTTAAACATCCAGCTTGGGAACCAAGCACAGCCTCAAAAGGAGAATATCTCCAAGTTGATTTGGGAAAAGCAGTTTACATCGCTGTCATAGCAACTCAAGGAAATGGCAAGAGGGCTTTGTTCGAGTGGGTTAAGACATATTCATTACAATACAGTAATGATAGTGTTAATTTTGATGACTATCGAGATGGTGCGAAGTTGAAGGGAAATATAGATGGAGACACTGTTGTGAAGAATAAACTAGACCCATTAGTCCATGCAAGGTAGATTGCGAAAATAATATAGGAATACAGGGGCGGCGGAACAGTAACAGCCGTGGGGGGACACTCAGGTAGCATCTAATTGGAAAACTTTACAAACCGAAAAATTACAAAACAGTTTTTTCTAACTGTGTATAGTCATGCATTAATATCCCCCTGGATTATAAAAGGGCATATGTTGACCAGTTGCAGTTCGAATTCTTCATTGCTGTAATTATAATCCTTAAGATCGTCATATGATGTCCATAGTTTATTTACATCAGGGAGGACCATATTTGATTATTCATTGTGTGAAATGTATTCGAAGCATGAGAAAATTATTACAGGTCTGATTGGACCTTGTTTTTTGTAGGTATATCAGAGTCATACCTAAAACATGGAACTCTTGGAATGCTCTAAGAATCGAACTATATGGATGTACAAAAGGTAGAGTGTCATTTTCATATAAGTGGGAATCAGCCCCGTATCGCTGTGGTACCGTATCGTAGCCTAGTGTTAAGAAAATACTTTGAATTATCTGTAGTATCGTAGCTGCATCGTAACCGTACCGTTTCTCACTCATGCTAAAACGACTGTCAATCTTTAACCAGACTTTTTAATGTGTTCATTTTAAGTTGTTGTGGTAAGTATTCTATAACATGTGAAGTTTGATAACATTTGATTTGATACGAAGCTTTTCGAATTATCAGCCCTTGTGAGAAAAGCCCGCAACGTTTCAAATTCCAAAATATAAGGTTCTAAAAAATTCCGGTGCCTCAGCTCTAAAGTTTTAAAAGGTCCACAGTAAAGGTTTCTGAATCTAAGGGAGCGCCGGTTCTAGTTTCCAAGTGTTCGTATTGCAATGTATATGTTTGGGGGAATCCGAATTATAAGGGAATGGATTTCAGAATCTTACTTCGGAATTTCAGATCGTGATTACTGGATGGACTCACGATTCGGAGTTTTTACTTGGAGGGAAAGGAAAACATTAGCTAGTAATACTAGATTTTTCTTTTCTTTTGAATTAGTGATTTCGTACGACGAATGTGCCAACACACCACTGGGTATGGAGAATGGTGCGATACCAGACTCCAGCATAACAGCTTCTTCGTACTACAGAAAGAAACATCCTCCGAGTAATGCTAGATTGCATGATGTAGTCGAACTAAATGGCTACTGGATGCCCGCAAAAAGTCAAGTTGGTGAATGGATTCAGGTGACCTACTTTATATATACATGATGACTTGACAACATTCGAAAATTGAGTAGACTTAGATATCGTCCTTAAAAGAGGTTGAAATTGCAGTTGTTAATATAAAACCTCGAATGTGGACTTTTATCTCAAACTCTCAACAAGTCAATGACAAACATTCTATCATAACTGTTTATGTCTCAGTACACGTTTATGACAAGAGAATCGAAAAACCATATAACCTCCTATTTCGATCCCTGCTTTGCAGATTGATCATACCAGCATGTTAAAAAAGATAATAATGTTAAAAGAAATATAAATTATTTATCCGTTTTTGTATCATTTTTTTTTATAATTGATTTTTTGATCATATTCTAAATTCGAAAATGTGCTGTATAGATATAATAAATGTCAGTATTAGATAATCATTATGTTATTCCTTAGGTCGACCTTGTCCAAGTACATGCTCTAACCGGGATAACGGTCGAGGGTGTTCGTGCTACAAAAGTTTTTACTCCACGTAACTATATCAGGGCATACAAGGTTCTGTATGGTAACAATACCGAGAACCTAATTCCTTATCTTGAAAGCGAGTTCCACTCTATGCGGGGATATACAGAAGCAGATCACTTTGAATATCTCTTAATTGCAAGGTGGGTTGTTAACAATACACAACCAGTGTATTCTTTTTTGTTAAAGAGAAAATTTTAGCTAGACTTTAAACAATATTCTTAAAAAAACACAAGCATCTGTATCAACCTTATTTAGTAATCAATAAATAAGGTATCTTTGGAATTTTGAAAAACATCCAATCAAGACATTAATAATTGCTTTATCACAGCAGCAGCTATTTTGAATATCAAAGAATAGCATAGAAAACACTCCCTTTAAAAACATATTTTATCAAAATAAAAAATGACGAAAAAGAAGAAGAGAAATAGTAGAAGACGAAAACAAATACTCTAACGAACGGTAACAAAGTTTCATTTATCTCGTAGAAATGTTCCACTGCACCATCGCCATCATCCTTCCCTGCTAGTAAAGTCTCTCTCGTTTGTGATTTATGAATCACAAGCAAGAGATACTCTGGTAGCAGCGAACCATCATCCTTGTCAAGAGCACTACTGCATAATCTATACAATTATTTTACCAGGTACATCAGAGTTTACCCTGTGCGATGGGCTGGAGCCGTCGCTCTTAGAATGGAGCTACACGGTCATACGATGGGTAAGAACCAATACCAAAATGGAACTTGTGAATAAAAGTATCTTTATCATTTAAAACATCAATATTAAGACAAAAAAACAAAGTCACATATAATTAAGCTTTTGAAATAACCCTGATTTTCATTAGATTTAGATCAGATCGATCTCATTGAGATTAACAAATGACAAAATTTGTCAAATATAAGAAAGTACGAATTTTTCCAAGAGAAAAGGAGCTAAGATAACCTATCCCTAATATTGTGCTTTGCACACATCATAAGTCCCGTTTAGTGTCGCCAAGTTATTTTAAGAACGGAACTTGATTGTCAGATTCACTACAGAGGAAATAGACGAGTTTTGTGCTGGCATCGAGGATAAAAAAGAAGAGCTCTTCAAATTTGCAAAATGAAAAATTAACAATGCAGCATATATTAAGATGTTATTCAGTCGTCTTATTTTAAGAATAAGGTTTTAGGTTCTCTTAGCTAGCTCATTTTCTCTTGGTTCAGACTACATATTCGCACTCTTTGCTTTAATGAATTTTATTGTCAACAATGCATTTCGGTCTTGGAATGCAGTATTCGGTATTCAGTATTCGATATTCAGTATTCTTTTTTTTGAATTAGGTAAAAACTATTAACAACAGTTTGCGTCCTAAGATTTATATATGCAAGGCTGACGAAAATATTTTTAGTTCTGTAAAATGGGTGTTAGTGTGTCTTTTTCTGCAATTTTTGTTTTGTTTTTATCGTGGACATCAACAATCGATCCTTTTCTATGTTATTCACGAAAACCTTTTTTTCAGGTGCAAATTCTGCTCCAGCAAACCCTGTAAGTATATATTTATATTTTTGCTGTTTTCCGCCTATAAACTACAATATTAACATTTCATTAACATACACTACATGCTTAGAAAATAGGCATACTTAAGTTTCTTCTTTTAATCTCTTAGTCATTTAGCTTTAATTTTTTTTTATAATATAGCTTGCATGAATCTCCTGACTGAATATATTTATATATCTTTTTTATCCGTTTTACAGGGTTGTGTTCCAAAGAACAATGCATGCTGAGCTTTCAACGGCTTATTTAGCTAATCATTTCGTAAACGTAACAAACATAACGTTTTTAAAACTACGAAAAAATATGCCAAAACAAAATGAAATTTAAAAACTAATTTTTGTTTTCCCAAAAATACTTTTATGAATGTAACTGTGTTAAAATGATCATCAGTTCATAATATTGGATAAAAAGCAATCAAATAAAGAGACACGCTCTTTTTAACATCCTTGGATTCGATTGAAGTTTTTTTCGGGCGTACTTGCGCAGAAACGATGCGCACGAACACTGTCTGCGAACGTCCTCGCAAAATCACAAGGTGCTCAAGCTCGCGACTTGTGAAGTTGAATTTTCATTTTCACAGTGAATGTATTGAGTTACAAAATGTATCTTTTTGCTATATAGGGTGCTCGGAACTAGGTCAAAGACAAGAACATTATAAGACATTTATCTAAAGAAAGCACAAAATATGCACAGAACGCGAAAAATATGCGACCGTATTTTGGTAGTAATACTCAACTGTCTTCCGCGCTCGCTGTTCGCTCTCCTGTGTTTATAAAATTCAAATAAAACTTTTTTTTCAGATGAAATGTATAATAATTTAAATAAGTTATTGGTTGGCAAGCTAAATAATACGGCAGTTTAAATTTACTAATAACTTTATTAGTAAATTAGTATTTTGGCTCGCTGAAATACTGCGTGACTCGTAAAAATACTTAGATCTTCAAGCGGGAGGTCTGTACAGGAGAATCTTGACCGAGATCGAAAAGTACAGACCGAACGCAGTCAGAACATTTATAATATGACCATTTATAATAAGACATTTATTATATGACCTTTTTTAATTAAAAAAACTAGAACAAAATGTCTTTTTTAATCAATCAATCACGATATTTTTCGCGCGCTGATTGGCTGAAAACCTTACCAAACCATTGAAAATGCTGTCAGTCGATGCTGGAGCCAGTTTAAAACAAGACGTTTTTCTCAAGGATCTCAAGAAAAAATGTGTAAAGGGAAAAATTATCAATGGAAATTAAGAAAATGTAAGTAACTTAATGCAATAAATGCTGCCATGATTTGACACTCTAACATCAAATTCTCAACAAAGAAAGAAAAAAAGCTTATAGAACGAAGAATCTTTCTTGTTATAAGCATTTTCGACTAAAGCTGGATTGATACTTCTGTGCAAATTGTGTGATTTGTTGTGAAGTTCGGACGACCGATTGTATTGAACATGACTTTCGTTTGATAGTAAACAATTTAAAAAACAAGTGGAGAAAAACTACAAAAATTGCGGTAAAAAATAATAATAATAATGGTAAAAAAAACATAGAATGGGATTTTCTGTGGTCTTTATTCTCATCAATGACCTCTTCTCCCATGAAAATGTTTCGAAAATGTAAAAAAACTATCAGCTGTTCAATAATGAAAAGGAGGCCAGCTACTCAGTCGATCGGTCCGCGGTCTTAATACAGGGGGATATTTACCGGTCGGGAAGTGCGTATAACCAATAAGATAGCTCCATTTGCTAGTGTCCAGACTCCAAAATTCACGGTCATATAATAAACAGCCATATTAGATCAACCAATTAGTCAACCAATAACCTATATTTATCCATGTCAAAAGTGTTCGTTCTTGTAAATTCTTGGTATAGTGAAAAAATATTTCGTGAGTCTACTTTGTACTTACATCAAATTTTACAAGTCGCGAGCTTGGGCTTTTTGTGACAAAACACGGTAATCAATAGTCCATGTTCGAATTCTCTTTTATACTGCCTTATAGCCTCAATTGTGCACAAAATATACAGAAATTCAATTGTCTCTTTAAGCATATGCAGACCCTATATTTCCACGGACCGTTAATAAACAAAATAACTAAATACCTTTGTGGTGTAAGTACCCTGGGTTGATGATCTAATCTCATTTCCATGCCTGGCTGATGTTATCTGAGATACCACTTTCCTGTCAAACTGGTTTTATTTGTTTTCACTGCTGAAACTGTCTCATGTATTGCAAAATCTATACAGAAAAAAAGTCCCAAATGTTTCTTCGTGAATTTCAATATACACATTAGAATGACAAAGTGCTATTTCATTAGCAATTAGAAATCTACCTACGGTCACCAATGAATTATTGTTTACATTCATGTTGATCAGTGGTGTCATGTTCACGTTCTGAAATGTTACGCTCGGACTTCAAGTCGAGCGTTTGGAAGATATATTGAGCTTCAGAGTGTAAAAAAAGTCTAAAATAAAAGAAAGTGCTGTAACGTTTGTTATACAAAATATTTCACGATATGGCTTGAATTTCTCTGATCAAAATAAAGATACAATATTGTAAGTAATTAGATACCATTGTTGATGGTAAACATAAATACATTGATGCCCTCAGAGGTCAAAACCAGTTAGTGTAAGGAACCAATGAAAACACATTTTGACTGAGATTATTTCAAGAGCCAATCACAATCCGAGTTCAATATCTGAACTCATGGAAGGGAGATTCGTTACTCGTTAGACCAGAGGCCGTCTCTCGAGCTCTTCTTCCTCTATTTTCCAGCCCCTCGCGGCCTCTGGTACCCAGGGTAGGGTATAAGGCGTGTAAAAGAGAATTCAAAGCTGGACTATTACATCAAACCGTAAAGCTCATTGAAACTATTATTGTACCAATTTTGCATTTTGGGTCGATGATTTTATATAATATTAAGGCTAGGTTGACGAGCTAACAAATTCTACCTTCCTGATTTTTTTAAATATTTATTAGTTGATTTATTGATTGATTGATAAATTCATTGAATGTTATGTATTGATTGATGGACTGAATTTGGATTGTTGTATTATTTTAGAGTAAAAATAAAGACATAGTTCTATTCCATTTTATCTAACCGCTTTATTAACTTTTAGTCTCATGCATGCACACTTTTTGAAATAGATGTATACAAGAGAAAATAATCTAAGAGGACCTATCCCACATACTGGGCTTTGCACAGATCATCAGCCCCGTTATATTTCTTGCCGTCGAGTTGTTCTATGACCGGAACGTGATTGGTCAGATTCACCAGAGAGGAAATAGACGAATTTTGTGCTGGCGTTGAAGACAAAAAAGAAGAGCTCTTCAAATTTGCAAAACAAAACCTTAACAATGCTAAATATATTAGCTGGTTTGATAACAGTTTAAAAATAGCCTGGTTTCTAAAAATAGCACTAGCGTGTTACCTGATAGAGTCCGGGGATAGGATCATTTAGCTCATTTTCTCTAGTTGTATACCATTGAGGTGTTTTTTTTGTTCTATCTACCTAGGCTAGCTTGTAAAGGTAGATGGCATGCTTCTAAAAACAAGTTTAATTTAATCATTATAGTAATATCGTTTATAATTGTCACAATTATTGCAAATGTGATGCTAAAGAAATATCATATCTTGTCTTCTAAGAATGCTAAATGCTAAAGGATACTAAGATAGTTCCATCCGTGGATATGATAAAAAGCCGACAGCCACAAACAGACGTTGCTTTCATTTGATTGGTTTAGTAATTACCCTAAAGCAATATGACGTCAGTGCTTTAACGTTAAAATTTATAGTAATCGGAAGGTCAGATCGACGAAAATTCTAATTTTACAATTGTTCTAAAAATCCATCCCAAATCATAAAGAGAAGTAGCATTGCTATAAAATGCCCATCATATTATGATGTGCACATTTACACATTTTAGACCTGAAAGAGCAAATGCTGTCAAATTTCCTATTAGATCCCCACATACAAACCGTGACGTCATATTTTCAAATCAGACATTGTATGTTATCTTCATTACAACGAAATCATTGAAGCTGACTAC
This sequence comes from Diadumene lineata, assembly GCA_918843875.1. Lineage (NCBI taxonomy): Eukaryota > Metazoa > Cnidaria > Anthozoa > Actiniaria > Diadumenidae > Diadumene > Diadumene lineata. The sequence goes on from OU974082.1 coordinate 2,332,842, forward strand.
AGTTTTAACAAATATTTCAAATGGTGTAATATTATATTACACGTCGCCAAGAGTAGTCTTAATGCATAACAATTGAAAAATGAAGTATTCTCAAACTAGCTATACAGCTGTTCAAAGTCATTGCATATTTCATGTTTTTTTTTCAAGAAATAATGACTACTGTACAAACTAAAATTACATGAAACGTTACATCACATGTATAATATGCGGAGCTTTCTATCGTTGTTCTAACTCTAATCTTAAAACAAGATAACTGAAAACTTGAAATATGCAAATAAAAATTGCTGTTCGCTAAATCAGTATTTCAACTGGACAACCTCCTCAAGAATAGCTGTATTATTGAGTTATTTGTTGCAAGTGCAAATGTGTGTGTGTTTTTTTTTGTTTTGTTTTTGTTTTTGTTTTTTGTTTTTGTTTTTGTTTTTGTTTTTGTTTTTTGTTTTTGTTTTTGTTTTTGTCCAAGTCAGTGCACAGGTAGCCGAAGCAAGATGTTTGTGACCGTTTTTAGTTGTGTAACTAAGGACGTTGAGAAAAACATTACAAATAATTCCCTAAATATTGCTTCAAACTGCCTGACATCCAATAGGAGGGTAAAGCGAATAACAATGCATAAGTACACACTTTTTATTCATATTTTGATTATTCGTTACATCGCTAAAACGGTCACAAACATCTAGTTTGGGCAACCTGTGGTCAGTGGCACTAACTCCATCATGAAAAAAGCCTGTTTGCGTTCAGTAGGCTAAACTAAATACTTTATAAATTACCCATTCGATTAATAACCTCGTGACCATTTTCCACGAGATACCCATGCATTGTTTAAGTTGAATCGTACAGTTTCAATCGATGGACGCGGTGGTCAATCACATCAATATTCTGCATTAAAAAAATCTATCAGATTTAGCTGATTTCTTGTTATGGCAATTTACCCTAATACTTTAAGGTACCTTCTGCATATATTTTGACGACACAGAGCTCGGCAATTATTTTTCTTAATTCCCTCCTTTTATAAGAATCAGAAATAATGCTATAAATTACTACTCTGTTAAATATGTGCGTAGAGGCGTGTTTCGGAAACACTGATGCGACAACCGTTACAGCTAAAATTCGTTGTGCCGCACTGGGCCGTTTGATATTAGCCATTCAAGCTCAGAGTTCTAACATGTTTTAACATATCTGTAATAGCTACACGACTTGCAACGAATTCTGTAAAGTTAGGATTTTGATGTCATATCAAACTTTTGTTGTCATTCGTGCGGGATTCCTGTGGTTTTTGCAAGTTTGGCATTTTGCTGTGTTGTATAAATCAAACTAGAAAATTATTTATTGATTGCTTTTCCAATTTTAAGTGTAGCCAAGTTCAAAATAATAATTAGCATGCAGGGGTCGATTTAGGGAGGGTGTCACCGGTGCACAAGACACCCCTTTTCCTTCTTTTTTTTAACCTAAGCTTCGCCGGACGAACACTTTATTTTGCTTCAATGTTTATCATAGCAAAATATCTAAAAATGGAACTAATATAAATCATATAAAATTTTAACCAAATCTTGGGTTTCCTTTGGTAATTCTCTGTTGACAGTGGCATACTTTTGCATTTACATGGTTGAAAAGTTTTCAAATTTTTTTTGTGACATCCCCTTCAAGGATTTCTTGATCCGCCTCAGGCATGCTACTGAGACTTATCGAGATAGATGCAAGTGAAAAGGTCTATCGTATCAAGTGAACTTTCCTGTGACACCTGAATTCTGACACCTACTCAAATGGGTTTATGGATTTTGTGATGATCACCTTGCCAGTCCCGTCGTCATCTACACTTTCAGTTATCCATGACTTTGTATCTCCCTTATAACCTATCAAGGCCCATCCTATCTTATCAGCGATTTGTGAATACTGGGTAATCCTAGAGCCAATGGACTGTAAACTTGGAATCAGTACATTAAGAAACTCTTGACTTTCGGGCTTATGGTTAGTCTTTAGCAGTGCCATTAGTACTATTGTGTTGTTAGGGATGGCATTTATGTGGTTTTTCATTAGATGCATTCGGTTGATATCACCATGTCCTGTGTGAACATTTTCAACTGCAATTGTGGATCCATCTTTTCCAACCTTCAAAAAATGAAAACCGTCTCCCTGAAATAACAAAAAAATATTACATTTGCAAAATAATCTTTAAGTAAAGTATGAATCTTTTAATAACAAAGCTAACTAGCTAGATATCAAATATAAGTGAATATGTGTATAGTGATTGCAATGTAAATGATGCGTTAAAAAACAATAGGAAGGTTGTGCGTTTAATTACTTCTAAAATGAGTAAAATGCTGAATGCATATCACAAAGATTTGAGATTCCTGTTACTGGGATCACAGAGATCTTATGTTGTTATCATTCAAACTTAAACAACAAACTTTGACCGATTATGTTATAAAAACGTTTTTTCAATCAAGAGTAATGTCATAGTTATTTAATATGCGCACAAAATATATGAACAAATACATAGATATTTAATGGATGTTTTTGGCAATCCGCATGATGAGGTATTTAACTACAACTACCAGAATGCTTTGCCGACTGCAGATTGTTCTGATAATCCCTAAAGGGATTCAGCATTTTTCAATGAAAGTGAATTTGCAAAGGTTGCTTGTGGTTGTGATTAAATAATGCAAATCGCTCATCACTTAAATTATCACGAGCCAATATCAATAATAAAGCGAAATTATATTCGTGACGCCATGTGACTGGGACTCACTTTAGCGAAATTTGCGTTTTATTTTATATGCATAGGCAAAGACCGTTTTCTGTAACTTCTTGTTTATTAGTTTGTTTTGTCAGCAGGTCAGGGAATGTTTACATTGAGTGAGCCAGCCCGGTTTAGCGAGCTGGTTTCTTTCTTTTTTTTTCGCTCTGGTAGCTTAAACATGTAAAAGAAACCAGCCCGTTAAACCAGGCTGGCTTACTCCATATAAACAGCCCCTCAGTTAACTCAGAGTTACTTGAGTTTTGATTTTATCTTGAATTTTTATTTAGGGTTATGATTTGTGGTATTACTTACCGATCCGTCAAATCTTGTGCTATTCACAAAAAAATAAGCTTTTGAATCTTCCGATACAACAGTTACATTGATTGGAGCTGTAAACAACTAAAACCAATTAGCAAAAAAGCATAAAATATATCGAATTGTTTATTGAATTCAAAAATATAAATCACTTGCCACAGGATACATATTCAGTTTCGATTTCAAAATGAAATACAAATAATGCTTTTCATTTTTTTTATTGGCATTTTCTTACATTTCCCTATTGTAATTAAACACTACTTTATTTTGTATTTCTAAATTGTAGTTTTAATCTCCATTGGATCATTTATTTAAATATGATTTCTACCGTTAATGAGCTAAGAATATGAGCTTATCACCCCAAATTGAAAAACAGCTCCGCCTTCCTTGAGGTATGGGATGGAAGGATGAAGGATCATGGAATAGTGTCCGTAATACCACAGGAAACCCACGCTAAAAGTTGACTTATTTTGCTAAAGAGAAAATAAACTCTTGGATAATTATGCTTAATCAGTTAATCCAATCGCAGACGTTTTCAAATAAAAGGGGACTATTTTTTTCATTGAATAAAATCAATAACGAACTTTGAGTGGATTTGAGGTTTTTTGACTATGATGCTAAATTTAATCTTCAATGACATTCCTCCTTTTCTGCATTTTCTTGACTGTATTATTGTTATAACCTTTACTTATCTAATTATACTTACACAAACAAGTTTTGCCATCTCCAAAGAAATAATTTTTGCATGCACAGTTGTAAGAACCAACAGTGTTAGTGCAGATAGCATTGTCATGGCAAGGTGTATGTGCAACACATTCGTCCACATCCACTGAAAAATGAAGAATAAGACGAAACATGAATATGGACATGTATTACGTACATAAATACAGTTATGGTCAAAGGGAACTTTGAGCCGATTCGTCGTTCAAGCTACCTTCCTGAAAACGTAGAAAGAAGGCAAAGGGAATCGTGTCATGCTTTTTGTGCCTTTCAATCTTTCTTGCTAGCTAGATGACCACAAATACAACAAAAACAACAGTGTCAGCAACAATGCATCATAGATGCATAATCTCAATTGTGATGCAGATGTATGATTATTAGAAAGGTTCTTCAAAAGGCAAAAAAAAAATGAACAGAGGCATGATTTATCGGAATTTTATACGAGATGAGAAGTTTGTTCAAATGGCGTGTCATTTTTACACGCGACAATATATCTTTTCAAGCATGGCTGACCACTCAAGCACTCTAGATGCGTTGATTGTTTTCAATTTTGTGGTAAATCAGCCTACACAGAACATTAATTACGTGATTCTAATGTCAAACAAATACAGTATTATCGGCTTACCACAGCTTGAATTTACACTTTTATAATAGCCCATGTTACATGTGCAGCCAAATGAGCCAGGAGTGTTAGTACAAACACCGTTTGTCAAACACTTGGTTTGGCATTCATCGATATCATCTATTAAAAAGTATATAACATATTGGATTTTTTGGATAATTTCCACGGGATGTGACTCTGGGTCAAGTGAATGGGATAAACTTGACTACAAAAATCCTTTTTTTACATTGGCTTTCTTCATCAAAGACAAGAGTTTTCTCGCTAACCTAATGACAGGGATAAAAGTAGCTGTACAGCTTCTAAATTTCTGCGCTAGGCTCCTGTCATTGGAACTAAAGGAATACCTCATATTTACTAACAAGCGAATTTTTTTGCTCAAGTGCCAATTACCGTAACGGCCAATCACTGGCTGGTTTAATTGTCTCAAAAAAGACAAAAGCTTACGTCATATATATTTATAAATTTCAAATAGTATTCCTTAGAGTTACATAACACGAACGTTCAGCAGATTCTATATGATTTCAACAGCTAGTCGACACTCTGGTATTTCAAAAGGTTGTGTACATGTAAAAAAAAATCCAATTGATGTAAATCCATTTATGTAAACATAAAGCAATATAAGACAAATTCGTGCATCTATTAATTGTTTCCTTAGCAATAAGTTTTATGTTGGTCAGTTGTAAAAAATATAAAGATGAGTTGTACACCTCAAAGGGATGAAAGCAAAATTGACGCTTCAGTTTGACAAGTAGCTTGGAGATAACATATTTACAGTACTGGACGAATATTCATCCCGATACGGCTTTGTCCCGTGGGAACAAAAGGCCTAAACGGGTCAAAAATTCCTCTTGTACAGTGTAATTGGGGCCTTACCGCACTTCAAACCATCTCCCGTGAATCCAGCTTTACAAGAACAATTGAATGAAAACTTCGTATTGATACAATTTGCATTTGGGTCACAGTTATGTTGATTGCTCGTGCATTCATTGATGTCAGCTGCAAAGAAAACCAAACCATTATTTAATTCCAATCTCAAACATATATTACGTTCTATTGATATAAAAGAATTAGCTTTATACCACTTTCAAACATGGCTGCAACTTAAACTTATTATACATGTATCAAAATTCAAAATTATATCATTTCTACAAAAATATAGTCTATTCAATAATACAAATTGTCCTGACAATGCATTTTTAATGTTTCAAAGAAATAAAGATTTATTTTCTTGAAAGTTATAGGAATTTAAAACAAATACGTTAGCCTCCGTTGCAGACGTCTTATGTGGTTCGCCGAAAGAAAAAGACGTCTGCAACGAGGGCTACAACAAAATGAGAGCACTTGGAACCAAGAGAAAATGAGCTAAGATAACCTATATATCCGCCATACTGGGCTTTGGAAACATCATCATCCCAGTTAACTCTATTTATTGCCGCCAAGTTATTCTAAGAACGGAACGTGATTGGTCAGATTGACCTATGAGGAAATATACGAGTTTTGATCTGGCGTCGAACATAAAAAAGAATAGCAGCTCTTCAAATTTGCAAAAGAAAACCTTAACAATGCTGGATATATTAACATATTCACCAGTCGTCTTTCTCTAAAGAGTAAGGTTTCAGTGGGATTGGTAATAGTTCAAAAATTGCCTGATTTCTAAAAATAGCACTAGCGTGGTTCTTGATGGGTTCTGGTTCTCTCAGCTCATTCTCTTGTTGGTACTCAGAGAAAAATTACATCAAGAGAAAATGAGCTAAAAGAACCTATCGTCCATACTGAAATTTGCACACATCATAAGCCTCGTCAAGTGAACGTAAATGGTCAGAATGACCGAAATACAAAGCCCAAACCTTTATGTCTCGTTTAAACTAATATTTCACTAACTTTAAATTTAATTTAGCAAAACTAGTTAGTCCTTCGGTCTTTCGGTCTTTCGGTCTAATATCTTGGTGATGACTTTCTATTTGTTGTCGCCGAGTTATTTTAAGAACTGAACGTAAATGGTCATAATAATAATAATAATAATAATTTATTTCTTCAGTAAGCGCATCCCAATATTTCTCGATGCGCTTTACAATTTATCAAATGTTAATTTACAAAATTATAATAAATGATCTATTCACTAAAAATATATAATAATAACAATGGTAAAGATAATTAAATTAAGTTTTCAAAGAGATAGGTCTTAATTACCGTAATACAAAGCCAAACCTTTATGCATCGTTTAAACTAATATTTCACTAACTTTAAATTGGCAAAACTCGTTAGTCTTTCGGTCTAATATCTTGGTGATGACATTTAATACAAGTATACTTATCTGTTAAATTGTGCACCTTCCTCAAAATTATCAAAATCAATTGCACTTATGGTTGAAGACCATTAAATTGAGTGACCGATAATTTGACATTTAACTACGAACAATTGGATATGATGATCGTAACATCGAAACTTAATTGTTTTTGAATATCCATGATGTAGGAAAAAAACCCTTAAAGGTACCAATGTAAATTTTGGGTGTCTGAAAACCTCTAAGCGACCCTAAAAGATAGCATATCTCCAAGTTCGACTCCTAGAAGGTACGACGACCACCCCCGTCTTCTGATATACTGGATTCCCCACTCCCCTTACCAGGTAAGAGTGATTTATGCCCGTCGGAAATTTCCAAAAATACGATAAAATGGATGTCCTCTAAGAAAGCGAATTTTCTGGCCTCATCCAAAAATTATTGTGACTCGGATAACAATAGTTATATTTACATAACGTGATTCTAAACTGTCGGGTCAGTTATATGATAATTGTATACTATTATGAAAGAATAGCAAAAGTTGTTTTCAAGGGTAAACTTCTATATTCTGGTCACCATGCTACAATATACCAAATCGATGATTTTTACTCCAAAGACTGAGTGTGGTTTGCCTCCTCTCGCATCCGTTTTTAGTGTCGGGCTTCCTGTCCCTCCCCACAAACGTCTGCTCATCCAAGCCAAACATTCCATTCCCGTCGATTGACAAATCAGAACGTTGCCTTCCGAAATCCAGAAGGCTAATAAGTTGATTCACGAGGGAAGCTTTCGAAGCGGCTGAAATTTGTTCGAAATATCTGAGTTAAACGAACACCAAAAGGTCGCCATATCCAAACTGGTTATACAAAGGAAAGATGTGTTTGTAAATTTACCGACAGGATACGGTAAATCCTTGATATTTCAAAGTTTACCGTTAGTTTTTGATTCTTTGACCAAAGAGTCAGGCCACATTGTACTTGTTTTATCGCCTCTCCTAATGCTTATCGACGACCAGATACAAAATCTGAGAGCGTTAGGCTTATCTTGTGTAAACCTAAGTCACCTTAATACCGAAGATGAAATGAAAACAGTAGAAAAAGGCGAATATCAAGTTGTTTCCGAAATTTTCGATATCTTCTTTTGCGCTCTTTCGAAGCAGTGACGGCTTTTTTCTTGAGCATAGTCCATTTAGTTCGTGAGAAACGATACGCAAAACTTGCTCAATAACATGCTTACGCATCAACTTGCACTTCAAAGCTGCAGCAGCAAATCTCGAAGGAGGTCCGTGAGCTAATGTCTTACCAATAGCTTTCAAGTCAGGGCTAAGTGTTTTGTTAAATGTTTTGCTCGGGTATTCAATACACAAGTTGACTTGCGTTTGTGTTTGTCTCGGCTTTAACTGGTGTTGACACTACCGGATATGACTGAACTTAACACACTAGCAACCTCCGTCGATCTACCGAAAATTTTAACTCTTTCCTTGGCTCCCACTGTTATCGAACAAACAAAACATCCAGAAGAATGACTACAGATGACTTTTTTTGGCGTATCACCCATGAAAATCTACGAAAAATGTTTTTCTTTTGTTCGCACTCGACCAAAACAGAGATTTGACAGATTTTTCCCGGTAAATTCGCACGAGATTCCCTTGTGTTTTGATTCAGCTGACCTCAGGCAATGGCTCTACTTTCATTGGTTAAAGAAAACAAAGGGAATGGAATGTTTGGCTCGGATGAGCAGACGTTTGTGGGGAGGGACAGGAAGCCCGACACTAAAAACGGATGCGAGAGGAGGCTAGAGTGTGGTACGAGTGATCTCGTTACTGCCCCGTTCTTCCAGGATGAACGGATACGACTTCCTATCAAAATTAACTATTTCGAGTTCAAACTGCTCAAAAACAATCAACTAGAACACTACAATATTATTGTTTAATAAATTGCAGAGGTTCTTGTAACTACAAAAATATATTTCCTTTATTTATATGAAATTATAATGACTTACTACACGTCTGCCCATCGCCTTCAGTTCCTTTTTTACACGTGCATAAATACGTTCCAATTGAGTTGAAGCAGTCCGCGTCCTGACTACAGCTAAAGGTGCCTGTCTTGCACTCGTCAACATCATCTGCAGACATATAAAAGATAATATCGGTTTTGAATAATTACTAATAATTCATTAATAGTCGGAAATCAGCATCTTAGTTTATGCATACCATGTTCGATCTTTCAAAAAATCGATTGTCGATCATCCGCATACCAACTTTTTCCTTTTCCTTTTTCCCCCAGGATTTAAAAGCATCTTTTTCACAATGAATGGTGGTGTAATCATTGTTTTGCTTTTTTGTAATAAATCGTTATTATTTATTTATTCATTCATTTATTGTCTCATTTATTTATTTGTTCATTCAGTCATTCATTCATTCACTGACTGACTGACTGACTGACTGACTGACTGACTGACTGACTGACTGACTGACTGACTGACTGACTGACTGACTGACTGACTGACTGACTGACTGGCACAAATTTTGAATTGGCTGTGTTTTATAGTTACCGCACTTCACGCCATCCCCCTTGTAACCTTCTTTACAGGAACAGATGAACGAAAACAGCGTATTTTGACAGATCGCGTTATGATCACAGTTGTGTTTATCCATAGTACATTCATCGACATCAGCTGCAAAGAAAGTGAAAATATCATAAATCGTGAAACAAAAAAAAAACAAAAAAAAAAAACATATTGGCTAGTTACAATCTCGCATTCACAATCTCTACATTTTGCATTTTAGAGCACACAAATTTTGAATACGATATTGATTTTTTTCGGCCATAGGAAAAATGCCAAAAATCTGAGCAATCAGATGCAAAACAACAGCCCCGGGGGCTGGTACTACCTGTGACGAAATTCATTTCGTATACAACGCTTTACTAAGATAGCCATACAATCATATATTAAATTTGCATAATAATAGTACTTAAAGCTTCATTTAGCTTATTTCATTTAGTACATTACATTAAGTACATAATAGGGCGTTCCTTACGAACAATACATCTATACCTTAGTCCAATAGTATTCGTTTAAAGTAAGTATAGTTTTGTTTTCATCCTGTGTAAATATATTTGATCTATTGTTATTTTTTGGGTATATATACGCCCAACGCGGCTCGGTGGCGACAGACAGACAGAGAGAGAAGCAAGAACTCAGTGAATGAAGAGCTAAAAAAGAAAAGTTCAACGACGCTCGAAAGCGTAAGCTAGAGCGATTCCAGAGAGTTCTGATAATTAGGAGCAGACTCACTCAAGAGTCCCTAATCGAGAGAGAAAGAGGAGCAGACTCACTCAAGAGTCCCTAATCGAGAGAGAAAGAGGAGCAGACTCACTCAAGAGTCCCTAATCGAGAGAGAAAGAGGAGCAGACTCACTCAAGAGTCCCTAATCGAGAGAGAAAGAGGAGCAGACTCACTCAAGAGTCCCTAATCGAGAGAAAAAGAGGAGCAGACTCACTCAAGAGTCCCTAATCGAGAGAGAAAGAGGAGCAGACTCACTCAAGAGTCCCTAATCGAGAGAGAAAGAGGAGCAGACACACTCAGTGTCCCTTTCATTGTATAAGTGACGAAAACGTGAAAGCTTACAGCGAAATAGGATTGACAGCGAGGGGTTATTCTACATTCAAAGGAGTTTACACTGGCTAGTCCACCGACGACTGGAATAATCTTGGTGTCAGGCCCAACGAATAACCAAAACGTCATCCAACACTTCTATACAAGTCACAGAAAGCTATAGCTATAAACCGAAGAAAGAGCCGCCAGAACATTGAACATTACGATAAGTAAACAATCAAATTGTAATTCAATCTCTACATAAATATACTAAGTAAGATAAATATATGTTCTATATGAATATTTCTAGATATCTATTGAGCATAAATACACTAAGTAAGATAAATATATGTTCTATATGAATATTTCTGGATATCTATTAAACATAAGTTGTGTAATACTTTGTCCTCTGTTGGGAAGACTCGAGGGACTGGGGGGTGTCCGAGGTGGGGGCCTGGGTCGGTCTCGTGACACTACCCTACACAGATCTGAAGGGAGTACCCTCCCCCCGGGACTACAGCTAGATCTCGTGTCTCTAAAAAGCATCATTTTAAGTGTTCTTAAGGTAATTCCGTAGAAATAAAACTGCCCGATGAAATTTTTTTATACTCGTTCTAACAAACAATTTTGAGAAAAGCTTTCAGAAAATACAATAAAAAAGGGGGATCACCGACTTCGTTTTTGTGCTATATGACGTCAAAGTTCATGCATTTTGGTGACTTGAGAACGTAAAGAAATAAGCTCAAAAATCGAAGAGAAACGGAACAAAAACAAAGTAATTTGTCTTTTAAGAGCAAAATTCGCGTTTTGTTCAAATGTCTGTACTTAATTTTATTTAAAAAATATGAACAGATGTATAAAAAATATGTGATCTTGAAGAAATTGACAAAATACCAACGTGCGCACGAGCTGCTAATTCATTCGAAAAAGTCCTAAGCTGAAAGTATTTTGGAAATTTCTCAAAAGTTAGCCCGATGACCTATGCTCAATTTTAGATATATTTGATGTTATGTTATAACAAATAATTTTATCAAATAAAATACATAGGTCACCGAGCTAGTTTGCGAAATATTGCGATAAATATCGTCATTTTATTGTCAAAAAACAGGTTTTCCGAGAGAGGACTGGGTCGAGTTTCAAAATTATCGCGTTTTCTCGCTCGAAAATATCGCAATTCTTCGAATATTTTATTCAAAGTACTTTACAAACATAATTTGACTAGATTACATGATAAAAGTCCTGAAACCAAAAATTTTGAAACATGCGCAGAACTATGCGCAGTGCAAAACTACGGAATTACCTTAAGAAACAATCTGTCTTTTTTTAATCATGAAACAAAGGTTTACCACAATTTTGACCATTTCCTTCAGTTCCATCTCTACATGCACACGTGTAGGAGCCCACGGTGTTGGTGCAGGTAGCAAACTCGTGACAACCAGATGTATTAGTTTTACACTCATCAATATCATCTAAAGAATAATATAAAAATTAGATAAACCTAATAGCAGAGCTCGGATTTAATGAAATGAATAAAATAGAAATAGAAAGTCTTTTGAATTGACGTTCGCGGGTCATTTAAAACTCAACTTCATTTCATACATAAACCATTCAACGAAAACGATTAACTTAAAAGAGAAAAAAAAAATGTTGTCACTATGGTCGCTTTAGAGACGCCCCATCGTAAATTAGCGGTTAATTTCTTTAGTCGTAACTTCAGTGAATTATTCCTTTCAATTTTTGGGAAAAAAAACTTCGAACTAAGTAAACTTTAACACTCAACTTTTTTAAAACTTCGAGAGATTTAATGGAAAGCGCTGAAGAAATAAAATATCTATGATGTATATATAGATGCCTTGAATTGTGTTTAGGTACAAACAATAAGGAGATAAAGTATGGTCAATGTTTCCCACGACACAAAAACACAATCCTTCAACCAAAGAAAGTATTCGGAAACCCAGGCGGTATACTCTGTAGGTCGAAGCTCGCTATGCGACGAGTGTACCACTTGTGTTTCCTTGGATACATGTCCCTTTCCTGTAGTGATCATTGATTTAAAAACAAAACTAAAAAAAATATTTAAGGTGGCTCCATATAATTTCAGAGCGCGCGCTCGTGCATGACCACGCACATGCGCACACGTCAAACTTGAAGAATTTTATTTTGACGACGTCATTAAAATATACAACGCGCGCTTTAAAAAAAAAAAAAAAAAAAAAGAACTCGAAAACTTAGCAGTTATTTTTTTGCTATTTTCAGAATACTGTTTTAGTAGTAAAATAGAGTGGTTTGCAAATTTTTAACGATTTTCCAACTACACATTTTTTTCAATTTAACAAAACCAATTATTCCGTTGTTTCTAGGGTTCTACAGTTGAGATCTTTTTGTCACGGTAATATATGCTATAGGTCATCGTACTGAAATCCATATACAAGGTTAAAAAAAAATTAAATAAATAAAAAAATATCGCTTAAAACTAGAATTTTTATTTTGTCTACGTTAAAAATGAGCTTTATTATGACAGCCATAGCGTTGCTATGGTGCCGGGACACGTGATCATTTGTGCGAAAACTGAATCCTTGTCTCAAAGTCCGCCCATGAGCTTTGTTGGGCAGTTGATTTTTAATAAACCTCTAAGATCTTAGACGCACATGACTATATGGAGCCTCCTTAATCTGTAAATGACAACTCTCTATTAATATATTTCTCATCATACCTATGCATTTGTATGTATTCTTGTAGTAATCAGGAATGCAGTAGGAACTGTATGGGCAAGGCTTGTTTTTACACTCGGTCTGCAAAATATCAAATAAATATGGAATAAAGGTCATGATTAAATACAAGCTCGGAAAAATCCGAGTCACTTGAAAGCACTCGAGCAAAGATTTATAAGAGATTTAGGCACTGAGAATCGAAGAAGTAAGAGTGGACTTAAGAATAGCCAGATGGAAACGAGCATAAAGAATAAGCAAAAAAAATTATAAAGGGGAATAGCAACACAGAAAATTGAAAAAAACAAAACAAAACAAAAAACACAAGAACGAACGAAAGCACTAAACGATAGATGAAAAAAAAAGAAAAAAAGAAAACTCATATCCCCCCCCCCCCCCCAAAAAAAAGCGAAAAAAAAGAAAAAAAGTAACAAGCTCATGAAAGAAGTAGGAAAAGCAGGAAGAAAAAGAATTATGAATCATCAAGAAAAATCAAGAATCATAAATCAAGAATCATCGATGACTAGAAAAAACGGAAGAACAATCAAATGACTATTTAGATGAACACGCAGAGAACAGACAAAAAATAACTAATGTTTTTTTTTTAAATGTAAGAACTGTAATCTCACCTGCAAGCTGTAATGATGAAAGTTGTTCTTGGAGATTAGTTTTGTGGTTCGGTTGTACTTATCTGTCGGTATCAGCTCGCAAGTAAAGAAATCTTCACCTCTGATCCGAAACACTGGCTGAGTACCATAATTGAATGATAAACATGTTGAATTCATTGTACAACCTTTGGCACATTCCTTATCATTTGGGGAAAAGGTTGTAACTGCCCCATGGACTTGTTGTAACTTGCTGTGAGGATACCGAACAAAGTTTGCGTATCCGAAGTTTGTACCACGTAAAACAGAGCCTCCACCGTATTTAAATGTGTCCGACTGAACGTAGGAAGACCATACTGTAAGAACCGAAAATAGAACAAGTTTTGATGTAGCCATTATTATATTTTACTCTAGTGAAGTTTGACAGAACTTGCTTTTTGAAGACTTTTAGCTTTCTGTTAGTTTACAACAACCAAGTGTTGATAGAAAAGATGCTATTTCACTTTACCAGCAGATAATACATTCGATTTATAACATTTGCAATAATAGCTATTAAACAAGTTCAAATTATTAATTTTTAGTTCGGATGATTAAAAACATTCCTTGAAGAAATCAATGCTTAGCTTACTGTTACACTGATTTCTTGTTAAAACTCTAAAGATCTTTAAAGTTTTGAATAATATATGATAAGAATAGAACAAAAGGAATGATTAAAAACAGATTGTTAGGTTGGTGTTCGTAAGGAATATTGTCAAAAAACTGATATAATATATTATTAACAATCTGCGAAAGGGGATGCGCCTATTAACCCTTACATGTATGGAGCATAGCATAACAACACAACAATAACAAACCAAAACATTTGTATGTAATCCAAAATTTAATGTAAGTGTACTCCGTAATTGAATTTTTTTCAAATTGAAATTGAAATTGATAATAAATGTTTCCTCTGTCATAGAAACGTATGTTTTCAAATCAAACAATTATTGGTTCCTGTGTAATTTTTATTTTTTTTGGGTTTCTTGTCCTTCAAAACAAGATTCAAAATGGCTGCCAGTTTGGTAAAGTTGTACACTGCAATGTCTGGAAGTTTACATCCTGTTTTTTTTTTAGAATTGTGGCCGTAGATGTTAGAAAATCCACAAAATAGAATCTATAGTCACTTCCAAATAAGATAAGATTACCAAATATGGTTATGGATGCGAACGACAGTTTTCTTAAAGATGATTGTTTGATACGGTAATAATAAAATTAGATTCTAGATATAACATCTTATCTCTTTTTATGTATCCATTTCCTAAATTTAGCACTAGATCATAATGCATTTGTTTCTGAAGCTATATAATTTATATTAGAATTCATATCATGCATGGATGTTTTCTGAAAAGGGTAGGTTAATAAGATCGGTAAGTGACAAACGTTTTTGAAGTACTGTTTGATTTATGACGGGCAAACTATTTTAGTATCAAAATTCGATATACTATACAACAAAAATTAAGAATAGTTTTTTTTAAATAAATGTAATTTAGGAAGATTAGCAACGGCTTCAAGTGACTCCTGGCTTTACTTTTATAGCTTACATAAGCGCAAATTAAAACATTCTTTGGTATCTTTGATGTTAAAATATTTTCTGTTTTTTTCTTTACAATTAAATATGTAAGAGGTGTTTCAAACAAAATACGGCACATCATAAAAATAAAGGCTAGATTTTGTTTTTGATAACTAGAGATTTAAATTACACAGTTTCCATGGAATTCACATACACATACAAAAACCATGCTGACAATTTTGTAATAAATCTCCTAAAGCAATATGCAAAGTTGATAAATGACAATCCTTAAGCTGAAACTAATAATAGAGCTTAGAAAAAATATGTATTCAGTTATCGTGAAGTTCAATTCCTATTGTAACTCCAGTAATACAATTTGCAAACAGAATAAAGTGATATAGACACGGGGTCAGTTTTTCTGTATATTTTTTTTAATTGCATGATTCAATCATTCGTATTAAGCACGATAACGTAGATGATTTTCAAATGAAAATTACGGGAAAAATCAGCGACAATGACCGTTGTCACTGAAAGTCATGATTCTTCCAGTAATTCTCTCTTTAAAATTCAATTCAATTAATAATTCCAATATCAATTAAAATATAGACATTCCCGACATGCCAAGTTCTACCTGTTAAGCTATCATCAGATTAATTACATAACTGATATGAAAAACCGACGCAAAAACATATATTATACTTTTCCTACACTCTCTTGGGTCGAGATGTATAATATATGTATTCTAAATTCTACAAAATATCGATTAACGCATACTTTACACATTGACACGAATTTCAACTCAGAAATACATTATTGCTTCAAAATGATGCCGACAATTAGAAAAAATTCAAAAAAACATTAAAAGTAACAAAGCTTCTCCTTATCCAGTTATTTGATATCAGTTTCATAAGGTCAGACAACGAAACTAATTTCATTTAAAAAATTAAAGGCAGACACAACTTTTATGTTCTTTAATGAATATTATGGAAAAAATGACACCATTTCATAAAAACATATTCGTCCTGAGAAATTGTAATTCCCTTCTTTATATAGTAAAAAAAATGACTGCAGGTTAGATCAATGTATGTGCTTAACTTGTACCACACAAATAGGGTTAAATAGCGTGTATTGTATAAGAATACAATAAGTCAAAAAAGTGTGAAGTCCAAAAACGATCAGTGCAAGTGTTTTCTTTACTCCAAGAAAACTCATGTAAGCACACGGCCTGACGACCGCAGGCCAAGTAATGTATTGTATTGAGCTAAGTGTTTGCATCCTGTGCTCGCACACGATCGATATGCAAGTTTTTACTATGTACTGTAACAGTCAAATCTGAATGAACTTCGTATTAGCATTGTTGATTGACAGAATACATCGACAAGAGTTCGCCCGGGAGTCGGACCCCGATCGGATTAGAGCTGGGATGCTCGTCGGAATTTTTGATAATGACCCCTAAAAGGTACCAAAGCTCTATCCAGAAAAGCGTAGCAATACATGATTTCTACCACTAAAAGGTACTAACTCAAATACCAACAATTAGATAACGGTCGTAAAATCGACACTTTTTAATATCGGTGATCACCCAAAAAGGAACTGAACTTTTATCCTGAGAGTGTGATAGCCCTTAAAAGCATAAGCATTCAACCGCTCTGATATACCCCCCCCCCCTCTCCTTTACGTCTGCTCTATGCCTTTTGGTTAAAAATACTGAAAACAAAATATACATAACAAAATCGAGACATCTAAAAGAAATGACTCTTATGTAAGTAAGAAAATACATAAGTGTCATAAACTTAAAATTTCAGGCTGTGTAAAAAAAGAAAGAAAACGAAATTAGATCACAAGAATATATAATAATATCATCTTTTTATATGCATTGACAGAGTTGTCAAAACATTTTTGAAACCCGCTTAAATCTCCTGAGGCAGCGTTTACACGAACGCACATTTTTTTAACCGTTTAGGCCTACCGTTTACACGAAAACGCTACTTAGCCGGCTATTTTCGAAAACGCCTCTCAGAGTGGATATTTTCGAAAACGACGGCTATGCGTTTTCGTGTAAACGCTTTAGCCGGCTATTTTCGAAAACGCTGAAGTCATCACTTTGGTTCAGTCATAATGAGAGAGTTATTCAAACTTTTATTCACCAAAATGCTTACAGACGCTCTTCAAGCTACCGAAAACGATGCGAAAACGATAAGCGTTTACACGAAAACGCTATGTAAACGACTATATTTTTAGCCGGCTAAAAATATAGCCGGCTTCGTGTAAACGCTGTCTGAAACGTTAATAACTACAAACTGAAAACAATGAAATAAGAGCACAATTATTATCAATTATGCCATTAATTATTTCACGGAAATTTCACAGAGTTCTTACGCACTTTAATTTGCTGCTGCATTATATTAATTGAAAGGATCTCAGTTTTCCTATGTCAATAAACGTGATCTTGTTTAGGTTGATACAACACAATACAATACTTCAATAATCATTCCCTTTACGGGCTTTTAAGGGACAATTACATGAAATATATAAACATATATATAATAAAAACGTATCAAAATAAATACCATGATTCTATACACATAAATAGGATATTAACTAATAAAAAATATTGATATTAAGTAAGCGCCATTTTGCATTTGTTGTCTGGTTGCTATTGGCATGCCTCCTTCTTAAAAAAAATTGTTTAGATCATAGGGATCACAACCAGTTTACAACGGAAAATATTCAGGAAACTTCTATAAGTCAAAAAAATCAACTCAAGTTCTTTTTTTTAGCTGCATTATGTGTTGAAAACGGTTTCTCCGATTTAGGATTTTCCTACAAAGGAATAGGTATCAAGACTGATCTATGAGACTGAATAACCAATGCTCATAGCCCGTACGATTTTCATTTTATTTTGCAATATATGGTCAAAGTGGAGTGCAAATTCCCAGCCGTATTACACCTCCGAAAGCCAAATCAATATACGGTAAAAAAAAAAAACCAAAAAAAAAACCCGGTTTTCAAAACTGGTTTTAGCGCGCACACTTATTGGCTTTTTATTTGAGAAAAACCTTGAAAAAAATATGCTTTTTTATACGTCCTTTAATGAGTGACGTATTAGATGTTTGTTCGTGTAATACGGGTGCCCGTATTACACGAAAAAAAAACAACATGTAATAAGATATATTTATAACACTTCAAGCCTTCTATTTTCGATTTCCTTTACGCACTAGCTATTTACAGTAACATGCAGTAAGGACAAGCTATGGTACCACTTGTATCAAAGGCCGAGCGCTGCCCCTATATCGTATATTGTTTTCTTGTGTTTGATTAAAGTTGTGACTTATAAAAGTGAACATTTATTTATTGCCGGAAAGAAAAAGAGCTTGAAATTACCGAGGGCGTCAAAAGCAAATGAGCATATGAGATTAATTAATTGATTTCTTAGTTTTTCCTTATCATAATAGAATGAAATATTAGTTTACAAACACACCTGCAGGTCATGCGACAGCGATTTGATCTCCTGAAGGCCTGTTCTTAAAACTGGATAAACTGCACTCCTGTTTAGCGCAATTTATAAACAATGACGAACAGTTCTTGTACAATTTTTGGCGCCAAGTCTCACATCGATTCCTCACAGATAGCTAAATTTGTACCGTTAATGGTTATCGGTGTGCTAGGAATGGCGGGTAATATTTTCATTCTAACACTCGCCTTGAAATACACCATTTGGCGAAACTTGCATCATCTTATCGTGAACATGATTATGGCTGATTTGCTTATTATTTTTGTCAACCTTTCTTTCTGGATACCTGCTATTCTACGCTTTCCTCAATTAAAGCTTACTACACCGTACAACAACTTTGGCATGGCAGTTCAATTCTATTTATGCAAGTTAAGAGTATATCTCAGAGATTTTGTTGTACTGCTATCATTAGTAACGTTGCTGATAATCAGTATTGAACGATATAAAGCTACAAGGCCTACGTTGCAAAGATCACGTCGACTTACTATAAAGAAACGTCTAGCTGTACTCGTACTTGCATGGTTGTTCTCACTGACCATTCCCACTTATGAGCTTTTTGTTTTCAGACTTGAAAACTTTACATGTGTATTTAATGGCCCTAAAGCATTTCCTTGGTATCTCTCACAGTATGTTTTAATCATCGCAGTGTTCTGTATAATTCTTGCGAGTACATTTGTAACTCTGAGAAGACTCGCTCAACCACAACCTGTCCGGAACAGTTTAAGTGAAACGCAGCGACGAGTAAGAACTCGGCAAACAAAAAATGTGGTAAAATTGATTTTATGCTCACTACTTATATATTCAGTATGTTATATTCCGTTCTTTACTTTTGATGTGATTAAGCTTCGCGTTGCTAGATCAGTGGAAAGGGTTTGCTTTAAGTACAATTTTCCTTTGGATAAGTTGGTTTTGGAATGTTTTCTACCTCTTATCCATTCTCTTTTAAGCCCATTTGTATATGTAATGTTTTTATCGGATTTTAGAGAGGCAGCAAAAACCTTAGTGCGTAAAAACAACGTGAAATGTAAGAAATCAAGAAGCGGCAGAGCTGCTAAAATTAATCAAAATACACATTAGTAAGGCAGTAATTTATCAAATAAAAATTATGTCTGTTATTTTAGATGATGGTAATTAAATGGCACTCAACCCTTGATAAAACATCCTTTTCCGAACTGTCTTCATTTCACATGTACAGCTTTCTCTAGTTTTGAGGAACCACGGCTAATAGTCGGATGTTTGTCTACAATATCCCCGGGTGGACTTCGGGGGTAAACAATCGGGGATGCTCGTCGGAATTTTTTAAAAATACCCCTAAAAGACACCAAACGTTTTTCAAAAGGGCGTGGCTTCACAAGTTCATCACCAAAAGATACCAAAATCAAGAGTTTCAGTGGTTTTCAACCCCTAAAATATACCAAAAAGTGAGAATTTGGCAAATTTCATATTTTTTAACACTAAAAGATACCAAATCGTCGATTTTTACCCCAAAAAGATATCACGAGCTTCCCCGATTGTTTACCCTCGGAGCCCCCCCCCCCCCCCCCCCCCCCCCCCACCCCCAGGTACAATATCTCGCCAAGAGAAAATGAACTAAAAGAACCTATCCCCCATACTGTGCTTTGAACTCCGTCATAAGCCACGTTTGATTGGTCAGATTGACCAGAGAGGAAAGAATTTAGACGAATAATTGTATGCTTGCGCAAAAGAAAACCTTAACAATGCTGGATATATTAACATGCTCCCCAGTCGTCTTTCTCTTAAAGTTTTACCAAGATTGATAACAGACTAAAAATAGCTTGGTTTCTAAAAATAGAAGTAGCGGGGCTCCTGGTGGGGTCCGGGGATAGGTTCTCTTTGTTCAAGTTCTCTTTGATTTGTCTAATTCGCATAAAGAATAATATAAAAATTAGGTAAACCTAATAGCGGAGCTCCGATTTAATGAAATGAATTATTTATTCAATCATTCATTCTTTCATTTGTTCATTCACTACGAATTATCAAATTCTTGATCATTTTTGCTATGTGATTTTCTTTTCATGATCAAATAATCATATAATCAATTGAAATACACAAAGCTTTATGCATGCTACAGCATTTTATTATACGCAAAAATGCGAAAAATATGTTGTTGTACATGGTAAAAATAGCACTTGTCAATTATAATTGATTGTCCAATGAAAATTTAGAAAAGCACTAACATGGCTTCTTTGAGTTGTAAACAAATCCCCGCGCGCTTCTCGCCTAACCATCTTTCACGTTTGAAAAAATGTTATAAAAATCGATAAAAATTTAAATTTTCTGGTGAAATGTGTAATGAATTACTCATTGGTAATCTAGCTATCTAAAACGGTTGTGAATTTTTAGTTATGAAATGTGAATACTGCGTAACTCATTAAAAAAAATAGCCAATATGAAGTTTTGAAATTTTAACTTGCAGATGAGTACAATGACAAATTTATACAAGCGTTTTTGCAATTCAATATTAACAAATCAAAAAATTACAAGAAGTAAATTAAAAACACACATAAAGATCTCAACGATTGAGAAATATCTTACAAAAAGAAGTAAATATAATTATTGCAAACTGCTTTCATGTGGATGGTATAAAAACAAATTCATTAAAGATCGTCAAAAAAGGTAAACATACCGGCGCCACGTTTCTTGTCCAATGTACTGTCACTTTTCCACTGAACTTTTCGTCCTCAGTTCTGATTGCAATAAGCTTGTTCATGTTTTTAGAATTTTAAAAGTGGCAAAAAACATTTTCACCGCCTCTAAAAGGTTCACATGGTTCAACTGAACGGCGATGGCAAGCTCGTGTTGGTCGATCACACATTGTGCTAAAATTTGCATTTTCATTCCTTCCCTGAACTGGCAGTCCTACTTTGTTGACAAACATCTCATATGAAAGTTTTGTTGTTGTGAATAGTTGATAAATCTGTATTGATCCTAAAGCTCTCAGTGTTATGAATTGCTTGTAAAAAATTGATGAATGAACAGAGTGAAGTTATCTTTGTCAGTCGTCTTCGTCTTGATCTTCACCTGTTTTTGTTTTCATTAACGTTTTGTCGCCGTTGATTTTACTTTTAAAAGTAGATTAGTCTATCAGTAATGATTAAAAAACGCCACGAAGAATCCACGAAGAATACGGCCTTTTTTACTACCATCTGACAAACTTGCCGCCAAATAAACTCTTCCAGAAAATACAACTTGTAAAATCTTCAGCTTTGAATAACTATTGAATGAAGTATCAAATAAAATTTTAACAGCTCTGCATGACTGCACATTTGAATAGTTAAAAACAGCGCCACGAGCGAATTTTACCCATTTTGTCAGTGAACTGAATATTTTGAACCTTTTCATCATTGAATCGTAGATATTTTTCTTTTTCACGCCGCGGCCTTTGTATCCCTTTCGCAGGCACATCTTTAAGCCGTGAGCTTAGCTTTACCATTTTCATGCTCATTGTCCAATGCAGAAATACATTTTGTAGAAAAATTTCAGTAAACTGCAAAAAAATTGATTGTTTTGCGCCCACTAAAGCTGGTCAGCGACTTTGCGCAGCAGTACACGGACGGACGCCGTTGTACGTATTTTCGAATTCCGGGCTTCCTGTGGTCGATTTCAAATGACGCAAGCGGAACACCGCTATTAAAGCTGAGAAAATTGAAAACTGAGCACAAAACTGACAATATATTTGCTATATAAGTAATCTATATTACATTACATTACATTTTTGAACTTTACATGCATTGATCTTTTCATTTTGATCTTTACATTTTCAAGAGATATCTGATATAATTTCCTGGGTGGCAAAATGCTAATGAGCCCACATACTCTGTAAAATTTAGACATTTTTAAACTTGCCTTAAACTAAACCTTTTGCACGTCTTAAAATAATCTTAATAAATAAACTAGTTTTGTTATGTCTTTCTTTAATATTCAGAACCGTTTCGATGCAAATGTGATAATAATAATGAGAATTGAATACTTATACGACCAATTTCCATGCACATGCGCCAATTTGGCTCAAAAGTAAATTTCATAATGAAGCAAAATGTAAACAATGACGTCATTGATACATCGGCTAATGTTGTTTTAATTGCTAAATAAAAATGAATGCTTACCATGAGCGCACACTCCTGTTTAAATGTCATTGGAGAACTGAGCTAAATAAATACCGGCTAAATTGCTTTTTTGATGTTATAAATAAAAATTCTAAGGGTACGGATTGTGAGGGTATATGTCTGTCTGTCTTCTTTTTTCTGTTTGTTTGTTTTGTTTTTAACTCGTGGAAATTTGCGAAGCAAATTCCACGAGTTTTTCGAGTCGTTTAGGGGTTCGAGATAGATAAGTACTTCATGTATGCCTTGATTATAAAGATATGCATATAAACAAATCTACAAAAGGAAATATTAAAAAGGGGAAAACCAATAATATCATGCATAAATATAGTAAATAAATAAAGTACAAAAAATGAATGACTTCTTGACAAAAACTCCGAATAGCAATATGGCATATATATGAGGACATAATAATCAAGGACTACATGAAGTACCTACCGAAATTCAGCATTCGATATATACCGTAAACTTCCGGTAACTGTACAGGCAGCCCAAACTTACTATCTGTCAATATTTGTAAAAATCATTTGAGTGTGTTAAAATTGAAATGAATTAATAGTACAATAGACTTCTTTAATTAAATTGTATTGTATTCTTTATTTATTTCAAGTTTAAAACACTGAAATGATTTTTATTGATACTGAAAGATAATGAGCTTGGGCTGCCGAAGGTAACTCGTGACGCTCAACTTAACGGAAGTGAACAAGCCAGGGTCAGATGAACTGTTTTATTCGTCGAACACTACTTTTTGATTTCTTTCTTCTTTACCATTTCGTTAAATTGATACAATGAGCATCGAAATAATCGAAATAAGTGTGCTTGAACAAGACTGGGCGCGTTTTTTGGATTATTATGGCGAAGTTTAGCGATGCTATTTACTTTATCGTTCTGTCGGGAAAAAAGAGCTAAACTGAGCTAGTTCTCTCTTTCGGTGGCAATCTTCAAATTGAAACGAACATTTGTCTATGAACTGTCTTTATTCATCGACAATCAATTTGTAAACGGAAATGTATGCAATAAAATTTGACTTTTTTCGAAAAAGGAAAAATAAACTCTTGGATATGTTTGATCTTAATGCAGGGAACTATATATATTTCTTCGACCGATTTTGCGAGGTCGATCACTCGATCGGTTGCTTGCGTTTTGACGATCTTACTTCAATTCCGTTTCTACAGTCAATAAATTCTTCGTTGACTACTAAGGACTTTTATTTGAATATATTTGGGACTTAATAATTTCTCCATGTGGCTTCCTAAGTGGAAGTTTGTAAACTAAAGAGAAAAGATTTATTTCCGAGCGATTTCACCGTCAAGCCGCGAATCAAACTCGTGATTAAAATGCCGCTTTCACAAACATTAACCGACAAAAATAAGGCTAAATTAGCATTAAATCAACAAACATCACAATATTCAAGCAAACCAAAGAATAAAGATTGATTTGAGTTTCTTTTATTGATAAAAAGTCTTCAAACTTATCGATTTTGAGAAGCCAGAAAACTTACAATATTCGACTCAAATTTCGAAGAACCACAGGAAACCCAATCAAAACAACAGAGAAGGACCAATCAACAGATCTCCTCAAAATCTCAAAATCTAAGCGCATCCGTCGCGGCAAACATTTTACGCGTCAGCAATCTGTAAAACACGAGATATAGCAGAATAAATATTATAACAAATGATCAACTACAAGCGTACATGGGAGTAACTACATGCTCTCTTTGAGCGACTATGCTGACATTCCTGTGTGCCAGGCTGTGACTTTCAACTTGTGCAAAATCAATATAACAGATCATACTTTACTAGTATTATTTTACCATGATTTCATGAATCTCTTTCAATTTCCACGAGTTGCGTTGCCATTGGCAGCTTGATTTGTTTGTTTGTCTGTTTGTTCACCGTTCGTTTGTTCACAAAGACTGGTATTTTATCGAAAAGAAAAAAAATAACCAAAGTCCACTAAAATTATATGTTATATAATATATTCTACGAAGTATTTCTACGAAGTTAACTGATTCGAGTGCATAACGCTTTTGAAAGATCTTATTTCTTTTTTTTAATACTTTTTTTGGCCGTTATAGATTTGTATATTAGAAGTGACGACTGCAAACAGCTGGTTAAAGTCCTACATATTTACGACCTATGAAAACTGTAAAGAGCGGATTTTAATAATACTTCATTAGCTCCTTTATTACAAAGATAATTAACAACTAGACCAAACTATAGTAAATTTAGATACGAGTTTACAAGAACAAAAATATTGAAAGAAGATTTGTACATTAGAAGTGCCGACTGCAAACAGCTGGTTAAAGTCCTACATATTTGCGACTTGTGAAAACTGTAAAGAGCGGGTTTTAATAATACTTCATTAGCTGCTTTATTACAAAGATAATTGACAACTAGAACAAACTATAGTAAATTTAGATACCATTTTACAGAAACAAAAATATTGAAAGAAGTCGCAAAAATTCACCATCTTTATTTATTTAATCCTCCAATGATGAGCAATGAACTTAGAAACTTAATATGAAATCAGTTTATTAACACACTGCACTATAAACATAGTTTTCAGAGCAACACAGGAAAGCCATGAAACAAAAATAAACTAAATACTAACAAATAGTAGCATTCAATAACTATTTGTCATTAGCACTCAACGAGAACATTACTATCTCATTTGTATGGGTATTGTGTTCTGGTTGAGTGCTAGAGACAAATAGTTACTAAATACACTGTAGATGCTATTTTTTTACTTATGAAGTTTGTATTTATTTCATGGTTTTCCTGCGTTTGCTCTATTGTATTTCTTTCTTAATTACTTTTTTCCATTAATAATGCAATACTGTAAATATTTGAAATGTGTATTTGTTTGTGAACTAATGAAAATGTCAAAGAAATCTCAATGTTATAATTTTAGTGTTTTAATAAACACTCACAAAGCGTAAAATAATTAATTCAAATCCCGGTGGGGGGACTTCGGGGGTAAACGATTTTGTATTTAGGGGTAAAATCAGCGATTTGGTCTCTTACATGCTTTAAAATATGAGACTAGCCAAATCCTCAATTTTTGATATCTTTTAGGGGTTGCATAAGACTGAAACTCATGCTTTTGGTATCTTAGAGAAGAAAAATTTGTGAAACGTCCGAGCATTCCCGATCGTTTATTCCCGGAGTCCCCTCCCAGATTCAAATACGGTTCAGAGATATTCATTGGAATGTTGTGATAAATTCGACATTACGGTTGTGTTTGGAGCAGTACGTAAACGACAATATTTAGCCAAGAAACAACAACAGCAAAAATAATAATAAATGAAAACGGTTTTTACGTTTTCTTCGTTTTTAAGATTGGCACATACATGCGTATAGTTTGAAAATTAAGCAATTATGCTAATGTGAATACTGCAGTTCTAAAAAAAAGATATTTGTCATAATTCATGCATTTCACTTCGTATCACACACTGTGCAAAGTTGTTTAACTTTTGACTTGTCATACAGTTTTGAAATGAAGACGATTAATGAAGACGATTTTATCCTAAAATGACTATGGAAGCATTTTTGTTCATTTTTTTACTTGCCAGTTTACATGGAACTCAAGGTCAAAACAGTGAAACCATAATTGTCAACGCAGCGAATTTCTCTGTTCTGTGGGACAAAACACACGTTCTTCACATCGCAAATTTCAAGAAACTCATTAATAATTCTCTTAATGTGCCTTTTATAAGGAAACTCTGTGTAAAGGACCACGAAGAATGCTCCGTTGAATGTTTGAAATTTGAGAAATGCATGTCGTTCATTTTTGGAAAGGTTAAAAACTGCAATGGGGAACATGAATGTGACATTCTTCACGAAGATGTGGTCAATAATGCAAAAGGTTTAACCAAGAGTGAACAACATGATTATTTTTCTTTGAATGTAAGTATGATTGTGAATTATTGTAGATAATATATCAGTCTAAAAAGCAAAGAAATTAAGAAAGACTTCCGGATGCTAATTACGTTGTCTTAAGTTAGCTATTTGCAGTGTAAAACTCGGTACACAAACCATTATAAATAGTTCAAAAGTGTTTTAACAATTGAACGGTCCATGTATTTTGTTATAACTAGAAAGACAATTTGGATTTGGATTTTGAAATTCAGCATATCTGGCATCGGGAATTATCTCCATCCGAAAATGTTTTCTCAAGAGTGCATACCATTATAAAATAAAGTAAACTTAATCCAGCTAGTTAAACACATTTTTCTTGTTAATGTTACATTCTTGCAAAACGTGCGATTGCGACGTTTTATTTACCGTCAGTTTTTAGTTTCTGTTTATTAGGGCTGGGTTGATTCAATTCGTAAAGTTTTTCGTTTCAGAAACGTTTCTGTTAACTGATATTGATAGCGGAGCTCCGCGCGGAGCACCATAATTTGGAAAAAATGGTAAACCCATCGAGTTCAGTTTTCGTGGACCAAGAAAGTACTACTGTTTTATTAAAAAAGCAAACTGAAAATATCGGTGATCGAGTAAGCTAAGTGACACTAACCCGAGAATCCCACTACGAATCCGCCCTCTAGTGAACCTATCCATGAAAAAATAACGATTGCTTTTTTTACTGACACAAATCTAATTTGATCATAGTTCTTCAAAGTCATCAGTTGACAATTTTAGAGTTAAAAGTTATAATTTTCTTGCACAAGAAAAATGTTAAAAAAATTTATTATTTAAAAATCAGTTTCTAAAACTTTCGCTGAATTGCAATTTTGATCTCACAAAACGTTATATATGCAAATCGATTATCTTATCCAATCTTAAATGAAAGACTGTGCATGGTCATGCTTGAAAAAAAGTGTACAATAACATATAACAAATGAGTTTCCAAACCTTTTCACTCGATGAACTATGCTTTATGTCATTGTAGCTCGTTAAGGTTATAGGAGAGTCTCAATGGGGGTGTAGCTTTGACGGTTGACGGCTAAAAAATCGTCATTTTGACGGTTGACGACTAAATTTCTGGCATTTTGACGGTTGACGGTAAATCATAGTACCTGACGGTTAAGTTACATGGTTAAATATTAATATGGCAAGTTTTTAATACTTAATTTATAAATAAAATTCTAAATAATCGCTAATTCAGACTGATTTCACGTCAATAAAGTAATTTTTCTCTAGTATCCGGATACTATAATATTTACAATATATTTGCAATCATATAACGCGTCACTGCTTGTCGGAATTTTTAAAAATGACCCCTAAAAAGTTGCAAAGTTCTATCCAGAAGGGCGTGGCAATACATGATTTTTACCCCTATAAAAGATACCAACTTAGGGTAGTTCGGGATCCACACTTCCCGCCGATAGAAGTTTTTAAAACTTTTTCTACATAAGGACTGACACATATGAAAAACAAAAATGAAATAAAAAGTAGGGGTCACCGCGCTTGTTTTGGAACTGTGGGGTGTGGTAAAAGGCCCATTTTTGCCCCATTACAACTAAAAGAAGTAACATCAAATTTGTTGAAAGTAATATTCTTGCGAACAAATTTGAAAGTTTTTTCACAAATCTGCTATAAAAGTCTGACAAAATGCTCCCTTCGCTATAGTTCTCATGAATTTATTCCTTGGAAAAGACATCGACCGAGATATTTTACGGAGATTTAAATAAAGAGCTTCATTAATTTTTTGCACACTTTACCACAAAAGAAGTCAAAATTACAATGTTTTGATCTCGAAGACCATGCATTTTTTTATTTCAAAATTTTAAAGCTGGATTTATGCCAAATATAAAAATGGAAAAATAATTGGGTGTCACCGTGCTAATTTTAGAGCTATAAGCAAAAAACGCGCGGAAAATAAGATGATTTCAATCTTTTGGACGCGCGGGAATGAGCACTAGTTGCTTTTGAGGCCCGTATGTAATTATTTTATGATGTTATTTTTCAACAAAAAGTTCAAGAATGACCATATTTTGGCTCTAGCGCAAAATTTATTTTTAATCGCACGAGAAATTTTTTTTGATTTCACATGCGCGAGCAGGATGCGCAGTAACAAGGGTCCCGAACTACCTTAAAAACGAACAATTAGATAAAATGGTGCTGAAATCGAGACCTTGTTTTTTGAATATCTGTGAATACCCTAAAAGGTAAAATCTTCCATTCTGAGAGTCTGAAAGCCTCTAAGAGACCCTGAAAGGTACCAGATCTCCGATTTTGAAACGGGTACGACGAGCATCCCCGCCAACTCGATATATGAGAGTCAAGAATGAGAGTCCCACTCCGGGTGTCCTATGAACTGATTGACCTTGTCAGTGAGGTTTTAGAATATTCGACCAGCACGTCCCTTGACCAGGAATCTGCTGAAAGCTAAACCCGAGATGCACAAATTCACTTATATAATATAGTTGAATGACCTTTTTCTCAGTTTATTGACAGTTTGTCACATTTATAACTAACCGATTAACGATATAATGTCTTTGAATACTTGATACTAGTATACACGTTTGGTTCGACAAGTGAAAATATCAGCCTTGACGGTTAACGTTTTTGACGCTTGACGGTTAAAATTTAGGCCGTTTGACGGTTGACGCTTAACCCCATTGAGACCCTCTTATAGAAACGGTTCACGGGGTCTTTTCGTAAAAAAATCGCCAGCGCGTCGGATCTTGTGCTATTTGAATAAATTATATATCATTTTAAAGCTAAATAACTGAAAAATATGACTACGCTGTTTTGTTTATTATTTTATTTATTTATTTTTCCAAAATGGACAAAAGATCGCAAATTTTAGAGCTCCAAATGAAAAGTGAGAGCTTTTGTTTGAAAAGTTACTGACCCAAGAGTACGTTTGGTTGGATTGCTCAAATATTCGCACAGTGTTAGTCATCACATAATTGGATACAAAGTCGTGTGATCGATCCAAAGCGCTAGCGATTTTTTTACAAAGAGACCCCGTGACATGCGTTGATCCCTTCCTGTTACCTTAAACCCTGGTTTGCATATAATCGACAACGGCCAACAATTAACGTCGCAACATTCTGATCGTACGATCGAAAAACGTGTTGCCATGTAATCGTAGTGACTTGTTGTTTATTTCCACTACGAATAATCGGCATTCGGCAACAAGTATCCTCAATTCTTCCTGACAACATTTTTAAAATTAGGTATACAATAATCATGACATTTCCTATTTTTTAAGACTTGGTGTATTTTGTCACCGTGTGAAAACTATGGCGTTTGTGTACCACTAATTGCCCAAAACTCATACAGATGTAAATGTATAGCAGGCCTCATTGGAGAAAAGTGCGAACATTTCTCAGGTAAGACAATTTGTAACCGGGATTGTGGTGTTTTCAGACAGTGAAACAGTTTAGTCCGACATCTTTGTGACCATCACTCCAATCACGGGCTTTAGGATTCTCCTTGCTTCGAGTCGTGAGAAATGTTTAATAACAACCAAAATACTCTTATTGAATGCTTAAAAAACTCTACATAAATCACCTTATACTCACATTTAATTTGCGTGTTTTTATTCTTCCAAATATGACAACATTTAGCTGGTTTACAATCCATTTCATAACTCGTTATGACCGAACGTTATCGAACGAAAAAATCTGCTGAGACTGCAATAAAATGACCGCATCGACACAAGAAGCCCTCTCCTAAAAAAATTGTTATGCTAAATACTAAATAATCACAGGGTAAGCCCAAAGTGAAAATCCATCGTTCAATGCTTGTTAGGAGCTGATGACGCGTCATGACCATATAAGGTTATTACCCTGGCTCCTTCATCTATAAGGTAACTACCCTGGCTCCTTGAATAAGTAATTAGCTCAATAAAATATTTCAAGTAAATTTTTGAATTTTACGCGTGAAGGACGATTTCATACGCTAAATGCTCGAATAAAAACATGCTGCTTTTTAAATGTTAGGCCGGTTAGACTTAGCTGCAAACATAGAAAAGCTAACTGAAGTCGTTTTGTTTTCATTTATAGTTAAAACGCCAAATCAAAATTTTATTTCGGTAAGTTATGTTGAAATATTTTGTACGAACAGCTACGTACGTTGACTGTTGTAACGGCTTTCGGTTAAGTTAGGCAACTGTTTTGTTTATCGCTTAAGGACAAATCAAACCTTTTTTACGCTGGCTAAGAATCCGAGGAGATAGTAAAAATTAATGAATTTGAAATTAAATGAAAAGTAGAGATTTTAATCATTTACAATCGATTTACAATCTACAATATTTTGTTGAATGAGACGTTGGAACTCTGAGAACGAGGCACTTCAATGACGTATCAACTCATAACAAGCTCTGTGCGATTTGAACTGATCACGTGGTGTCAAATCGACGATTTTCATTGGTGGAGAGGAGGGTAACGCCCACTTTGGGCCTACCCTTTGGTTATTTAGTATTAGACTAACGATTTTCTTTCGGTAGGGTTTCCTGTGTCGATGCGGTCATTTTGTTGCAGGCTCAGCAGATTTTTTCGTTCGATAACGTTCGTTCATAACGAGTTATGAAATGGATTGTAAACCAGCTAAATATTGTCGTATTTGGAAGAATAAAAACACGCAAATTAAATGTGAGTATAAGGTGATTTATGTAGAGTTTTTTAAGCATTCAATAAGAGTATTTTGGTTGTTATTAAACATTTCTCACGACTCGAAGCAAGGAGAATCCTGAAGCCCGTGCTCCAATGGAACGATTTCTGCCAACAGGAGAAGGACAAACGTTAAAATGCTGCAATTTGAATTTACATCAATTGAATATGAATAACACATCTTTTTTGCGATTAATTTTAGCTATCAGAAATAAATTTGAAAATTAAAACCTATTGCATTAAAAGATTTAAGCGTAGTAAAACCTGCAGTCGAAACAGTTTTAGTTCATAGGATTTTGCAGAGCTCTTTTTCTGAAACTAGCCCCTGTTCAATGTTGCTATTAGAGACCCAATACTATTATAATTAAGTGGTGTAGACAAAATTTCAACAAAATAAAGTAAAGAAAGAAAGAAAAAAAGAAACAAACAAACTAACAAACAAACCAAAAAGAAACGAAGCAAAAAAGAAAAAAGTAACAGGACAGGACAGGACAGGACAGGACAGGACAGGACAGGACAGGACAGGACAGGACAGGACAGGACAGGACAGGACAGGACAGGACAGGACAGGACAGGACAGGACAGGACAGGACAGGACAGGACAGGACAGGACAGGACAGGACAGGACACACAAGACTACAACATTAATTTTTTTAAGGCAGGGGAGAGTTTTCTAATACTACATAAAACTATAAGCCTTTTTTAGCAATATTGGCCAAGGTTGTGATTTTTATAGTTTTATTGGTAAGCCACAAAACAATAGAAGTGTTAATTTAACATCCTCGTTAAAAAGTTAAAGTTCTATGTTGCATCAACGTTTAAATTAGATTGAAAGATAATAGAATATGCCAGTTGCTCGATTACATTGCAATAAATTCATTTTGATATTAGTGCATACAAAACACGATTGAATGACATTGACTAACTGTTTCACTTAATGATTGATTCAGACAACGTAACCATGGTACCAGTTGGTATGGAGGACCACAGTATCGCGGACTCGCAAATCAATGCCTCATCATACTACGATGACAGTATGGCTCCTTGGATTGGACGACTGAACGTAGTCCGCCTCGAGGGAGCCTGGGCACCTTTGAATGGCAAATCTGGCGAGTTTCTCCAGATCAATTTGATAAACATAACAGCCGTGTTTAAGGTGGCCACTCAAGGAAGAGCAGTAAGTGTTGCACACTCCGTAAAATCATACACGTTACAGCACAGTGTTGACGAGACTAATTGGGATTTCTATAGAGCCAGCGGAGTCAAAAAGGTATGTTTAAATGTACAATCATATATAAGGTCCGGCTCAAAATTTCGTTTCATGAGTTTAGCGCGTTGCAAGCTTTCAGTTTAGCGACAATTGCATAAGTCTTGCTAGAGCGTGATAAATTATATTTTGTATTTAGACGTCTGTCATAAGACAAATTTGTTTTGCAAACCCTGGCAGAAAAAAAATCGAGTTTAAGAAAACATAGTTCAAGTTCTTTTAGCAAAATATGCTATTATAACAATATTTTCCAATTTACAGGAAAATTAGTTCCATTCAGGTTTCGCCAAAAAGCATGATTTCCCTACATTTCGGTTTCCCTGTGAACTGCAATCATTTTTATCCTGACACGATAGATGACGCAGTGCGAGCTCTTGTTAGTAAGTTGACCAATCAGATCGCGCGTTATAAAGCAGCCGTTCTGTTCAATAATTGAACAGTAGCCAATGAAAACGTGCGTAGTATCCGATAGTATATAATAAAGCAAAGTATATTATGCCAATGTTTAGTACATCAACAAACAATAGAAGTTAAGTGAACTGATTTTAGCTCTACACGTAGATACATTTATCATTTTTCGAGGCTGAGCATTGACTATTTTGAAATATCAAATTATTTTATTAGCGCCCTAGCAAATAGGAATAATCTCTATCTTTGCACCAATCTTTATACTGTCTAGGGAATCAAGAAATACCAACTGAAACTTATTAGAGGGAAAGAATTGAATAACTCGTATCTCACTTCTCTCATCCACTGGTCTATCAATGAGTCCAGATCTGTTTTCCTACAGAGTTCTGTCTTTCGTTGCAGGTATTCAGTGGAAACTTTGATCGAAACACAATTGTTTCTCATGTCTTGGAAAATCCTTTCCTGGCAAGATACGTCCGTTTTGTTGTGGAAACCTTCAATATATATCCAGGAATGAGAGTTGAGCTATATACCAGCGCAAACTAACCATACCAATATTATCATTTAATCCAGCAATAGCAATTAACGCACAGCAGATAAAGTAGCTGTTTCAACAAACGTTTAACACAAATCAAAGCACCATTTTTTGCTGCTTAAAAGAAGCAGGACTACGAATAATTTTGACTTTTTTCAATGAAGCAACTCAATCTTGTTTACCGTTATTATTTATTTAGAAACCTAGTTTGATTGTCTCGTGCACAGGATGTTTTTTAATACAACCATTAGGTTTCTGTAGGAGTAAATAAGAAACTGGGGTTTGCAAGCTTTCATTAAGGTAATTTCGTAGTAATAAAACCAGAAATAATAAAAAGCAAAAATTGGCAAAATGTTAAAATTTTTTCGCGCCTCATCGATGCGTTGAACGAAACACTTTTCGAAATATCTAAAAATCTAGCCATAGAATTTTGTCATCAATCACATATGTTATGCAAAACATGTTTTCACATGATATCATGAAATAAAAAAAAGATAGGTGCCCGTATTGTTTTGTAAGATATTTTGAGATATATCTTCAAAATTCAATCAACATCAAGGTTTTACCAAGTGTGGAATGGGTCGAGTTTTAAAACATCGTTATTTTTCGCTTGAAAATGTGAAAACTGTTCGGATTTTTAAGAAAGGTAAAATTCTAAAATTCGAAATATGTGCAGAACTACGGAATTACCTTAAGTCTGGGATAATGGATTTTTCCATTGGAATTGGAATCATTCCATTTGGATTGGGATAAATACTTGTCCATTTGTGATCTCGACAAGAGCGCAAACAATGTATATAGTTCTATATGTATTCTTGCACGTTTTAGCCAATCAGAGCACGCGTTATATAATAATTATTTTACTTAGTGTTTATAAACGTTTATACCAATCTGATTGAAGTGGATTCAGGATATCTAGTTTCTAGTACATCGACTTCCATCGCATTATTGTGCACACACAGTATTTTCATAATTTATAGTGAAATCTACTTCCAGGGTTTCTGTGTTTCATTATTATATCTTTGTTACCTTTAAATAATGCAAGTGTTTATTTTATAGAGACCTTTAGATTCGACAACGAGTATGAGTACGACTTCGAGTTTTAAGCGCGTGCGCTATTTTGCTGACGTATGCATGCTCGCGCATATTCAAATTGCGGCTGCTTGAAAAGAAGAAATGCTTTTTGAACAGCATAAATTTATTTGCTATTTTATCTATTTAAGGTTTCATTTGAAATCAATAAGTAGTAATAATAAGAAGATGGAGAATCAAATGTTGTTGCTGGCTATGTTTTTAGTGTTCACATCGATGATTTGTGGAGAAAAATGGTCATTCAAAACGAATATGAGTTTTGCTTCAAATCTCGTACTCACGACTACCATATTTGGGTTGACTACGAGTTTGCGTTACCATTACCACGCTCTAAAACGTGCGTTTAACGAAACTTCGCACTGATATATAATACTTTTACAGAAACTTCGTACTCGTAGTCGTACTCGTTGTGAAATCTAAAGGTCTCTTCTATTGAATTTTAAAACACCATTTATATTCCTGATATACAGCTATTCTTGAAATGGTTGTCCAGTTGAAATACTGATTTAGTGAATAGCAAAGTCATAGTCCAAGTCATTATTTTTATTTTTTAAGAAATGATAAATCAAAACATACAAAATAACTTCATCATCACATAATTATAATAAACTTGTAACTTTATAATATGTACAGCTTTTTATTTAAAAAAAAAGAAATTTGAAAATTTGAAATATTAAAATGACTTTGCTATTCACTAAATCAGTATTTCAACTGGACAACCATTTCAAGAATAGCTGTATATAGAGCTTGATGTAATTTAGTTTCATCATAAACCACCACAGAATATACAGACTTTGATGTTTTTGAAGGTTTAAAAATGTAACCAACAGAATATGATAAAAATAACAGTACAAACCCAGTCTAGTCATGATTGTTTACAATAAGATCTCTGAGAGTACCCTTGCTTTGGTATATGTTGAGTAAAGCCCAATTAGTTGTTCTATTATCCAAAGTACGTAGTTAACCCAGCTTCAATATCACACACAACAGTAAGCTCCCGGGGGGGGGGGTACTCCCTTCAGATCTGGGTAGGGGTGTTCCGCTGGGATCTTGTAGGGGTTACCCTGTTTATGACAAAAAATACGTAACTTCCATACCCTGTTTATGACAAATTACAATTGCTTAAGAACGTTATATGATTTGTACAAATATATCAATTCAGACACACGTGCTGCTCTTATCTTTTTTAAAAGTCAACGATCTTATTTCTGCCGATTTCCTGAATTCAAAGTAATTTCTCTCATTTTTTTGGACCCTGATTATGACAGAAAATTTGGAAATAAATCGGAAATAGAGTAGAATTAGATACCCTGTTCATGACACCAAGGTCGAAAAACCATACCCTGTTCAGCGGATCATCCCCGTATAGTCGATATAGGGTAGTACCCCCCCCCCCCCCCCCCCCCCCCCCCCCCCGGGAGTAAGCTATGGTAACTGGTCTCCTGTGATATGTTTATTTAAATTCAAATTAGTATACAATTGCTTAAAGTGCACGCACTAAAAGTGTGCAACATAAATACCACTAAATAGTGCTATTTTATGTTAATTCTATTGTTTTCTTTTCTTTAATTAGTGCTATTTACTACTAAATAGTAACAACTGTTGCACACATTTAGTGTTTGCACTCTACCGCCATCTACAATAATAGACAATGTGTTTGAATTCCAATAACTACATGGTTTTATTACAGAACAGCATACTAGTGAATATAGAGCTGCAGTTTAACTGCTGTTGAATTGTGTGTATTCATTAAAATAGTTTCTAGTGTAGTAGTTTGTGTAGTATCACTCCGAATGTAATTAATGTAAAACTTTGAATGTGTTATTATATAGACCGTGTTGTTGATATAAAATTGATATAATTCTCAGTTAATAATGATTGAAAATAATGCTGTTTATAAAGAAGTACAGTATGCATATCCCTCAATTGCACTTTATTCAGTGGTGTAAAATACCCATGAAACTCTCACTATATCCCAGCTGATTGTCAGTGTCGAACACATTCAACATTGTTGGTAATTGAGTTTGCATGAACAAAATTCTGACTGGCAGATCGTGATTACCTTGAATACAATTGATTTCCAATATTCATTATGGACACAAGATCATTAGATAAGTTGATGCCATGTTTATTATTATAAATCAGAGAACATAAACTCATTGCAATTCAATACATTGTTGTCCAGCATTTTGCCCGAATATAGCAACATTGCCTTGACTATATGGTGCTGTTATTGTCTTGCTGAGATCAACATACAAATATTGTCAGGTTCTGGATTCTTCTCAATGTCAGTGATTAGTTTTCATTGACATTAGTGGGCTAAATGTGTATGGGTCTTATATTAACACATCACTTGATAAGAAGAAAATAATGTCATAAAATTAAAAGATTGCAGTCAAATTGAAAGCTTTCTTTTATTCATAGTAAATGAATGAATACTTGTGCTAATGAATAATTGTACAAATTGGACTACTTTGGTACATTTGACCGTATATTTGCAAATTCAAAGCGACTAAACGTTTTACTTTCAGCAGCAAGGCGTGTTAGAGCTCGTGTTGGTAATCTATTTATAAATCGACTTAAAAACCCGTCTATAGTTGCAATAAACATACTGAGAATGAAGAGATCTGGTGTTTTTTTGTCATATTTATTGTTAACATTGCATTATTATATACATTTACAGTCAAGTTATTAGTTTTATCTAGTATATCACAATCATTTAACAATGAAGTAATGTATATTTTAACGTCCAAGCTGTCAAGCTACCAAAACTAAGATATCAAAATATAAATTCCACATGATACTATAAAACCAGCGACACAAAATATAGTCAAAATTTCCCCTTAAGAATGTTGTCGTTTTCTATCAAGCCTCACATATTCCCTTATAAGGATTGTACCTACCATATTTGGGCATTGGAGTAGTTCAGCGATGTGAAAAAAGCCATTTTTCTCCAAAATCCTTCGGATTTTGTGATTTTCAGCCCGAGTAATGCATCTTTAAGATCCGAGACACCACATAATTATATGGAGCCTTCTTAACAAGTCAGCACACCACTTGTCCATCTTTTACTGCTTAAAATTGGCAGGACTAAAAATTGTGACTATTTTAAATTATGTAACTCAACCTTCTTACCGTCGTTATTATTTTTAGAAACTTAAGTTCGAATGTCTCGTGCACGAGATGTTTTTGTCTTAAAACAATGAGGGTCTTAAAGGGCTTATGATGAATTGGGATTTGCCAATTTCAATTAAAGCTGGGATATGGGGCTTTTGGAATTTTTCCATTTGAATTAGGGAAATAACGATTGGGGGTTGTCCAATTATGATCACTACCGAACATCAAACGATGTTATGGTTATACCAAGTTAAAAAAGTTGAAAAATAAAGTTATATACCAGTGCATACTAACGATAACACTTTTATTTTTCAATCAAGCAATAACAATTAACGCACAGCAGATAAAGTACAGAAGTCTAAGCACCATCTTTTACTGCTAAAAAGGGCTAAGAAGAATTTTGGCTATTTTCAATGATGCAACTCAATCTTGTTTACTGTTCGATTGTCTCGTGCACGAGATGTTTTTCTTACAACAATGAGGGTCCTGAAGGTGCATTAAGATTAGGAATTGGGATTTGACATTTGCAATTATGGATTGGATATAAGATTTTTCCATTGGGATTGGGATTTTTCCATTTACTTTACGATTGGAATTTGGATTGTCTCTTATTGTACAGTCATGATCTCGATGAGAGCCCAAACAATGTATAAAGTTATATATTTTGTAGGTTATATGTTTTATCATGGCAGAAAACTAAAACTGCTAAATAATTACCATTGCACAAAAAGCAAAAACGTATTCTTGGGTTAGCTTTTCAAACAAAAGCTCTCACTTTTCATTCGGAGTGTTATCACTCGCGATCGCTTTTCGATTTTGCTTAAAGTAAACATAGTCATTTTGTGCAATGTCAACCATCACATATGTGGCCACAAAACTATGTGAGGGATTTTATTTTATTTATTTTTTTCATTCTTGGCCGATAAATTAGCACACTAAAAATGCAGTCTGAAAACAGGTGGTGTAGTTCATCGACTTGTTTACGACTGGTGAAAATAGTGAAGGGCGTCTTAATTATTGACGGTTTTCAACCATTCCCAGCAGACATTTTAAACAAAAGACATGACAGCCATGCTGGTGAACTTTTCAAAAGAAAACCACCACCGTAGACTGGTGGACCCTTTTGTTCCACTCTCACTCTCCTGGGAATGGTTGAAAACTATCAATATACTATATTTGTTTCCCTATAATAAGTTGGGCTTTGGATTTTTTAACACGCAACAAGCAATATTTTCTTTTTTGAGCAGTAATTAAGCAGAAATTTTTAAAACCTAATAATTAAATGAAAACGGTTTCGACGTCAAATATATTGACACATAGAACTTCAAAATTAACGAATTATGCTAATGTAAACACTCCAGGTGAACACAAAGTCTGTCTCATAAGCCATGCATTTTCGACACCCAAGAACTTTGTATCACACTGTCAGAGGCGGATTTAGGAGTGGGTCGAAAGGACCGCCCTATTGTGGAATAAAAAAATTAATTATTATTTTTTTAAATTAAAAAATGACGTAGATTCAAAAATGCTAACTTTCTCATATCCTGAATCCGCCCCTGACAGTGTAAAGCTTTTTATCTTTACTATTGATCCATAGTTGATGTTTGAAATGGAAGTGATTTAAACTCTCTATTAAAATGACTATAAGAGCATTTGCAGTCATTTTTCTATTTGCAAATTTACTTGGAACTCGAGGTCAAAACAGTGAAACAATTATTTTCAACGCAGCGAATTTCTCTGTTCTGAGGGATGAAACACACGGTCTTTACATCGCCAAATTCAAGAAACTCATTAACAATTATCTTAATGTGACTTTTATAAGTAAACTCTGTGTAAAAGACCAAGTTGAATGCGCCGATGAATGTTTGAAAGTTGAAAAATGCATGTCGTTCAACTTTGGAAAGGTTAAAAACTGCAATGGGGAACATGAATGTGACATTCTTCACGAAGATGCGGTCAATAATGCAAAAAGTTTAACCAAGAGTGGACAACATGATTATTTTTCTTTGAATGTAAGTATGATTGTGACTTATTGTAGATAATTACTCCCGGTTAATAACTGAAGAAATTGAGAGAGAATTCCAGATGCTGCAGTTGCGTTCACTATAATGTCAATTATTTGCTGCTGATTAAAGCTCGGTACGCTAACCAATATGATATATGGTTAAAGAGCGTTTTGGATGGTGTATATTTTATGTTTATTGAGACACTTTAGTAGGACAATTTGTATTTGGCACTTGGCATTTTCTCTCTCTTGGTTTTCCCTATGATATTGTAATAAAATAAATAATGATAAGTCTCTATTAGAAAATACAAATCAACAAACGTGAAATGTGTACAAAGAAGTAAAATAGAAATATGTATAACTAAAATTTTAAATGTGTCTATAAAAATATAAAATATATAAATATAATATAATAATAGTTATATACACGTATAAAATTTCTTGTATAAAGTAACTTGCTCAGTAGTAATACAGTTTTTCATTGTTTGATGTGATATTCAAACACAATGTTTAACTGTGACGTTTTATTACAATGTCGTTACCGTTAATATTTAGTTTCGTTTTATTAATGCTCATCCAATTGGTAAAGTTTTTTTCTTTTCTGAAACTGGTATTGATAGCGGAGCTCAGCGTGCCGCTTTCCTGACGTATTTTTTAGATACACGTTTCCATCGATATTGGTAGATAATATCACGACAATCAGATGTGACAAATAGCCTCTTTTCAGTTAACTAAAATTTTCTCTTATGCACACATTTCAAAACACGTTGTCGTAACGAATTTTTGATCCGAGTAAAAGCATCAAAAATATGCACAACTCATTTGTCAAAACACTTTTTGGAACTATGTTTATTGATGGAAGTTGAATAAGCGCCTTTTCGTGACTTTTATTTCAACTTCAAATAATCGACATGCATTCGACAAATGAGCTATCCTCAATTCTTCTTGACAACGTTTTTTTTGTTGTAATAGGCATATAATGCAACAGTTGCGGTCATGTTGCTAACATTTTTGTTACTTTTTAAAGATTTGGTGCTTTTTGCTACCGTGCAAAAACTATGGCGTTTGTGTACCAGTTTCTGCCCAAAATTCATACCGATGTCAATGTATAGCAGGCCTCATTGGAAAAAATTGCGAACGTTTCTCAGGTAAGCCTTGAACGAAAACGCTGTCTTCAAATAGAGACTATTTGTAACCGGAATTGTGGTGAGTTTCCAGACAGTGAGACATTAGCACTGAAGAGGAATGGTTACAAATATAGTTATGAGGCGTCTCGGATTTCAAATGCTTATTAAATATCATCTGCCTCCAAAGCTCATTAGTGAACTCTTTGATTCAAGGATACAGTTTTTGCACAAATGATCACATGACCGATCACCATAGCAACATCATGATTGTCGCAATAAAGCTCATTTTTTACGTAGAAAAAATATATACAAACAAACAAACAAACAAACAAACAAACAAACAAACAAACAAACAAACAAACAAACAAACAAACAAACAAACAAACAAACAAACAAACAAACAAACAAACAAACAAACAAACAAACAAACAAACAAACAAACAAACAAACAAACAAACAAACAAACAAACAAACAAACAAACAAACAAACAAACAAACAAACAAGCAAACAAACAAACAAACAAACAAACAAACAAACAAACAAACAAACAAACAAACAAACAAACAAACAAACAAACAAACAAACAAACAAACAAACAAACAAACAAACAAACAAACAAACAAACAAACAAACAAACAAACAAACAAACAAACAAACAAACAAACAAACAAACAAACAAACAAACAAACAAACAAACAAACAAACAAACAAACAAACAAACAAACAAACAAACAAACAAACAAGCAAGCAAACAAACAAGCAAACAAACAAACAGAAAAGAAAGGAAACAACAAAGGAAAAAACAACAAAGAAACAAAGCAAAAAAAAGGGAAAGAAAATAAGAAAAAAGAAAAAAAACGTCATTGCATTCCGAATTGCTTCAGGGAGGGGGGGGGGGTGGGCAGTTTTCTAATGCTATATTGAACTGTAAGCCAAGGTTGTGATTTTTGTAGTTTTTTTTGGGTAAGCAGCAAAAATCTGTGAATGTTCTTTTAACATCAGCTTTGACAAAATTGTAGTTCTAAAGGCCATCAACATTTAAATTAGATTGAAAGACAGCTTGTTGGTAATATTGCGATGAACTTGTTTCGAAATTACTTCATATAAAACGTGAGTGATTGATATATTGACTAACTGTTTCACATAATGATTGATTCAGACAACGTAACTATGGTACCAGTAGGTATGGAGGACCACAGTATCGCGGACTCGCAAATCACAGCCTCATCATACTACACTAACAATCATGCTCCTTGGATTGGCCGACTAAACGTAGTCCGCCTCGCGGGAGCCTGGTCCCCTAGGTTTAGCAATTCTGGCGAGTTTCTCCAGATCAATTTGCTAAACATAACAGCCGTGTTTAAGGTGGCCACTCAAGGAAGAGCAGTAAATAAGCCTTTACAATACGTAACTATATACACGTTACGGCACAGTGTTACGTTACGACACAATGAGACTATAATTTGGAATGTTTATAAAGTCAATGGAGTAAAAAAGGTATGTTTAAATATAAAATCATATATAAATTCTGGTTTAGAATTTTGTTTCATCTGTGCGTTCCAAATCGTCCGTTTAGCGACAAGTTGCATAAGTCTTGCTAGAGCGTGATAAATTCTATTTTGTCAGACGTCTGTCATAAAACAATATCGTTTTGCCAGCCCTGGTAGATAAAGACTTCGACCAGTCAGATCGTGCGTTTTTTTTTAATTGATTTTAACTCTGAGCTAAGATTGACGATTTAGAAAATTTACATTATTTCATTATAAGTGGACTTTAGCACCCTAGCTAATATGACGATTCTCTATCTTGGCACCCATCAGTCCTGAGGAACCGAGAACGCCCCAACAATTCTGAGGAATATCCTCGTGGTATTAGAGAGAAAGATTTGAACAACACGCAGCTCACTATTTTCAACATCTTGTC
This sequence comes from Diadumene lineata, assembly GCA_918843875.1. Classification (NCBI taxonomy): domain Eukaryota; kingdom Metazoa; phylum Cnidaria; class Anthozoa; order Actiniaria; family Diadumenidae; genus Diadumene; species Diadumene lineata. Next base: position 2,375,655 of record OU974082.1, read on the forward strand.
CGTCAATACGTCCAGGTCTGTTTTCTGACAGAGTTCTCCCTTTCGTTACAGGTATTCCGTGGAAATTCTGATCAGAACACAATTGTTTCTCATGTCTTGCAAAATCCTTTTTTGGCCAGATACGTCCGATTTGTTGTGGAAAACTTCGTTAAATGGCCATCAATGAGAGTTGAGCTATATACCAGTGCATACTAACAATAAAAATATTAATCCAGCAATAGCGGTGAATGCTCCGCAGATAAACTAGTTGTTTCAACAAACACTTAAAACAAGTCAAAGCACCATTTTGTAATATTTTTAAGCAACAGAACTAAGAATTTTGACTATTGTCAATGAGGCAACTCAATCTTGTTTACCGGCGTTATAATTAATTTTTAGAAACCTAGCTGGATTGGGATTTGCCAATTTTAATTAAGGTTGGGTCATTTACATTGGGATTGAGAAAATTACTTTACGATTGGGTGTATTGTCCACTTATGATCTCTACAAGGGTCCAAACAATATATAGTTATACCAAGTTAAAAAGTTTGAATAATCAACATTTATACACCAGGGCATACTAACTATAACAATTTTATTTCGTAATCCAGCAATAGCAATTAACGCTCAGCAGATAAAGTAGCTATTTCAACAAACAATTAAAACAAGCCAAAGCACCATTTTGTAGTGCTTAAAAATAGCAGGACTAAGAACTTTGACTCTTTTCAATGATGCAGCTCAATATTCTTTAACGTCGTTATTATTAAATTTTCAGAAACTAAATTTGGAATGTCTCGTGCGCGAGATGATTTTTATACATCAATGAGTGTCCTGAAGGGATAAATGGGATTTTTCCATTCGGATTTGGAAAAATACTTTACGATTGGGAACCGGATTGTCTCTTGTTGTCAAGCTATGATATCTATAAGAGCCCAAACAATTTTTTTATATATTATCTGTATTTTGTATTAGTTTGTGCGCTTTATGGTAAACAATAAAAAAGGTGAATGATCACAATTTATGAGACTCGATAAGCGCAAGAGGTAATTAAGGTAATTCCGTGAAATAAAACTAGCGATAGAAATTTGATAAAACTTTCTGTAGTAAAACATTTTTAACTTTTCATGGAAAATGTAGAATAAAAAATGGGATCACCGTATTGGAATTGGAGAGAAACATTCTTAAAGTATACCAACTTTTGTCTATTCAGCGTCTAATATTCGGAAGTGGACAAAATTCACATAAGTGTCTCTTTACTGAGCTTGATCAATAACAAATGTTTTTAATGTACTTTAAGGTACTCCTTATACATTGGGCTACTGATGTAAAGCAAAACATTATCCACTAAAAGTCAACAAAGAAATAAAGCAAAAACTAAACAAAATTTTAGAATTTTTATGTGCCTTATCGGTGGTTTGATCAAAACACTTTTCGAAATATCTAAAAATCTAGCGTTATAATTTTGTCATCGATCACATTTGTTTAAAAAAAACATGATTGCAAACGATATTATGAAATAAAACAAAACAGGTACCGGTATTGGTTTGCAAGATATTTTGAGAAAAATGCTCAAAATTCCATCAAGATCAACTTGTTTTACCCATTGTGGACTGGGACGAGTTTAAAAAACTGTAATTTTTCGCTTGAAACTGAGAACACTGATCAGATTTTTACGTTGAAGTTTTTCCAAGACAAAGTTCTGTATTCACTGATGATAGGAAAAACTCTAAATTCAAAATATGCGCAGAACTATGCGCAGTGCAAAACTACGGAATCACCTAACCTCGCCTATATATTAATGATGTGCTGTATTTTTTTGTATTTTTTTTTTGATACACCTCTTACATTTTTAATTGTTAAAAAAGAAACAGAATAGATTATAACAACAAAGATACCAACGGACTGTTTTAATTTGCGTTAATGCAAACTGAAAAGTAAAGTAACGATTTTTAACGTCAGGAGTCCTTAAGTGTTTGTCACTTACTGATCTTATTTTAGTTTAAATAGCTTCAGAAACAAGTACAATATAATCTAGTCTTTGGAAAATGAAAAAGTTAAAAGAAATAAGATGCTATGTCTAAAATCAAATTTTACCAAAACAAACGTTTCTACGATAGAGGACACAAATATTATCAATTTCAATTAAAATTTGAGAAAATTCAATTACGCATTACACTACCTTATTTTGTAAAACATACCTGTGTTTAAGCTTATTACAGTTGTGTTGTTATGTTTGCACCATGCATTTAATAGGCGCATCCCCCTTCGAAGTTTGCTAATAATCTATTAACTCAGTTTTTGAGAATATACCTGGTGACACCTTAATACCTATAAACTTTACAATTTGTTTTTAGTAATTTGTTTTGTTCAATTCCTAGCATATATTATTCATAAAAATCTTTACACTTTTAACAAGATATCAGTTTTACAGTGTGCTAAGCATTGGAAGGTTTTAGTAATCAAACCGAACCAAACAACTGATTTTAACTTGTTTAAGATCCATCATTGTAAATGTTATAAATCGAAACTCTTAAGTACTTGTAAAGTGAAATAGCAACTTTCCTGTCGACACTTGGTTGTTGTAAACTAAAAAAAACTAAACGCCTTCAAAAAGCAAGTTCGCACACCTCACCAGAGTACCATCATAATGGTTCCATCAAAGTTTGTTCTACTTTTGGGTCTTATAGTATGGGTTTCCTACGTTCAGTCGGACACATTTAATTACGGTGGAGGCTCTGTAATTTTACGGGGTACGAACTTTGGATACGCGAACTTTGTTCGGTATCCTAACAGCAAGCTACGGCAAGTCCAAGGTGCAGTAACAACCTTTTACCCAAACCATAAGGAATGTGCCAAAGGTTGTACAATGAATTCAACATGTTTATCATTCAATTATGGTACTGAGCCAGTGTTTCGGATCGGAGGTGAAGATTTCTTTACTTGCGAGCTGATACCGACAGATAAGTACAACCGAACCACAAAACTAATATCCAAGAACAACTTTCATCATTACAGCTTGCAGGTGAGATTACACTTATTGCATTTCAAAAAAACGTGAAATTTATTTTTGCCAGTTCTTTGCGTGGTTATCTAAATAGTCATCTTATCGTTGTTCCATTTTTTTCTGTGATCGATGATTCTTGATTTAATTTCTTAATGATTCATGATTCGTTTTCTTCCTGCTACTACTTTGATTTTGTTATTTCTTCTTTTTTTCTTTTTTTCTAATTTAATATGAATTTTCCTTTTTTCACTGTTTTTTTTCTTTTTTTGCATTTATCGTTTAGTGCTTTTGTTCATTCGTTTGTTTTTTTAATTTTCTGTTTTGCTGTTCCCCTTCATGACTCTGTTCCGTTCTTTTGCTTATTTTTTTTTTGCTCGTTTTCATCTCTATTCTTAATCCACTCTTTCTTTTTCTTAGTGTTTTTTACTTAGCTCTACAACCGCGATTTTTCCGTGCTTCTATTTAATCATGACCTTTTTTCCATATTTATTTGATATTTTGCAGACCGAGTGTAAGAACAAGCCTTGCCCATACAGTTCCTACTGCATTCCTGATTACTACAAGAATACATACAAATGCATAGGTATGATGAGAAATATATTAATAGACTGTTGTCATTTGCAAATACGTTTTTTAGCTTTCCACTTGAAGCAATGATCTCCACAGTGGAAATGGTGTGCATCCTCAGAAACCCAGGTGGTATACTCTGTCGCTTGGCGAGTCTTGAGCTACAGAGTATTTTGCTTGGGTTTCCGAGGATGAGATAATTATAAGTAATACCATGACACGAGGGAAATTAGCGATTAAATTTCCCCGCTAATATACGAAGGGTGTCTCTAAAGCGACCATGGTGACACCAATATTTTTTTCGTTTTCAAGCGTAGTAAATTACCCGCGTTTGTTGTTTTAAAAGAAGCTGTATTTCTTTTTCTATTTTATTACTTAGATGATATTGATGAGTGTAAAACTAATACAGCTAATTGTCATGAGTTTGCTAACTGCACCAACACCGTGGGCTCCTACACCTGCACATGTAGAGATGGAACTGAAGGAAATGGTCAAATTTGTGGTAAGCCTTTATTGTTTCATAATTAAAAAAAAGACAGATTGTTTAGTAAAACAGTCTCATTTGTTGTTTTCGTTTGATAAATTGTTATAGATTCCTACGGAACGCATTATCAAGACTATTGAATTATTATATAGACCATATTTTGTAAAACTGAAAGAATTGAGTTGATGATAAGTTTCACCTAATGGGGCCTGTAATATGTGTTTGAGCTTGCAATTATAAATAATAGCTGTTTTTCTTTGCAGCTGACATCAATGAATGTACGAGCAATCAACATAACTGTGATCCAAATGCAAATTGTATCAATACGAATTTTTCATTCCATTGTTCTTGTAAAGCTGGATTTACGGGAGATGGTTTGAAGTGCGGTAAGGCCCAAATTACACTGTACAAGACGAATTTTTGACTCGTTTGGGCCTCTTGTTCCCACGGGACAAAGCCGTATCGGGATGAATATTCGTCCAGTACTGTAAATATGTTATCTCCAGGCTACTTGTCAAACTGAAACGTCTGTTTTGCCTTCATCACTTTACGGTGTACAACTTATCTATATAATTTTTTATAACTTATAAACATAAAACTTATCGACAGGGAATCAATGAAAAGATGTTTTTAATTGCTTTATGTTTACAAGGATTTTTTCATACACAACCTCTTGATTGTTGACTAGCTGTTGGAATCATGTAGAATCTGATGAACTTTCTTGTGATGTAAATCTAAGGAATACCCCTTGAAATTTTCCCCATTAAAATGTATAACGTAATCTTTTGTCTTTTTTGTGACAATTCAACCAGCCAGTGATTGGCCGTTATGTCAATACAATGTGTTTCTAGTAATTGGCACTTCAGCACAACAATTCGGTTGTTTGTACAAATGAAGTATTCATATAGTTCCAATGACAGGAGCCTAGAGCAGAAATTTAGAAGCTGTACTGCATCTTTTTTTCTCTGTTATTAGGTTAGCGAGAAATCTCCTAGCTTTGATGAAGGAAGACAATGTAAAAATTTTTGTAGTCAAGCTTATCCCATTCACTTGACCCAGTCACATCAAGTGGAAATTAGTTAGATCACAAAGTCTTCACTATATGCTGAGCTTCTACAATGTTTTCTACTTTTTACCAGATGATATCGATGAATGCCAAACCAAGTGCTTGACAAACGGTGTTTGTACTAACACTCCTGGCTCATTTGGCTGCACATGCAACATGGGCTATTATGAAAGTGTAAATTCAAGCTGTGGTAAGCCGATAATACTTTATTTGTTTGACATTAGAATCACGTAATTAATGTTCTGTGCAGGCTGATTTACCACAACACCCCATGGAGACTAACTAGATTACAAAGTCTCCACTATATTCTAAGCTTCTATAATGTTTTCTACTTTTTAACAGATGATATCGATGAATGCCAAACCAAGTGCTTGACAAACAGTGTTTGTACTAACACTCCTGGCTCATTTGGCTGCACATGCAACATGGGCTATTATGAAAGTGTAAATTCAAGCTGTGGTAAGCCGATAATACTTTATTTGTTTGACATTAGAATCACGTAATTAATGTTCTGTGCAGGCTGATTTACCACAACACCCCATGGAGACTAACTAAATTACAAAGTCTCCACTATATTCTAAGCTTCTATAATGTTTTCTACTTTTTAACAGATGATATCGATGAATGCCAAACCAAGTGCTTGACAAACAGTGTTTGTACAAACACTCCTGGCTCATTTGGATGCACATGCAACATGGGCTATTATAAAAGTGTAACTTCAAGCTGTCGTAAGCCGATAACACTCTACCTTTTTGAATCACGCAATAAATGTTCCGTGAAGGCTGATTTATAATTTAATTGAAAACAATCAACGCATCTAGAATGCTTGTATGTTCCAAGTTAAATCATGTTTTCATTGTTATTATTTATGTTTTCATGGTTTATTTAAAAGTCACCGTTTGTTAATCATTGCCCGACTTCGTACCTTGGTGTTCCATACTATTTCACAGTTTATTAATAAAGCGCAAATTTGCCCTTCTTTTGTCAGCCATGATAGAAAAAAATGTATTATAGGGTGTAAAAATGACACGCCATTTGAAAAAAAAACTTCTCAACTCGCATAAATTTCCAATGAGTCATTCGTTTGCTGTACTCAGTACATTTTGGAGAACCTTTCTAATAATAAAAAAACTGCAACACAATTGAGATTATGCATTGTTGCTGTTGTTTATGTTGTGTTTGTTGTCATCTTATTAGCAAGAAAGTTCGGAAAGGCACCATATCAAGCTTTTCCCTTAAAGTTGTCGTTTTCTATCAAGCCTCACGTATTTAATATTTGGCCTCAAGGTGTGGCGTTGGGAAACATTTTACGTAGAAGAGGCTATTTATCTACATGAGTGAGGCATGCAAAAATGCACAAGTAGACAAAAGTTGCGAAACAAAGTTAACACAAAATTGTACGTTAGGCTATGACTAAGTTTCTAATATTTCTCTCGTCATAAGCAAGATATTATTTTAATTACAATAAAATAAAAATTAGGTAAACCTAACGGCGGACCTCCGATTAAGAGTCTTGTTTAAGACAATGAATTAATCATTCATCCATCCATCCATCCATCCATCCATCTATTCATTCATTCACTATTATTATTAAATCATTGGTCGACCAATTAATCAAAAATAATTATAGCTAATAATGCAAATAATTAAATGAATGAATGAATAAACAAATACGTATAAGTACTCAACCAACAGAAAATAACATAGCAAACAAATAATGAATGAGTAAAAGATTCAAAAGACCACACTATTGAAATATTCAAAACTTTGTGCATGCGACATTTTATTTACTTCTGAACTTTTATTTCAATAAGAACTTTTGAAATTTCAACTTCAACGAGTATACTGACGAATACCCAGTCTACAAGCGTTTTATTAGAATTTGAATAAAAAATAATTACAAGTATCAAATTAATTAAAGAAAATAGTTATGAAATATAAGTCGATGGAGAAAAACATAACAACCTAGAAAAGTAAATAAATTTGTAGTAATAACTGTTTTCATGCGAATGGTAGTAGCAATGAAAACAAAGAAATTAAAGGAAAATAATGTAAACCTTAGGTATAGGTTGAGCAGGATAACTAAGTGATTTTCATTAAACTGTTCATCGTTAATCGCCAAAACAATTTCAACAACCAACCAAATTGATCAGTCGATGAATCAACGTCGCGATTCTCTTCTATACTATCACTTTTCCGTTGAAATTTTGGTCCTCAGTTCTTATCAAGATAATTTAAAGTGAAAAAGTTTTTTTTTTCTAACACTAAAAAGCTCACAAAGTCCAACCGAATGGCGTAGCATAGCTCGTGTTGCTCGATCGTACATTGTGCTAAATTTGCATTTTATGGCTCTCGAACCGGTAGTACTTTGAGTTGACAAGCATCTTGTATGAAAAGGTAGTTTTTTTTGTGTGCATAGTTGATAAGTGTGCAATGATCCTAAAGCTCCTTGTGTTATTGTTTATCTTGAATTTCCATACAATCAATTGATGAATGAAAGTCTAATGAACATACAGAGTGATTAGTCGTTAAGCAATAATCGAAAAACGTCACGAAGAATCCACGAAAAATCCACTGAGCCTCTCTCAACTCGCAAACTTGTAAAAGTAAACTCCTTTAGCTGTTAGTTCATGCTGGTCAAGTTTTCACTTTGTTTTTTCAAGTTGTAATATCTTCATCTTTGTTGAAAATGACTTTTTTCGAGTTTTGTGAAATTAATCACTGGATACTCTATGAGTTTTTTTTCAATAAAACTCTAACAACTTCTAATAATGATAAAGTTATTCTGTGTCCGCACAAGTCGAAATTTTCTCATTTTACGCGCCAAAATGCAAACTCGATGGGCACGGACGGATTACGGACGCGCGGAGTGGCCTGGTCCGAACCATCCAAAATCAACTCGATGGTTATATTTTCTTAATTATGTTGCTCCGCCTTAATTGTATTTAGTATATCTGCCGATAAAACACTCATTCTCATTTTATAAATACTAGCTGCATTAAAAATGAAAAGCATTATTTGTATTTCAATTTGAAATCGAAACCGAAAATGTAGCCTGTCAGTAAGAAGTGATTTCTATTTTTTTTAATTCACTAAACATTATGCATTTTTTGCTAACTCGTTTTGGTTGTTTTTCAGCTCCAATCAATGTAACTGTTGTATCGGAAGATTTCAAAGCTTATTTTATTGTGAATGGCGCAAGATTTGACGGAGGGGTAAGTAATACCACAAAACATTAAATACTCAAAATAGAAAACTCAAAATAATATCGTTAAGACTCAGTTGCTAAACAAACAAATAAACAAGAAAACACACCAAACCACAAATCGATAACTGTGTAAAGTATAGATTTAAAATTAAAACGCAAATTGCTCTAAAATGAGGTTATGACGGTTTTACAAGAATTGAAATTCATGAAATATGATTCTATTTATCTGTTCATACATTTTGTGCAGGTGATCACATGACTATGATGTCCTGACTCTTGATATATTGACAAAACATTTTTATAACATCATTGGTCAAAGTTTATTTTTCGAGTTTGAATGATAACGTTATAACATCTCTGGGATTATAAAGTATCAGCAAAAACTCAAAAGCAAGGTCATAGTCCATACTTATATCTCTCACGCTAGTGCTTTAACGAAGAGACCCTGTGATCCCTGTTACAGTAACCTCAAATCTTTGTGATATGCATTCACCATTTAACTCATTTTAGTAGCTAACGCCCAGCATTAACATTGACAGCGCATCCACGGACGTCTAACTCAAGAGGCTATTCATATCCAATGTACCCTCATTAGCCAAGCGAAGGCCATTTGTCTTTTTATTTTATTTTCCTATTGTTTTCCTAACGCATCATTTACATTTTAATCACCATACAAATATTCACTTATATTTGATATCTAGCTAGTTAGCTTTGTGATTAAAAGATTCATGCTTTACTTGAAGATCATTTCGCAAATATAATATTTTTTTTTGTTATTTCAGGGGGACGGTTTTCATTTTTTGAAGGTTGGAAAAGATGGATCGACAAGTGCAGTTGAAAATGTTCACACAGGACATGGTGAAATCAGCCGAATGCATCTAATGAAAAACCACATAAATGCCATCCCTAACAACACAATAGTACTAATGTCATTGTGTAAGACTGACCATAAGCCCGAAAGTCAAACGTTTCTTGATGTACTGATTCCAAGTTTACAGTCCATTGGCTCTAGCATTACACAGTATTCACAAATCGCTGATAAGATAGGATGGGCACTGATAGGATATAAGGGAGATAGAAAGTCATGGATAACTGAAAGTGTAGATGACGACGGTACTGGCAAGGTGGTCATCACAAAATCGATAAACCCAATTGAGTAGATGTCAGATATTCAGGTGTCACAGGAAAGTTCCTTTGATAGACCTTTTCAGTTGTACCTTAGTCTCAATAGCCGAATGCTAAATATTCTTTTGACTCTAGCTGCAATATACATAGGAGGCAGCATGGCCGAGTGTTCAGAGCGTTGATCTCGCAATCCGGAGATCGTAGGTTCGATTCCCGCTCTGTATTTGTATTTGCCTGGGTTTCTGATTTGGTCAACATATAATATCCCGGCCATGCTTTGTATATAGCTAACTGGTTTGTCTCCTAGCCAGTTGGAATTCTTAACAATGTTATGTTTGAATTTATTAATATTCAGTTTCTCTGTTGTAATGTGCAAGTGAACATATCCACATAAAACTTGCGCAATATAAGTTTCAAATTATTATTTATTATTATTTTGCAACCTGTGACAATGTGAACGATGACTGCGCTAATCGTCAGAATTTAACATACATTGAGGAGATTATTGGATATGGGCGTTGCGCCCTGTCTCGTGGCCGTTTATCTAATGCTCAGGAATCGATATTCCATCGCGTTAACCCTTACATAATTAAGTTGATTTAAAACATCCCTTCCCCCTTAAAAAAAGTCATTTCAACCAAAATACAACTCAGATGCATTTATTTAACAGGATATTTTGATTGTTTTAACCAGACAGTTTTTACAGTGAACACTCAAGAAAAATCAATATAGCGCTTAACAACAAATATAAATTCAAATATTTTAATATTTGGCAACAAGAGTGTATAAAATCCCCCATATTGGGCTTTACAATCATAAGGGGTTCTTTTCATTCTATTTTTAAACTGAAGTTATTTCATGAATGGAACGTGACTGGCCAGATTGCAGGAGGCGCGGTTGCATCGTCAAAACATCTCAAGACAAAAGTGCGGAGATTGGTAACAAGTTTATAAAAATAGCACGACGAGTAGAGTCCCTGATGGGGTCCGGGGATAATCTCTCTTATCTCATACTCTCTTGTTGGCAATTATTTCGCTAGTGATCAATATCGGCGAGACCGTTTTTTAGCATTAAATAATTGTTAATATATACAGCCAGTAACATAATTTTTTTCAAGCTGGAAGCAATCACTTTCCATGTTGTAGTTTTAACTTGCACCGCATCAAAATTGTAAGCATGGACCGTTCACAGAAATCGCTGTATTTCACCATCAGTTTGTTCAGTACTCTAGAAAATGTTTGAATAAATAATAGTTCATCATCAAGTGTTCTTGATAACAAATGCCTATCAGCTATCCACGATTTTAGTCCAAAACCAACCTACGTTTAATTTACAGGCGCTGATCATATGATTTTGTGAAGGGGGTGACTGTTTTACGAGGTAAAAACGTTCACAAGGAATTGCATGTTTGATCGATTTAGAGTAACACGTAACTTGCACCAAAAGAAATATAAATTTTTATTGAAGTCCAAGTTTTATCTAATTTTCTAATCTTATTTTTGAAAATGATTATTGTAATTTTCTTTGGTCTTAACTTTTTTGTCTTGTCACCCTAATCACCTTCCTAGATCTGCTTTGAATGCACATTCAAAACTGCTTTTCAACCGATCCACTTCAGTATTAAAATACATAACAGCAACAAAATTATTGAAAAAAAAACAACAACAACAACAACAACAAAAAACTACTACTACAAAAAAAAAAAAAACAACAACAACAAAAAACAACAAAAAAACAAAAAAGCAAAAAAAACAAGCACTTTTAAAAATAAAATCATTCGAAAAGAAATGACGGATTCCGCCAAAACTGGAGTTAAATTATTGCACAATTTTCAATTCATTTGTGTGAGATTGTTTAAAATGCGCAACAATTATAGTTCATGACAGTTTTAAGTTGGTTTTCAAACGATCTTTATAATTGTCAAGATATTTTCTTATACAATTACAGATACAATTCTTTTCAATCGTCCCGATGCATCACGAAGCGAGAAGTGTAGTTTGCTACGTCATTCTACTAGTAGACATCCGACACAAAAGATTATTTGCATAAATTAAATACAAGTCATCTCCTTCCTCCTGATTTTAAACCACGCATGCAATCTTTGATTCTTTGACGTCTTAGATATTTCCTGATTAATGTTAACAATAAAATAAATATCAATCAACACCAGAACTTGTAGTAATTTATTTAGTTTTTTGTTGTTGTTGTTGTTGAGAAAATGCGTTATGTAATGCAAAAAAAATTCTACTCAACAAACTTTCGTCATTAAATGGTCACCAATTAATTTTTATTCTCAAATGTTCAAAGATTTAAAGTGCCTATCACCCCTCAGAGTGGACCAATTTAGTAAAATTGTAGACATCGAGAGCTTTCAAATGATATAAATAATAAGTGATTTGGATAAAAGCACGCCGAGATATTTAAGGTTTAAAAGCTGTATTTTGGGTTTCCTGTGTTACTTTGACAGATGCAAAACTAGGTCGAGTGATGTCATACTGTACCTGGGCACATGCGCAGTGGTTTACATATCTCTCATCACATTATACTTGTCATTCAACACTACATATAAAATTGAAATCGACATCCAAACAACATAAGTTATTTGATAGGTTCTTATTGTGTTGGAAATTGTTGGCAAATTGTTATATACTAAGCTAGTAAAAATACCTATTGTACTGATCTGATGTAATCCAATTAGAAGTCCTTAGGGACCAACAACAAAATGTACTTAAGAAAGAATTTTGTATTCATTAAATGTTCTAAGTTCGACGTTCTACGAGTGAATTGAACTTTACAACTGGCGACGAGGATATTACGGAATCATGTCTACATTTGGAAACCTAGAACCATTCGACGGAGGGGATTTTTCCGCTTACAAGGAACGTTTAGAGGCATTCTTAATGGCAAATAACATCGGACTTGTTGCGACTGATGCAACCGCTGCCGAGAAATTAGCTGCAGAGCAAAGAAAAGTTGCCGTAACAATATCACTGATTGGAAAAAAGACTTATGCTACTTTGAAGGATTTGTGTTTACCGGAGACACCTGTGGGAAAATCGTACGAAGAATTATGCAGTTTGTTGATGAGTTATTACAAGCCAAAAGTTTCGGAAGTTGCGGAGTCATATCGTTTTCATCAAGCTACTCAAAACGAAAATGAAAGCGTAATTGAATATGCAAATCGTTTAAAGCATTTGGCTGTTCATTGTAATTTTGGCGCCTTTTTACCTCGTGCTTTACGAGACCAATTTGTTGGAGGAGTACGAAACCCTACTACCAAGACAAAGTTGCTGTCAGAGGACAGAACCTTCGACCGTGCTGTACAAATTGCTGTTGCTGACGAAGCCGCACAGAAAGAGGCTAAATTGTTGCATACGCCTCATACAGTTAATTATACGAAGGAGACGTTTTCCCAAAAGAAAACAAGTTTCAAGAAACCAAGCAATTATTCAAACGGACAACAAAGACAAACAAATGCAAAGGAGTGTTATCGTTGTGGTGATAAAGACCATTTAGCTGATAAATGTAAACACCGCAGTACTAAATGCCTCTATTGCTCTAAAGTGGGACATTTACGTAAAATGTGTTTGCGAAGGAAACGCCACGAAAAAACACGAACACTGCAAACAAACCAAATTGAAACTTCTGATGAAAGCGAAGGAGAAAGCGAAGGAGAATGCGAGGAGCCTGAAGTTAGGATGTGTCATGTGAATACTAATTATGAAATTGTTGGATCTCTAGAATCGTCAAATTATTCCGTCAATGTAAACATTGATGGGTTACAAATCCCAATGGAAATCGACACTGGTAGTGCAGTCACATTATTGAACAAACAAGATTTCCTTAAACTGTATGATGATTTGTCAATGCTTCAACGAGCACCAGCACCAACTCTGCGTTTGAAGAGCTATACTGGAAATTCAATTATGTGCTGTGGAGAAAAGGAAATGAATGTGAAAGTAGGAGAACAAGAAGCAACCTTGATTGTTCGTGTTGTTGATGGCTCAGATCCATCGTTGCTTGGACGAGATCTACTAGCAAAAATTTCTTTACCATGGAAGAGTATTTTCAATGTTACTACTACAGCAGAAGAAATTGTTCAGGAGTACGGTGATTTATTTGACAACTCAACAATTGGAAAGATTAACGGCGTGCAAGTTTCTCTACGTGTCAATGAAGAGTGTCCAGTATTTATGAAGGCAAGAACTGTGCCATTTGCTATACGTAAACAGTATGAGCAAGCATTGGACAAACTAGAAGAAGATGGAATTATCGAGAGAGTTGATTATTCTGAGTGGGCTTCGCCTGTCGTCCCTATTGTTAAACCTGATGGAAGTCTACGACTTTGTGGAGATTATTCGTGCACGATTAATAAGTTTTCTACGTTGGAACCTTATCCTGTGCCAACCCTAGAAGATCTCATGGGAAAACTACTAGGAGGGAAGAAGTTCACAAAGCTGGATTTGTCTAAAGCGTATCACCAGTTGGAGTTATCACCGGAAAGCAAGAAGTATACTACTATCAACACGACAAAAGGATTGTACCAGTATAATCGCTTACCATTCGGAGTAACAAGTGCAGTGACCATTTTTCAACGTACAATGGAGAACATGCTGAGTGACTTACCGGGATGTGTTGTTTACATCGATGATATCTTGATCACTGGAAGTTCTGATGAGGAACATTTTCATAATTTACGCCAAGTTATGAACCGTCTACAATTGAAGGGAGTCAAGTTGAAGAAAGACAAGTTTGACTTTATGCTGAATGAAGTTAACTACTTAGGGTTCGTAATCTCAGCTGCAGGAATTTCACCAACACAAGACAAAGTTAAAGCTATTCACAAGGCCAAGCCACCCACAAATGTGTCAGAATTACAGAGTTTTATTGGGATGGCCAACTACCTACGACAGTTCATCCCAAGCTTTGCAGAAATAATGTCGCCACTTTACAAGCTTCTACGAAAGAATGCAATTTGGAGTTGGGGAGTTAGAGAGCAAAAAGCTTTCACGAAGATCAAAGCATCAATCACATCAGAGCAAGCGTTACGACACTATGATCCCGACGCACCACTAGTACTACAAGCTGATGCTTCATCAATTGGAGTAGGAGCAGTTATCTTACAACCTGAAAATGGAACTTTGAAGCCAGTCGCTTTTGCTTCAAGAGTGCTTACAGAGGCTGAAAAGAAGTATTCACAGATTGAGAAAGAATCCTTAGCCATCGTCTTTGGCGTCACAAAGTTCAGACAGTATCTGCTAGGACGGCATTTTACTTTAAAAACTGATCACAAGCCATTGATAACGTTGTGTGGGGAACACAAACCAGTCCCTCAGATGGCATCATCAAGAGTTAAACGATGGACGTTGTTATTAGCTGCTTATGATTACACCATTGAGTTCATCCCTGGAAAGGAAAATTGCTGTGCAGATTATTTGTCACGAAATCCTGTTGACGGAAAACCAACAAGTGAGGAGAAGGAAACTGTGCAGGTTCTCTTTACTCAAGAAGAAGTATTCTCAAACTCATTAATAATTCATAGCTTTTTTAACCAGTAGCATCTGCATATTTTAGTCACGTGCAAAGTTTGGATACCGCGATCCAACATCGTCATGCAAATTAGATCCAACGTCCTTGGATTTGGATATTTGATCCAAGCCCTAGGACCTTGGATCTTCTTTGCATATATTAAAAAAATTCACATTTATTCTATTCAACTTTTTTTTGTTTTTCTTTCAATTCTTTCATTAATTATATCTATTGCTCTAGAATCAATTTTATTTTATATGTATGAAACATATTATTTATGACCTACCCGGGGCTCGAACCCGAAACCTCTCGCATGCGAATCCATCTATATAACCACTGAACTAACTATGATTTAATTATTTGACAAACTAAGCAAACAACTTACGTTATAATCAAGCAATTCATATTTAATAAAGCAATTCAGTCATCATTTAGCAATTCCAATTCAGTTGCAATCAAACAATTCAGTTACAATCAAACAATTATATATGTTCTAATTAAACAATTCAGTTATAATGATGCAATTCAGTTAGTCAAACAATTCAATAGTCATTCACTCGATACAACTTGGTATTGTAAAACACTTTAATTTTACAATTTGTAAACATGGCTCTTCAGTTTTCGGATTGCGAAAGCGAAGAGACGAATTGTTACCTGTCATTTCAAATACTATTTCGCAAGTGAATTGATAAAACACCTTCAATCTTGTATAGCTGCTTAAGCAAATTTAACTATACCCAAGAGGCTAACAAAGTATAGCAAAGTGTTTTATACTGCATTCCAGCTGGCATACCACTACAAAGGAACTCCTTTGTTCAAATCAATTTAGGTTCTAACACTGCTTTAAAGTTATGAATTTTAAATGATAGTTTGAGAAGTTAGATCAAAAACTCGTGCTTCGTGTTTCATCACGGGACCCAAACACCTCAAAGGTGCTAAAAGCACTCGGCCTACGGCCTCGTGCTTTCATCACCTTCTCGGTATTTGGATCCCGTGATGAAACACTCGCACTCGTATTTGATCTATTACATCAAAGCTGATGTTGTTGCAGCTGAAACAAGAAAAGACCCACTACTCAAGAAAGTATTACACTATACACGACATGGCTGGGTTGATAACCCGACAGAAGAACTAATGCCTTACTACAACAAACGACTAGACATTACTACAGAAGACGATAAGTTAATCTGGAACGATCGAGTCATAATTCCTACTTCATTGAGAGAAATTCTGTTAAACGACTTGCACGCTGAGCACCTAGGAATGGTGAAATCCAAACAGTTAGCAAGAATTTGTGGTGGCCAGGACTTGACCGTGACATAGAGAATAGAGTGAAAGAATGCTTAACCTGTCAAGAAACAGCAAGAGAACCACCAGACACACAGCAAGCAAAATGGTCATGGCCAGCTGGGCCATGGAAACGCCTTCATCTTGACTTCGCAGGACCATATGAAGGGAAAATGTTCTTGGTCATCGTTGATGCGTATTCCAAGTACCTGGAAGTTGTTCCTATGACAACCATAACCTCAAGTAATACAATTGCTGCTTTACAACACTTGTTCAGTCATTTTGGTCTACCCGACCATATTGTCACCGACAATGGTACTCAATTTACTAGTAATGAATTTGCAACCTTTCTACGCAAGAACAATATCTATCACACAAAGACAGCGCCATCACATCCCGCAACTAACGGACTAGCTGAGCGTTACGTAGGACACTTCAAGACTAAGACAACTCAAATGAAACTCAGTGATGAACCACTACAAGTCAGGTTAGACAAGTTCCTGTTTACTTACAGAGTAACACCTACAACGATGGGGAAATCACCTGCTGAATTACTCATGAATCGACGACCCAAGACAAGATTTGACTCATTAAGACAGAAAAGTCTTGAAACAAGACAACAAGTGAAGATCTTCCAAGACAATGCAGAATTCAAAGCTGAATTGAAACCAAACCAAGCTGTATTTGCCTTGAGTTTTGGTAGAGGAGCAAAGTGGCTACCCGGCATTGTGTTGAAAGCATGTAGTCCAAGGAATTACGAAGTTCAAGTCGGAGATGTTGTATGGAAGAGACACTCATCTCAACTACGAGCAAGATTCATCCCTACAAATCTGATACCCGAGAGGAGAGATGCATTTCTACCCACGGAAATACCAACTACGACAGATGAAGAAACTCCACCACTAGCAAGTACCACAGAATCAAACCTCAAGACTACTGTACCTGTAACAACGGTAACTGAGCCAAATGAGCGGGAGTCTACTACTATGCATCCAAGTATACCAAAACTAAGCAAGCCAAGCTCAAGTCAAACACCGACACAGCCCGTATCTGAACCACGGTACCCCCGCAGAGAAAGAAAACAGCCGGACAGATTAATTGTTGGACATTGATTTATTTGAACACTTATGATTTTTGTATTAGATTAATTAATGTGATTAAGAAACAAGAGCGTAAGCATTTAGAGAGGGAAGGGAGAAGTTGTTATATACTAAGCTAGTACAAATACCTATTGTACTGATCTGATGTAATCCAATTAGAAGTCCTTAGGGACCAACAACAAAATGTACTTAAGAAAGAATTTTGTATTCATTAAATGTTCTAAGTTCGACGTTCTACGAGTGAATTGAACTTTACACAAATGAAAACACAAATCAAAATCCCCGTTTGAGAAATTACTAAGGGACAACAGGCGGCTTCAACATTGCAAATGTCACCACAAGAACATCTAATGAATAGTCTAGAAGAGAATATCAGCGAACCTCATAACAACGAACTTTATCGGTTCAACTTGTCACTACATTAATTTATTTTAAATTGTAGTTTCGCAGACTGTATTTTTAGTGTTTTTTCTTTAATTGTGATGTTGTGTTGTTTTCATTTGATTTATTATCTTCAACGAGAATCAGTCGTCAAATGAAAATTCTTAAGTCGTATATGGTGTTTGTTGACAAAATTACGCTCGGCATTAAATCGCGCGTGAACTTATTGAGTGTTTCTGGTGGAGTTTTTGATTGTATCTCATCCGCAAAATATCTAATCATATATGTTTTTCTAGTTTATTTCTTTGTCTGAACTTTGGGGAAATCAAGTGCGGAATAAATCAAAAGTAATCTTCAAAAGTTGTCAACAGCAATATTAAAGCGACACATACATAAAATTCGCTACTAAAGTTAGAAATAGGAGTTTGTGTAAGCTAAATAACAAAAGTTAATTTGCAAGTCGTTGTCTCTTTGCTTCTTTTCTTTGTAAACTTTCAACCATTTCAGGATCGGCTAGAAGTTCGGTTTTTTGATAGAAACAAACAGCTTCTGATATCACGTCGAATTCGGGATTGGCTTCATTTTGGTTATCTTCATCGAAGTCCTCGCAGTCCAATGGAAAACTGATTAAACCAGGAACATAGATTACCATAAATATACTCTGAATCATCAGAAAAACTTGATTCTCATGAAGTTCTTGACGTCGTAAATAACAAATTGAGAACAATAACACTGGTCGTTTGACTTCTGGCGTAACAGTACCTGGCATCTATCAAATACAATCGAAGTTTTGACAGTTCCGTGTGGTACAGTATGACATCACTCGACCCAGATCTCCATTACCGGCAAGGGCGAGGTCACCTCAAACTTTAAAAATCGATAAAAAATTCGCGTTTGCTCCAAATTCAATTCTAACAACGAAAATCGTTTTCCTGCAGTCTCAAGATTACTCCAATTTTTTATTGTTCTAGGGGTGATAGGCACTTTAACATATCTTCAGTTAGTTAAAGGTGCATTTCCCGACTGTGTTGAAAAATCTATTCAATGGCTCACACTTCAGTCCAAGCACACATCTTGGGCACAGAGAATATGTTTCCTAAAGTAAATAAAAAATGTTTTTGTTACTTTACATGTATTGGTGTTCATTGAACGTATTCAGGGGCGGATCTAGCATTGTTTTCAGGAGGGGGTGCATCATCTTCAGGAGGGGGTACACTACCCAGTAAACAGGAAATCTAGTTTCTAGTACATCGACTTCCATCGCATTATTGTGCATACACAGTATTTTCATAATTTATAGTGAAATCTACTTCCAGGGTTTCTGTGTTTCATTATTATATCTTTGTTACCTTTAAATAATGCAAGTGTTTATTTTATAGAGACCTTTAGATTCGACAACGAGTACGAGTACGACTTCGAGTTTTAAGCGTGTGCGCTATTTTGCTGACGTATTCATGCTCGCGCATATTCAAATTGCGGCTGCTTGAAAAGAAGAAATGCTTTTTGAACAGCATAAATTATTTGCTATTTTATCTATTTAAGGTTTCATTTGAAATCAATAAGTAGTAATAATAAGAAGATGGAGAATCAAATGTTGTTGCTGGCTATGTTTTTAGTGTTCACATCGATGATTTGTGGAGAAAAATGGTCATTTATATTCCTGATATACAGCTATTCTTGAAATGGTTGTTCAGTTGAAATACTGATTTAGTATGGACGCGGCACGAGGTAAAAAATGCTTGCCGAATTTTTTTTACTACTTCCAGTCGAGCACGATCCCATCATGCATCTCGATGGCTACCAACCACATGACCGATTCCTCAGCGGTAATCTTTCGTTCCATGTTTGTGCAGTAGACGACATTTTATTACAACTTTGTAAACGAAATTACTAACGTAAACATGGACTCTTTTGGCGAAAATTTCTACGGTGATAACAGGAATCTATTGTTCTTTACTCGTCGGGATAATATGAATATTGGTAAGTTGTTTTTGGATGAAGAGGAGATCTGTGAGATCGCTAACCCTTTCATTCGTGAGGGAGCTGTCTTAGCAGCAAAAAACGAACAGACCAACAAGTTATCTATGGTCGCTAACCCTTCCATTCGTAAGAGGACTGTCCTAGCAGTCAGAAACGAAAAAATCAGTTGTAAAGTCAAAAATTCAAAATATTACAAATCAACCAAAATAGTAAGTTTACAATATGTATCAAATCACTGCATGAAAGTTTCATTTTATGTACATAAATTTTAATGTTACTAATTTATTAAATGCTGTACTAGAATTCAAAGTTTTCATTATTAAACAAATAAATACTGTTAGATGTTATTTTCTGTTTTGTAATTGTGTATTTTACTTGTATCAAATCCAAACATATTGTGTATCCAAGAGACAGCTGATGCTTTCAGGTGATATTGGGCTAAATCCTGGCCCTTTTGCACAAAACAATACCGTACAAACATTACCTTATATGACATTAAAGTCTAGATTAGCTGAACAAGGGTTACAATTATTAGATGTTGGTGGTGCAGGTGATTGTTTTTTTAGAGCAGTGTCACATCAGTTATATGAAGATCCTTGTTATCATGCATGAACGTGTACGCAAAGCTGGTGCTCAATATATGACAAATAATCCCCAAAGGTTTATTGAAAGCAACACTGAAAGTTCATGGGTAAGGTATTTAACTAGTATGTCTCATCAAGGTACATGGGCTGATGCACTTATCATACAGGCAGTGGCTGATGCATTGAATGTCACTATTCATATAACAGAGTCTTATCTTGAAAACCTCCCAAAATGCATTGTTAGTTCTTCTACTGTCTAGGGAGGGGTAGGGACTTTTGTGCAATTTTTGCAAATTTTGGTAAAATTTTGTGCTTTTACAACGATTATCTTATTAAATTGCACGGGTTGCCCTATTTTTCATTTATGTGTGTGATAAAGTGATAGAAAATCTTTCATATGGTGATTTTTTTGAAAATTTAAAATTGAAAGATCATAGAAATATTGGTGATTTCTTTATCTACAAGAATATTATGTGTGTTATGATTTAAGAGATATTTCCTTTAGAAATTAATATTATATGACAATTTATGAATTTTTTCCCTTCCAGTTACAATTTGTCTAATTTGTAATATTTGATGACGCATAACTCATTAAAATGCACGGTGACCTCAGTTTTTTTCTTTCAATCTATGAAGTGCTGAACTAGTTCTTTACAGATAGAAAGGAATTTCGAGAAAAAAATCACTTTTTAATTAGTCATCACCAGCCTTAAAACAATGAGGGTCTTGAAGGGCTAATGATGAATTGGGATTTGCCAATTTCAATTAAAGCTGGGATATGGGATTTTTGTATTGGAATTGGAATTTTTCCATTTGGATTAGGGAAATAACGATATTGGGGTTGTATAATTATGATCACTACCGAACCTCAAACGATGTTATGGTTATACCAGTGGATACTAACCAAAACATTTTTATTTTTCAATCAAGCAATAACAATTAATTAACGCACAGCAGATAATGTAGCTGTTTCAACAACACTTAAAACAAGTCAAAGCACCATATTTTACTGCTAAAAAGTGCTGACAAGTATTTTGACTATTTTCGATGATGCAACTCAATCATGTTTACCGTTGTTATTTTTTAGCTAGAAACGTAGTTCGATTGTGTCGTGCACTAAATGTTTTTCATACAACAATGAGGGTCCTGAAGGTGTAAATTAACATTAGCAATTGGGGTTTGACATTTGCAATTGTGGTCGGATGTAAGATTTTTCCATTGGGATTGGGATTTTTCCATTTGAATTTGGAAAAGTACTTTACGATTGGAATTTGCATTGTCTCTTATTGTATAATTAAAGTTACGTATTTTGCAGTTTATCTGTTTTATCATGGCAGTAGACAAGAAATGCTAAATGATTACCATTTGTGAAACTAGATCAGAGCAAGAAATCATTAAATTGAAAAAAGCATTAATAACACAATAATTTGTTTGCAGTATTTACACTGAGATTTTGAGTTTGGGATTTGGAACTTGGACGAAAATAAGATTGGTATTTTTTGCATCAAGGTTACAAGAAGGGTTTTGCGGGGTGTTTTCGTAAAAACAAATTCGAGAGCGTCGGAATCTTGTGCTATTTTCATCAATTATAATTCATTTTAAAGCTGAATAACTGAAGAATATGACTATGTTTTTTTTAGCAAAATCGAAAAACGTTCGCGAGTGTTAACACTCCGAATGAAAAGTGATAGCTTTTGTTTGAAAAGCTAACCCTAGAATACATTTGGTCGAATTGCTTAAATTTTTGCACAGTGTCAATCATCACATAAGTGGCTACAAAACAGTGTGAGGGATTTTTATTTTTATTTATTTATTTATTTTTATTTTTTTGGCCGATAGGTTAGCACCCTTGAACTGCAGTCTAAAAAATGCTGGTGTAGGTCATCGACATGTTTAAAATAGTGAAGAGCGTCTTAATTATTGACGGTTTTCAACCATTCCCAGGAGACAATTTCAACAAAAGGCATGGCAGCTATGCTGGGGAACTTGTCAAAAGAAAACCACAACTGTAGACTGGTAGACCCTTTTGTTCCACTCTCACTCGCCTGGGAATGGTTGAAAACTATCAATATACTATAACACGCAACAAGCAATATTTTCTTTTTTGAGCAGTAATTAAGCAGAAATTTCTAAAACGTAGTGATTAAATGAAAACGGTTTCTACGTCAATTATATTGACACATACCCCCATAGAACTTGAAAATTAACCAATTATGCTAATGTGAACACTACAGGTGAACACAAAGTTTTTCTCATAAGCCATGCATTTTCGGCACTCAAGAACTTTGCAACACACTGTGTAAAGTATCTTGACTATTGATCTATAATGCATGTTTGAAATGGAAGTGATTCAAACTCTATTAAAATGACTATCAGAGCATTTTTAGTCATTTTTCTACTTGCAAATTTAATTGGAACTAGAGCTCAAAACAGTGAAACAATTATTTTCAACGCAGCGAATTTCTCTGTTCTGAGGGACAAAACACACGGTCTTTACATCGCAAATTTCAAGAAACTCATTAACAATTATCTTAATGTGCCTTGTATAAGAAAACGTTGTGCAAAAGACCAAGTTGAATGCGCCGATGAATGTTTAAAAGTTGAAAAATGCATGTCGTTCAACTTTGGAAAGGTTAAAAACTGCAATGGGGAACATGAATGTGACATTATTCACGAAGATGTAGTCAATAATGCAAAACGTTTAACCAAGAGTGGACAACATGATTATTTTTCTTTGAATGTAAGTACGATTGTGACTTATTGTAGATACTAGCTCCCGGTTAATAACTGAATAAAATGAGAGAGAATGACAGATGCTGCAGTTGAGTTCACTATAATGTCAATTATTTGCAGATTAAAACTCGGTACGCTAACCATTATGATATATGGTTAAAGAACGTTTTGGATGGTGTATATTTTATGTTTATCGAGACATTTTAGTAGAACAATTTGTATTTGGCATTTGGCATTTTCTCTCTCTTGGTTTTTCCTATGATATTGTAATAAAATAAATAATAGTAAGTCTCCATTAGCAAATACAAATCAACATGCAAAGTGTTTATATATAATTACTTTTATAACTAAAAATATAGATGCGTGTATAAAGATACAAAATATATAAATATTATATAATAACAGTTATATACACGTATAAAATATTACATTTTTGTTACTTTTTAAAGATTTGGTGCATTTTGTCACCGTGCAAAAACTATGGCGTTTGTGTACCAAATTATGCACAAAACTCATACAGATGTCAATGTATAGCAGGCCTCATTGGGAAAAATTGCGAACATTTCTCAGGTAAGCCTTCCAACTGGATATGGAGACTATTTGTAACTGAAATTGTGGTGAGTTTCCAGACAGTGAAACGTTAGCACTGAAGACGGATGTTTACATCGCCATCAGCTTTGTGGCCTTAAGGAGGCTCCATATAGTTATAAAGCGTTTCGGATTTCATATGTTTATTAAACATCACCTGCCTCCAAAGCTCATAAGTGGTTGTCACAATAAAGCTCAGTTTTTTTTCAGTTTACAACCTACGGAATCAGGATTTCCCTATACCAAGATTTAATAATTGTAAATATGGAAAACACTCACTAAGATATATGAGACCATTTCTATGGTCTAAACTAGAAGTTAAAGTGAAGAATAAACCATCGTTAAAAGCTTTTAGGAAAGCAGTTAGGTTCATTGATGTGTGTGGTCACCTCGACGGCACGTGCAAGTGCATAGCTTGCTCCGCCTAGATCTCGGTGGAAAGTGCTTTCACTTTTTTCATCTGAGCTGTAGGGAGACCGAACACGTTAAATGGTGCAAATTTATTTTGCAGTTCCCTCAGTGTATTTCTTTTTTCCTTTGTATCTCTATTGTAATGTAGTGTAATAGTAGTGTAAATCATTGTAAGTGTCCCCAATTAGCTAAACAAAGCTAAATATTCTGACACATAAGTAAAGTCTATCATCATCATCATCAGAAAAAATAAAAACTCTAGTTTCAAGCGGTAATTTTTTTATGAACATTTTATATGGAATTGAGTGCGATGACCTAGGATATATTAGCGTGACAATACGATCCCAACTGCACAACCTTAGAAATAACAAATTAATTGGTTTTGCTTAATTAAAAAAAAAACTGTAGTTGGAAAATCATTGAAAATTTGCAAACCACTCTACCATACTATACTAAAACAATATTCTGAAAATTTCAGCAACAAAAAAAATCACCGCTCAGTTTGGAGAGGGACAATTGTTAAAATGATGTTTTCATGTCTTTGAACATTCAAATGTTTCAAATGCAGCAATAGACCATGCAGTTTCAAGTTCTTGATTGCTCAGGCTAAGCGTCAAGACAAACCACTACTATAAGTGGCCACTATAACACACTTTTCAGATTGAATAAATTATCATAATTTACCAAAATGAGTCCCGTGGAACAAAAAAATGAAAATTAATTTTTTTCACAAAAAGAGTGTGAGGAACGAAGGAAAAAAAGGAAAAGCGGATAATTATTTTTTTGGTAAAAGGAAAACATTTCTTTGAGATGATAGACAAAAAGAAAAACCTTTTTACTGAAGAAATCAGAACGAATTCTTTAGGTTATTCTAAGATGCTATAAAAAAATTTGTAGACAGTAAACCAGTCATGACTTAGGTTAAAAGGGTTTTATTGGTAAAAAAACTCAATTTAATACACACAGTAAAAAGTCTTTACACAGCACATGTTCAAACATTAATTTACTAAAGCAATCGAGTTTACAAAAGTATACAGCAACAATTCTGGCACTAATAATGCATCACAGTAATGTGAAAACAGGAAATTATTTTTCTGTTAATACTGAAAAAATCTTTTTAGCAAAATTGCATTAACAAATGAAGAGTACATTTACGAACGATGTTCAATCTTGATACCAAAAGAAAACTGATTTACAGTAATACAGCTCCTTACCAAAGGATCAAATCAGTTTACATGAATACATTTTATTCTGAAAAGTTTGAAATACGTTAATCAATCGAGAGTAAATGAATGTTTTCCAGAATAGTTTGGCTTATATTCCTACGAAAACCTACTTTGACTAATTACTCTGTTCAAGAGATTAACATGCACTTATCACACACACAAAAAAAGGTTTTCCGATATATAAGGGTTTTTTATTTTATTTTACATTAAATGTTACATATGCCTTAGTAAAGAAAATTCCTACGAAATACAAATGAAACTACAACTATATTAACTTTCGCGCTAAGATTTAATACCGTTAAGAATGACTAAAGTTTCAACAAATTTCAAAACAAAGTGCAACTACATACTAGTCGCGATTTTTTAATCACTTACAATATGATGAAAAACATTTATAAAACTTTTTAATGTTAAAAAGAATGATTTATCAAGAAATAAGCCCCTGCAAAACACATTGACGTCTGTTAATGTTTTAATTTAACAAATAACTGAACAATAGCGTAGTTTGGAAAACGTGTTCAAACAAAACCTGCAAAAACACTATACGAAAGAAAAACTAAATTGTTCTAGCCAAAAAGAACTTACGATATGTAGGAATTCGAAAAAAAAACGACAAGTTATCTCGTAAAAAAGTACAAGTTTACTGACCAGACTCACACGTGCTTGATAGTTGTTCTGCATTTCATTGGTTCTATCACACACCTTATCATGCGATCCTTTCAGAATCTGTACTTCATACAAAGGTTAAAGGTTTCCTGAACACATCGTCTTCTAATGATGGAGTAAGACAAAATAGTTTTCACCCGCCAAAAGCTATTGCAGTTATGCAATGTCATACTAGATAATTACCACTGACTCACTTGAAAGCCGGTAGACTACTTGCTCTTTTGTTCTTTGAAACAAAAGTTAATCCCTAGACAACTAATTAGTTCTGGTGTCAAATTCTGGACAAATGCGAATAATAACTTTTCCCGCAAAATTCAAATTAGCAATCTAGGCAATAAATACCAAGAAAATTTGATTCTCATGTCATTTCATTTCAACTTCTGACAACGATGACTTCACTAGAGCACTTTCCCTGTTTTTGCAAAGTGAAAAACCTTGAACTGTTCAAGTCACAGAGCGAGGAACAATACATTCGATGCAAAGACAGAACTTGTGGATTTTTTACTAAAGCAACAGAGTTCAACGAGTACATGAAAAACTTTACAGAAAAAGTACTAGATGAATACAAGAAAGACTATCCAACATGCTTACATGGAAAACCAGCAACACTGTTTATTTCCAAAAGCGAGAAAAACCCCAATAGAGGGTATTTCAAGTGCAGTGTAAAGGACGATAACTGTGATTATTTTCAATGGAGTGACAGTCCTCCAGACAAAAACGCAAACAAGAAAAACAAACCTTACTGCAAATACTGTAAAAATAACAGTTCAAGAAAAGGGCGTCCAATGAAAAAGCACGAAGACAAAAAAACATTGAACACTATATAGATACTTATTTTGAACAGAATTCTCTTTGTATGATTTTGATGTAGTTTAATGTACAATATTTTTGTACATGATTATTGTAACCTGTAATTTATTATTCTGTTCAATAAAACTTGTTGAATTATGAAAACATCAGTGCAGTGTTAATTATTACACTATACATTAGCAAAAACTTTCATTAAAATCTTTATTTGTTAGAAATTAAAAACGGCTCATTAGCAAATTATGTTCAATACTACCGACAAAAAGTCAAACACAACTAGTTTACAAACTTATCTCCTAAACTGAATACTTGACTTTGACCGTCTATTATAATCCAATATAGATAAAAAAAATACTTTAAAACACAATTCATGCACAATGTTGATTGACTTAAAAGCATTCATAGATTTATTTGTCAGTAAAACTAGTAGCGTTGTAATAAAGTAAGTACAATGGGAGTATTAACACATGGTATGAATAGCAGGGTGGGGCTTTCAACGGGTATATATAAATGCAGAACTGGTCGGAACAGACAGTCATTTCCAGTCATGGCGCGAACACCAACAACAGATCAAAAACAACTACGAAGAAAGCATTTAAAAGCTGGTCGCCTTCTTAAAAGAGCGGCCACTCTGTTAAAACACAAAAAACCGAATTTTAACAGAGTGGTCTTTCTACAGACCAAAGCAACTGGTCTTTTAAAAGAAATCGCGGAGGCTGAGCTAAAAGCTGCCAGAAATGCTAAAGTAACACCGCAAGGTAACACTGTCAGTGCTCAAGTACAAAACCCGAACATTTCTTTTAGTTTAGAAAAAATTAGTGATAGGGAGATAAAATCGTACGGGGCATATAGTTGTGCCTTTCGCGCTAAATTAGATAATATTACTAGTTCAAATAACTTAATTAAGGATTCCTTAATTGCTCTTGATAATGTTTTTTCAAATGTCATATCTGAGGTTAAGACTAAATGCAAGCTCAATAACGGTGAAAAAGATAGAATGCGCGTCATGGTTAGTGCTGATAATCTCAAAAAACCTCTATCCACGAGACTAGTTCCAGTTAGTGAGCAAAATCCTTCTCTTATCTTAGGGGAAATAGGGCGTGTTCTTCAATCGGAAGAAGAACTTTCTCTTGATGATTCTTTCACCATTGATGTTGTAGCTCTTAAAGCACCGGTTGGTTCGGGTAGATTCGGTAAGGTCTTAAACTATTCTAAGCATACCAAAATGAAAAAAAGTATCTTAACAATTAAAAACAAGGACCTGTTATGCTGCGCTCGAGCCATTGTTACGGGCAAAGCTCTTGCTGACAAAGATCGGAAATTTTCTCAAATACGCGACGGTCGAAAAATTCAAAAACAACTAGCCTTAGCTTTACATAAAAAAGCCAATGTTTCTCCAGGACCTTGTGGTCTTGAAGAAATTGCACAGTTTCAATCTCTTCTACCAGACTATCAGATAGTTGTTATAAGTTTTCCCGCTAACAATTCAACTATATTCGAGGGAAAAAGTAGTGACAAGAAAATAATACTGTATTATAATCAAGGTCATTTTGACGTTATAAACCCCACAAAATTACCAGCATTTTTCGGTAAACGTTCTTTTTGCACTAAATGTAATAAGTACTATAGTAACTATGTGACGCATCCATGCATCGATACTTGTAAAATTTGCCAAAGAAAGAACTGTGTAAAATCGAATAAAATTGTACAATGTAATGACTGTAACCGATTCTGCCGTTCTCAAGAATGTTATGACAATCATAAAAAAGATCGTACAAAAAACGGTAAAAAGTTTCGTTCAAAATGCAGTCAAAAATTCCGATGTACAACCTGCAATGTGATCGTTGATGCACAAAGAAAATCTTCGCATGTGTGCGGTGAACATTTGTGTCATATCTGCAAAGAGTTTGTATCTGCCGATCATCTTTGCTATATGCAAAATGAACCGGTCAAACCACCTTCCGAACAACTCATTTTTTTCGACGTGGAAACAGACCAAAGTACCTCTGAGCATGTAGTAAATTATATTGTTTCACAAGATTTTCACGGAACAACTAAAGTGTTCGAGGGCTACGAAGCGCTTAATTCTTTTTGCGAGTTTTTATTTGATGAAGCTCATCGTGGTTATTCGGTAGTAAGTCATTACGGCAGTAAATTCGATACGCTTTTTGTTTTACGATGGCTTCTAGAACACAGACCAACTTCTGACATACAGATCATTCGTAACGGGCAGCAAATTATTCAGCTTCACGTTAAAGCGTTCGATATTCGCTTAATCGATAGTTTTTTATGGTTTTCTTTGCCTTTAGATAAATTAGCCAAGACGTTTGACCTTGATACTTCCAAGTTTTCTAAAGGCACATTTCCTCATCTTTTCAATACCAGGGAAAACTGGAATTATCAAGGTCCAATTCCGGACCTTAAGTACTATTCTCCGGACAATCTTAACGCAGAGAAACGTCAAAAACTAATCGATTGGCATACAACCATGCGTAATTCGAACTATGTTTTTAATTTTAAAGAAGAAATCCGAAAGTACTGCATCCAAGATGTCAATATTCTTAGAGGAAGTTGTCTTCGTTTCCAGCAAATATTTCTCGATGAAACCGGTACGGATCCATTTCGCTATTTAACCATCGCTTCAACAGTAATGGCTCTGTACAAAGACAAATTTTTGAAGCCGGAAACGATAGCCATTGTACCAAAACATAATTATCGGGGTGTTCAGAAACCATTTTCAAATGCATCGATACAATGGTTGGATTTTGTCTCACATATAACGGGCACAAAAATTAAACATGCTCTTAACGGTGGTGAAGTGAAAATTTATGACGAACATGAAAATAAGTACTATTTTGTAGACGGCTTAGCGGGTAAAACTGTTTATGAATTTTATGGTTGTGTATTTCACTCATGCAATAGGTGTTATCAGCCCGATTCATTAAATCCTTTTAGACCGAATACCACCAACGTAGAAGTTTACAGAGAAACTCTTCATCGGGAAGAAAGACTCCGCGCCTTAGGATACGAGGTTAAGTTTATATGGTATTGCGATTTTGAAATTCTTTCAAAAACACCGGAATTTAAGCAATTTCTTTCCAGCTACGAAGTGCAGGGTAATCTTATTCCAAGAGATTCTTTTTTTGGTGGTCGTGTTTGTCCAAACAAACTGTTTTATAAAGCCAAACCAGGCGAGAAGATACGATATGTAGATTTTACATCTCTGTACCCTTTTATCAACAAAACAAAAGACTATGCGATCGGAATTCCGAAAGTTATTCGCGAAAATTTTGTCGATGTCAATAACTATTTCGGCTTAATTCGTTGCAAAATTCTTCCTCCAGCAAATTTACTGTTTGGTGTGCTGCCTTATCACACTAATGGTAAACTTATGTTTCCATTGTGCAAGTCGTGTGTTATTGAACAAAAGTCGGTATGTAAACACACTATTGAACAAAGAGCTCTCACTGGTACCTGGGTCAGTGCCGAATTACAAAAGGCTGTACAACTAGGTTACAAAATTCTTGAATATTATGAAGTCTGGAATTTCGAGAATAAATCTACTGAGCTTTTTAAAGACTATGTGAACACTTTTCTTCGATCTAAACAAGAGTCAAGCGATTACCCAGAATGGGTTCAAAATGACAATGACCGAGCGCAGTATATTCAAAATTATTGTGATCATGAAGGAATTAGTTTAAGACCTGAACGAATCCAACCTAACGGTGGTTTGAGAGCCATCAGTAAATTATGTCTCAATAGTCTTTGGGGTAAATTTGCCCAGAAAGAAGAACGTACTAATTCTGAACTAGTCTATGAACCTAAGAGGTTTTTTGAGATTGCTCACGGTGCTGAATATGACCTACATGATTTTTTTATTCTAAATGAACATGTAGCAGAAGTCATTTTTTCTCAAAAACATGAGTACCGTAAAGAATCTCCTTCAACTAATATTTTTATAGGTACATTTACAACTGCTTATGCTAGGTTAGAACTGTATAGGTTGTTAGAAAAATATCAGAATAGGGTCTTGTATTTTGACACTGACAGTGTGATCCTAATTGAGCGTGACGACGATCCTGAAGACTTCATCCAACTCAGTGATTACCTGGGTGGTCTTACCGATGAAATTGTGAAAGATCACGGTCCGAATCATTATATTGAGGAGTTCGTCAGTTGCGGACCAAAAAACTACGCCTACAGAGTGAGTGATGGATCTTATAAAGTAAAAATCAAAGGCTTTACACTAAATTACAAAAACGCACAGAAACTGAACTTTAATTCACTGAAACAAATAGTCAGTGATCTGAATCAAGCCCCCAAGATAACCATTGTCAACGACCAAATCAGAAGAGATCCAAAAACAAGGAAAATTTACACAAAAAAAGAAGAGAAAAATTATCAACTTGTTTTCGATAAAAGGTTGATACTAAATGGCGGTGCTGAAACTGTTCCACATGGATATTTCTGGAGACCACCAGCTGAAAGTGAAATTGCAACAACTTCACAACCACTCTCCAACTCAATCAGCTTCTCTTTACTGTTTTCCAAACATCATCTTCCAACAGTTGAGGATAACGACCTGGGTGAACTTTTTCTCAATGACATTGAAAATGTTTACAACAACGATCAAGAAATTGCTGATGATGAAATAGTTGATCTAATGAACACTTCTGACGAAGAAGACGACGATGATGAGGATGAATATGATGAGGAAGATTTGAACTTTTTAAATGATGAAGAAGAATCAAACACTGATGAGCTATCATTTTACAGAAGTGTAAACAATAATGAACAGAACATGTTTATATAAACATTCAATGAACATTTTGAAAAAGAAGTTAGTATCCAGGTAGTTAGTATATAAGTTATTTTGCAATCGTTCTGCGATCCATGATCAAATATTAGAGCCTTGACAGAAAAAAAAAGGTATTTCTACACAGTATTAAAGTATATAGTATTTTACACACGTTTTTGCATTTTACATAAGTTAGGTTTTTGAACTATCATTTTTCTATTTCAACATACAGTTATTATTTATACATAAGTTACGTTTTCTACTATTATTTTTTATTATTAAAAAAAACAGTTAGTTATTATAGTAGTTTTACAGCCATTTTGTGCTGATATTATAAACAAAGTGTTATCTGGTGTGATGTTTTTGTACGAATAAAAAAACTATTATGCTGAAAACATGGCTATTTTAATGTCTATAGAAAACAATAGGGAAACAATACTATAATATATTGCGATTGCTAACAAATTATCATTCTGTGTGAAAACACTCGTTCGATCATGAAGTGCTGTTTACCACTAGCGCAGAAAGGTTTAAAACTAGGCAACATTTTTAGACAAATCAGATGCGCACTAGCATGCTGCAATAGCACAGTCATCCTTCAAACAACTGATGGGAAAAAGCAAAAGACAAATCAATCAGCTTCTGAAAAGCCTATATTACAATCCAAAAAGTCCCGCAAGTTTTTCAGCAGGGGAAGCGCTTTATCGTGCTGCAAAGGATGTAGGGGGAAACTCAATCACTAGAAAAATCGTTTACGACTGGTTAGCCACACAATCTACACACACTTTGCATCGTAGACTTCGAAAATCCTTTAGAAGAAATGTAACTTTAGTAAACGCTATAGACGAACAATGGCAGATAGATTTAATGGACGTATCTAACATTGAAAAAGAAAACAAAGGCTTCAATTTCCTACTCGTCGCGATAGACGTTCTGTCAAAGTTCGTGTGGTGCGCTCCACTGAAATCAAAAAATGCTACAGATACCACAAATGGATTCATCAAAATTTTGAAAGAGGCCAAACCGCGCAAGCCGATTTCTGTGCAAAGTGATTTTGGAACGGAATTTGTCAACAAAACATTCCAAGCTCTCTTGAAGAAAGAAAACATTCACTACTTCAACACGCAAAACATGGAGATCAAAGCAAGCGTGGTAGAGCGTGTGATACAAACATTGAAACATAAACTGTACAAATATTTTACTTTCAAAAATACTTTGAATTATCTGAACGTTTTGCAAGATATTGTAAATAGTTATAACAATACTTTTCACTCGTCCATAAAACAAAAGCCACGTCTTGTTAACCTTGAAAACGAAGATCAAATATGGCATAACTTGTACGATAAAACGCGTTTAAACGAGCCCGCAAAGTTTCGTTTTCGTGTAGGTGATAAAATTCGTCTTTCAAAGAAAAAATCTACGTTTGCAAAAGGCTACGAAACAAACTTTACAAAGGAAATATTTGTCATCACAAAACGTATAGCTAGAAGCCCGCCTGTTTATACTATCAGTGATCTCAAGGGCGAACCAGTCATAGGCACAATATATGCCAGTGAAATGCAGCTTGTAAAAGAATAATAAAATGAAATGTTTTTACAAATCGTTGTCACAGTTTTAGTTGTCTCTTCAACATGATGGACGGACAGTTTTTTGTTCTTTTACCTTCAAACGCATCTCTCGACTTGTACGCCGATAACGCGTTATCAAGTTATACGGTACAATTACCTGAAAGAATCCAACTCAACGGTGAATATGAAGTGGGTCTACAAAGCATTATATGGCCAAAAACATATTATAACGCTCCAGACAAAATTTCACGTATTGAATACATCGGTCCTGATAAAATACCGGATTCAGTGCGCATTCAAGCGGGAAACTATGACAGTATGAAAACTCTGATTGATGCTATTAATGTTAAAATGAAAGAAAGATTGGGAGATAATATCAAACTGACTTTCAATACCATATCCGAACAAGTACATGTTGTTGTAAAAAACGGTTACAAACTAGTACTGTACAACCAGTTAGCACAAATGCTGGGTTTTGGTGATAAAGAAGTTATAATCGCTTCTGCAAAAACAAGTCCTCATGTGTGTGATCTAAATGGCGGTATCGAATGCTTGTATGTGTACGCTAGCATCCTCGACTATCAATTTGTCGGTGATACCAAGGCGAAACTGCTCAAAGTTCTTCCAGTTACTGGAAAATACGGCGATATTATTTACAACCAGTTCATTGTCCCAACCTATTTTCCTCTGTCAGTCTCTGAATTTCAGAACGTCAGAATAGATATATTGGATAGCGCTGGTAGAAAAATTCAGTTTAAAAGAGGACGCGTAGTAGTTAACTTGCATTTCAGAAAGAAGCAGTTATCGTATCTGGTGTAAAACATGAGTTTAAAACACATTCCACCAACTGAGCTTTACAAGCACTATTATTCAACTCAAGCGCAAAAGGGCGGTGGTGCGTATTTTAGTGGAAAGCTGTTTCAACGGGGCTATGGAGGTCAGCGTGGAAAAGGAATCGGTAGTATTTTTGGCAGTCTTTTTAGAAAGGCTCTACCTTTTCTAACGACTGCATCAAAAACCTTAGGGAGAGCTGCGCTCAAAACAGGAGCAAATGTGCTAGCGGATGCTGCGGAAGGTGGTAATATCAGGAATTCGTTTCGAAACAGAATAAAAGAAACAGGTGGTGATTTGAAACGTAACGCTACTAACCAAGTGCTGAGGGCCTTGAATAATCAAACAGGCTCGGGAAAGAAACGTGGTAACAAGAGAAAGCGTGATAGATCAAAAACCCCAGCTATAAAACGAAAAAAATTAACAAAGTCGGTCAGATCGTCGAAAGCTGTCAGACGACGCAGAACCTCAAAAGCAGTCAAACCGAGAACATTTGAAGATATCTTTGGATCTTAAAATCATCCGCGCCACTGTAAAATGGCTTTGATTCATCCCCGTTCACAGGAATGCATGGTAGAGGAACTTGATTTATTTACAATAAGTCCAACACAGACTAGCATTATCAAAAAGACTGACATTGAATATCAACCGATATCTACTGTCACTGCTGATACCCCAATCGAGTTTAATATCGTTGGTGATGAAAACTATGTAGACCTGGGTTTTGTCAATTTATTGATATCAGCCACCATCAAACACAAGGACGGAACGAATCTTGAAGCTGATGAGAAAATAGCACCTGTAAACAACTTACTACATGCTCTATGGAAACAAATAGAAATATATGTAGGATCTACGCTAGTCTCCAGCTCGACGAATACTTACAGTCCTGAAAGCTATTGTAAGACTGTCTTGAGCTACGGTATAGGTGCTAAAAAGTCGCAACTACAAACGTCAATGTGGTATAGTGATACAGCTGGTGCATTTGAGGATACCAAGGTAGGCGATGACGGTAAAAACGTTGGGTTGAAAGAAAGAAGCAAACTGATAGCACGGAGTAAAGAGTTTGAGCTGGTAGGTCCACTACTATGCGATATTTTCATGGTTCGAAAATTTCTCTTGAGTTTTGTCGACCTAAAGATTAAGCTCATTCCAAATGCTCCTGAATACTTTCTAATGTCTGGTGAAACGGGAAAAGAGTACAAACTAGACTTTACATCGGTAAAACTGAAAGTAAGAAAGGTCAAGATTGCAAATCACGTAATTCTGGCTCACGAGAATGCACTCAAGACAAGCCCTGCCATGTACGAGGTACCAAGAACCGTTACTAAAACCTTCACTATTCCTGGAACTACTATTTCAATCGTAAAAGATAACATCTTTAACGGACAGATTCCTAATCGTCTTATAGTATTTATGAACAAGTCTTCTGCTAGCAATGGAAGTTTGACAAGAAACCCTTTTAACATGGAACTTTTTGGTATTTCTTCGATCGGTGTCTACGTAGACGGAGAGCAGTCCCCTTCAAAACCGCTAAAACTGAAGCTCCCCGGTAGCAGCAAGAAATATCTAGAGGGCTATCAAACACTGTTTACTGCAACAGGGAAGTACAACAACGACTCTGGAAATAATATCCAAGCTACTGACTTTATCGCAGGATTCGGATTCTTGGTATTTGATCTTAGAGCTGATGGCTGTGATGCTTCAGAATACATGGCTCTCAAACAAAGGGGAAATCTTTCACTAGAAATTGTGTTCAGTACAGCTTTGACAGAAGCTATAAATTTATACTGCATTGGAGAAACAGACGGCGTTCTTGAGATTACACGAGAGAGAGAGGTTCTGTTTGACTATACAGCATGAACACTTTAGATCTGATTCAAGCCATAGAACAAGATTCAAGAAGTCGTGGTAAATTCTGCGGCGTTTATGCTTCTGATACTCTGCCTAAAGTAATTGAAAGTTATCCTTGTGGACTGATTGTGAATACAGATCCTCCAACAGAAAAAGGATCACATTGGCTGGCTATGTACTTCCCTAGCAAAGAAAACGCCGAATTCTTTGATTCTTATGGAAACCCGCCTGATTTTTATCTAGAAAACTTCAAAACATTTTTAAATAGTCATTCAAGAAAATGGACTTATAATCATAGATGTTTACAAAGTTTAGCGTCCAGCATGTGTGGACAGTTTTGTGTGTATTTCTTATTGAATCGAATCCGTGGAAAATCGATGTTAGAAATAGTAAAATCGTTTACTGATAACTTAAGTGTGAATGATCAACGTGTAAGTCATTTTGTTCGTAGATTATTAGGTTTTTCAAATGATAAAAAAAGAATAAAACGTACTCAAATAGCATTGACACGCGTGCAAAATAAGACCAATTAACGTAGTACAATATAAACAGATTACTGTGTATTCAAAGTGTTTTTTTATTTGTCCAATAAACATGTTTACAATCATACATATATAATTGGTCTAATATCGGATCCAGTTATCGGAGAAACGTTTCGCTGTTCTTGTGCGTTTGAATGTAGGAATCTTTGATGTTCTTGGCGTGGTTGGCGGTGTTGGTGGGAAAGAGAATTTTTCTGTTGACGGTGCAGCTGCAGATGCTGGAGAATCAGTTTGTACTTGTGAAATATGACTTTTTCGTCGTTCGTTTCGCATCAAGTACTTGGGCATGTTAATCTTGCTTAATGACTCTGTAAAGGTTTCCCACCCCGTAGGATCAAAGTTTTTTCTGTCTCTCAGTTGGTCGTTGATTAAATCAATAATATTCGATCCTGGGATTTTATGGCCATTTACTGTGATTTCGCCTCTATCGTTCCATGTGATGTGTTCTCTGTTTGCTTTCAATCGGTTGATCATAGACTTTGCTAACGTTTTGGATGTTTTGGGAACAGAATCTAATATTTCACCTTCGGACAAGCGCTCGGCAGTCGTTTCCTCAGGATTATTTTGTTGCGGGGTTTCAGAAGGGTCATCGGTAGGTAGTGGCGCTGGATCCTGTTGTATTTTAACTGTAGGAACAAATGCTCTGTTTTTCTCATGGACGTCGAGGTAGCGTTGTAGATTTTGATTGTATTCTGCTACTTTAGCGTCAGGCTGTGCAGTTCTGTCCTCTAATATATCGTCCATTTTTTGATCGATCCTTATGATAGATTTAGTAATGGGTGTAGTCTGTATGTTCTCTTTTCGTTCTAATGTATCCAGTAACCCCTCAGGTATCAAAACCATGCGTCTGGTGAACTTCATGGTTTAGAAAGTACGGCTTGTAGTGCTGAAATAACTGGCGGTAACAGTGTTAAAAGCAACGATCCACCACTTTGTAAAAGATGTCTCTTTTTGTGTTTAATAGGTACCTGTCTATCAGCGAGTACTCTGAGCTGTTTTCTATACCTTCGAAGTTTAGCCTTCTGTGCTGCTGTTAGGTTGACTATGCCTTTAAGTACGTTGATTGCGATTTCCGATAACGTTAGGATCAAGTCTTTGTCACAATGTTCGAGTAAGGCTTTGCGTTGATTTTTGTTACACTTTGCTAAAACGGTCAGAAAATCAATATTCCGCTTTACACGGTCTGACATTTTCGTGCAAATGAAGTAGTCAACTTGTATGTTTGGGTTTTATATTTTTTTCACGTAAACTGTGTGGCGTTCTTGAGGGAAAATGTTTGTACGCAGTCTCAAGTTTGACGGTGAAGACGGATGTAGGTCGAACAACAGATAGCCGTATAGTCTACTCGTTGCATCCTGAAAACTTTCCATAGCATAATCTCTGTCATTTTTTCCGCAGAATGCTTGTTGTATGAGTGTAGAAATACCAAGAGAATCACGACAATTTTTGAACGTTAAAATATAATGACAGTTGAGAGAAATTGTGCGGGAATACTTTCCGCGTGGAAATAAATTTTGTACAATATAGATGACGGTGATGTTCTTGTGGTGGGAATGTTTAGTCAAGAGATCTGACATACGCTGGTCATTAGAGCACGAATCCATTAAATCGTCAATGATCAAGATACCGTGTTCCCCTTGAAAATAGTCCAGCACATCTTCTGGAAAGCCTTCGACAAAAACTATATTGCCAATTTCATTTTGTAGCTGCGTAAAACCCGGCTGGTAGGCACCGTAACAGTAAACAATTTTACCAATTCCTTGATCAAACATTTCTTGTCTGTTCATAAGTATTCTTTTTGTGAGTACAGTTTTACCACTCTGGGAAGGTCCAGAAATCATAATACTAGTAGGGGTTTTGAAAGGTATAAGTGTCATCGTGAATAGACAGTTTAAAAATGAACATAAAATAGAAAATGCATTCTTATTTATTAGTTAGGGCTACATGAAAGAAAATATAAGTTGTCATAATAAGATAGGAGACATGGGTATAATCAAAAACAGTTTATTCAAGAAAACGTAAAAATAACATACATTTACCAGAGAAATTGTTTTTTGTTCAAAGCTAATTCCCATAGCCGTTTATATAATTACGATACACCTCAGTAGCAATGTCGTCAAATTCATCTCTTTGTCTACTTAATATTTCCTTTCTACTGTCTTTACATTCATAGCGCAACAGTTCAAGCCCGTTCAATGGGCCATCTAACTCTTGATCTGTATTTCTCTTAAACAGCGTCATAACTTCATCGTCATCTACTCTATCCAAAGCGTCGATGCTATATCTCCATACGATAGTCTGTGCATCTAGCATCATACAGTCGTGATGAAACTGCGATGGGTCATCAATCTCACATCCTTCACACCGCTCTCTGCTTATATCGGATAATGCCCATATGAATGACTTTGAATTAGCAAATGCTCTAAGCAACAGTTTTTTCAATGATCTCTTGTCTTGGTGTGAGTTGGGGTTCTATTGCGGGAATACTTTCTTCGTACCTTGGAATATCCAAATGTAGCTCTGTCATCGGCTCTTGTGACTGGGCGTCGGCCAGCCATGAACAAACGAAGTTAGATAGTTCTTGATCTTTTACATACTCGGCAAATGCAGATGCCATGTTACTGATGAAACTGGAAAATTGTTCACCAGTTTCAAGCACTTCATACTTGTTAATGTTTTCTGCAGAACTAGCAGGTCTGCGTACAATTGTTAGACGGTTCATGTTAAGGCGTTGATTTCAATATCGACAGATAGAGTGGTTGTTCAAACGTGTGTGTAAAGGTTTTTTATATTGATTGTGAGCCCCCAGTATGCCTGTACAAGGATTTTGAGCCTACACCGTAACCGATCAGCGGGATTATAGATTAATAGTTTCTTCCATTCCCGCCGTAATTAATTGACAATATGTTTCGTTTAGAAGTGGATCAAGATAAGGGAGAGCTGAGCTTTTGTTGGCTCAACGATAAGAAAGAGGAGCAGAAGGTGCTTGTAAATAGCGCAGAGAACAAACTTGAAACAAACCAAGAAATATCAAGGGCAAAAATCGTTGAAAGTGGCTTGATTCCCTCATCAGCAGTCTTTAAACAGACAAAAAAGGCAACTCTTGAATACAACGATGGTGGAAGAGAGCACATAGTCACAATAGAGTGTACAGGAGAAAAGGGAGAATTTATTTGGCCCAAAGAGTGGGACTTTCGTCTCACAGAAGGCGGCGTTACCGAAACATTTCGCGCACCAACACCTGATTGTGTTCTTGCTTACGAATATTACTTCAATCTTGTTAAAAAAGAGATTCTCCAACACCAATTGAATTTGAAGAACTTTGGATTTCCTTCTCAACCAGCGCCAACTGGGCTGTTTTGATCTAACAATGTGATTAATGTCTCATTTTTATTGATTTATTCTTTTGTTCTTAAAACTTTCATATATCCGATAACTTGTTGAAGGTTCGTCATTATAAAGAACTGTACGTGGAATCACCATGAACGAAATGATGAAGGAATTGGAGTGTTTTTTCTCATCGCTCTTCTACAACTGCTGTGAAGAGATTGCCCGCAACCTGTGGCTCGAAAATATCAAGCGAGATTGTCCGTATCGAGTGCCCGAAGAGTGTAAAGTTGACAAAAACTTCTGGAAAGATTACTTTTTACCGACTTGGAATTTTGTACAGATGAACCTGCGCTGTAGAAAGTTAATTCTAGCATTTGACGATTTTTCAAAACGCGAGCTCAACGTAGACGGTGAAAGCGAAGAGTATTTCATTTTGAAAAACCTGACAATGAACTTTCTTCACGAGCTCTACAGTAACAACAGCATTGAAAAAACATTGAAACTGATGGAAGATCAAAATCAAGTTGATGACAACTTGAACAAGAAACTCTATCTCCATCAGCTAGCAAGTGAATTGTGTGATGTGTTCGTCGGGCCTTTGTTTTACAAATATGATCCTGACTTTTGTATAGATTACTTTTACAAGTATTTACAATCCAAATACACCTTTATTCCCGAGATTAAAGGTGGAAGAACGATAAAAAAATCGTCTATCGTTGTACATGGAGTTAGTGATATCGCAAACTATCATTTCACCGTTCTCGAAACAGGTGAACGGTTTAGAAGTCCAGAACAAAACCCTCGTAAAGCATTCTTGATGCACAGAAAACTTCGAGGACAAAATTCCTGTGCTCAAGAGTTTAGATTGTTAACTCATATATTATAGTTTTAAATTTATTTATCAATAAAATGTTTTAAAACGAAGAAATGACTCGATCACTGTCTACATTTTTTTTAAGGAAAATTAAAACATACAATTTTTAAATGGTCAACTTCCATTTTTAGAATCTCGTACTGATGATGTAATCCATGTGATAAAAGCTGTCATTGCTATGAATAATTATTCAAATGCTTATAACTATCATACTGTACATATATTGTTGGTTAAAACCCTATTCACCTCCCTGGTATACTGAAGAAGAAGAAGATGGAAATGTTAGACAGAGTCGTTCGACCTCGAGGAGAGCCAAGGAGAAAATTAGATGTTTATGAACTCGGTTTTGTTGAAGAATTTCATGAAGTTTTAACTTACATTTATGTAGAACTTTGCACAAGGAAACGCAAGCCTATGGCATTCATGTGTAAAACGTGCTATTGCAATTGGTGCGTAAAGGAAAAACACGATTTCGATTCCAAAAAGGCCTGCCAAGTTTTCGGTGAAGACTACAACGATATCAAAACTGGAATTGACATGCAAATGCTACACAATTTATGTGAGTTGTTGTTCGATTTTATTGATCAACCTCGCCCAGAGGAAAGTATTACATTTGTCAATGAACTGTTGAACAAATCTTCAGATGAAATATGTTCTCTTCACAAAGAACTTGTGAACATTGGAGAAAAAGAACACTTCAGTCCAAACATTAAAGCTTTTGTTGAAGAAGTATACGACAGACATAATGGATATATAGACAAATTGTCAAGAGAACTTTTTTTGTGGTTTTTAGACAGTTATGTAACTTGTTGGAAATAGGAACCAATAAAATAAATTTCCTCTTGATACTTGTTTTGTAAATTACTTTTTTTCTGTGGGAGAAAAAAGAATTACATTCTTTTTTCTCTAATTCGTTCTAATTTCTTCAGTAAAAAGGTTTTTCTTTTTGCCTATCATCTCAAAGAAATGTTTTCCTTTTACCAAAAAAATAATTATCCGCTTTTCCTTTTTTCCTCCGTTCCTCACACTCTTTTTGTGAAAAAATTAATTTTCATTTTTTTTGCTCCACGCGACTCATTTTGGTAAATTATGATAATTTATGCAATCTGAAAAGTGTGTTATAGTGGCCACTAATAGTAGTCAAACCCATTGGTATCTATATTGTGTTTGGACAGGTGCATTTCCACGGGATGTGCCTCGTACAAAAGAATGTATCACATACTTTCAAGGCTTAGCCTGAAAAATGAAGAACATTAAACTGAACTATTTGAATTTACATAAATTGAATAGCCATAACACACCTTTGGCGATATTGACTTAAGCCATCACATATAAAATTAAAACCTATCGTAGCATGAAAATTTAGACGTAGTAACACCAACAATCGATTTCAATACATTTGAAACTATTTCAGTACAACTATTTTTTGAAAATACCCCTACCCCTGTTCAATGTTGTTATGAGTGGATCAATATGATATTATTATATTAAGGGGCGTAGGGCATATTTCAAACAAAGAAAGAAACAAACAAACAAGCAAACAAACGAAGGAACGAACGAATGAACGAACGAGCGGTCTAACGGACGGACGAGCGGACGAACGGACGAACGGACGAACAAACAAACGAACAAACAAATAAACAAGCATATTTGATGAACTGTTTTACTTATTAATTGATTCAGACAACGTAACCATGGTACCGGTAGGTATGGAGGACCACAGTATCGCGGACTCACAAATCACAGCCTCATCATACTACGCTGACATTAATGCTCCTTGGCTTGGCCGACTAAACGTAGTCCGCCTCGAGGGAGCCTGGTCCGCTGGGGCTCCCCGGTCTGGAGAGTTTCTTCAGATCAATTTGCTAAACATAACAGCCGTGTTTAAGTTGGCCACTCAAGGAAGAGCAGTAAGTGCTGTACAATTCGTAACTTTATACACGTTACAGCACAGTGATAATCAGACTCTTTGGAATGTTTATAAAGTCAATGGAGTCAAAAAGGTATGTTTGAATATAAAATCATATATAAGTTCTGGTTTAGAATTTCGTTTTATGAGTTAAGCGCCTTCCAAACCGTCAGTAGAGTTGCCTAAATTTTGCTAGAGCGTGATAAATTCTATTTTGTATTTAGACTTCATTGGCCGGTTGTACGAGGCCTGAATAAACCTATCCAGCGGATAAATCGATAATTATAAAGAAATTCTTTGGAGTGGATAACTTTATTATATGGATAGCGCTATTCAGGCTTCGTAGAATCGGCCCTTGTCATACGACAAAGTCGCTTTGCCAGCCCTGGTAGATAAAACTTCGACCAGTCAGATCGTGCGTTAAAGATAATATCACAACAGTGATACGTACATTAATAGCCAATGAAAATATGCATAGTATTGACAAGTATTTAATGAAGCAAGGTATATATATTATGCCAATATTTAGTGCATCAAAAAACAATAGAAATTGTTCTAACTGATTTTAACTTTTAGCTGATCATTGACGATTTAGAAAAATTACATTTTATACTCAAGCGCCCTAGCGTCCACCAATACGTATTGCAGGTCTGTTTTCTGACACATGGGCTAGAATGCCGGTCATATGTTACTGCGCACGCGTCAGTAACTTCAAACAAAAGGGCCTTTGCTCTGATAAAAAAAATGTTTGAACTAGAAAATGTATTTGCAAATAAAGCTACTTTATTGTAGTGTTGGAGTACTTGCCGTGCTATTTCTTTATCTATTTATTTATTTAAACCTTATCCAATCAATTTCAAATCAATGCTATGTGGATTTCAACGTCCAATTTTACCTCAAAATTTGAGTGTCTGTCACCTTTTGTCTCTATGCTGAACAAGGAATATGTGAAGAGTTGTATTATTAATTACAATGTTTCTGGACCATCTTCCTTTGAAAGGAGCTATTTTGCCGAGGTAAATCCTTATGGTATAGATTATTCGTGCTTTCAATGCCGAGAAAACCGTATATTATTGCCAAAGTACTAATCCATCCATCTTGTGTGTAGAGACCTTTCGTGATCTTCATGTTTTGAAAGAAAAAATTCCATTTTGGCATCACTTTTGGAAAGAAACCGACCATGTTTGATATCAAAATAAAACTCAGAAACCCTGCTTTCTAATGCTGCTACAATCTATGGTATAGTGTAAAAGCAATTTGGCTGGTAAACGTGTAAATACAATGTATTTTTACTTTCGGTTGGTTACGCGGGAATTTTTGACTTATGAAACTTTCTGAATAGAGTCTTTTCCCACTAATGAAGCCAAAAACGTTTAATATACCTAATATTGAAGCAGAAGTAGTTATATCTACCAACCACTGCAAACAACAACAAAAAAGTTATACTAATAAGCAAAGTGTTCGTAGTATAGTCAGGAACCATATGTCATCCCGTGGGAATTTTGTGATTAAAGCTGGCAACTAGGCTAGTTGTTTAGAGGATCACTCAAGTTTCAAGAAAACGTTTGTTGCCAATCTTGTAACTCGCTGCTTGGTCCTGTGACCGTTATTTTAAAATACTGATATAATTGGTATTGCATGGAAACGAGGCTGGGTATCAAAAAAAGCTTATCTATTCTTTCTTTATGTAGAAGACATGTCTGAACTAACACACAATACTTGTCATACCAACAATAATACATCAAAATTGTTTTGGTGATGTTACAAATTTAACCACGTGACTGAAGGATATGAAAGCAAGGCAAATGTATAAATTTCTACAATAAATGCCTACATACAATCGTAAAATTTGATGAAATATTCAAATAATTTTGAGTGTGTGCGTCTAGATAGATCATGTGTGATATCACACACTGTTTCATATCACATTTAACATATCCCGTTGCTTAGTGCATGGAATCGAGGCTTGTGTGTAAATACCAATACACCAATAAGTCACTGGGAATCCAACTTATTGCCTCTGTTCAATCAATGGTCTTTGAAAAAAGATCAATACCATAAAACTC
This sequence comes from Diadumene lineata, assembly GCA_918843875.1. Taxonomy (NCBI): domain Eukaryota; kingdom Metazoa; phylum Cnidaria; class Anthozoa; order Actiniaria; family Diadumenidae; genus Diadumene; species Diadumene lineata. The sequence continues at coordinate 2,420,152 of OU974082.1, forward strand.
TAGAAAGGTTTAGGCTCAAACTTTTAAATGTCAGCCGCATTTTTTCAATTACGTTGATAATTCTTATAAATGAAGTAACTATATCACTTACTTCTGATGTTATAGCCATTGGTTCAGGCTGGGCAAAGGGGGCTACCGTTCACGAATCACGGACGATTTTTTGCTAATTTCACGGATCACGGCATTAAAAAAAAGGCATTTCACGAATCACGAACTTCTGCATTTGCTTTTTTTTGCTATGTCTATTCATTCGTCTTTTAGACTTGTTTCAAGGCCGAATTTACAGACCTGCTTATTTCTACAAATACAAATGCAATGTTTGAACTGAAATATACATTGTATATATGTGTAAATTAATTATAAGTTGTGTACCCTGGTCCCAGAGATTCGATTTCACTCACCCTGTCCCTCCCCATTCCTCTGTTGAGGCGCTTCACGCCTAAACAAAAACGAAGAGAGAGACGCAGCAAGCAAAATCGAACCTCTGGGACCAGGGTAAAACCTAAGTCAGCGCAAGATTTTTTTGTTTGTCTTACGATAGTATGAATAGCCAGAGAGGAGGACGGGGTTTACAAGATGTTTTGATTTTTTCACGACATATAATTGCTAAAATCACGAATCACGGCAACAAAAATATGCCAATCACGGGTCACGACCGACTTCAATTTCACGAATCACGGCATGTTTTTTCTGCTTTTCACGGATCACGGCATAAATATACGTCAAATCACGGATCACGGAAAACCCCTTCCTCAGCCTGTTGGTTTGGCAGATGAATAGTGTACAGTTTTAACTGAATTATAATTCCAATAAAAACATTTACCAATAAAGACATTGATAGTAAGGCTTGTGCCAAAGAGGACAGCATTTTGCCTTCAAATTCAAAGCTTGTGTGTGGTTGGTTGCGTAAAGCTTGTATTTACTATTCCACCGGCTGATAAACCCCTCTTTTGCGGTTAAATTATTTAAAAAAATGTCATGCATTAAAAGCTGTATCCCGCAAATCATAAAGCACCCAGAGTAAGCAGGGATTGAACCTTGTGCATGGTCCATGCACGTTCGAATGTAGATTTTACAGAAACCTCTTTTGAAAGGTATGAAACAAGAAATTTCATTTTTAGCATACTTTTTTTCTTTCGTCCTGATATCTATTGCAAATACAGGCACGTCTTAGCATTTAGATTTAAAAGTTGATAACTTTTTTTTATTGGGGAAGAACAAACTATTCAGATTTCAAGTTTTATGACAAACAGTGGCAGAAAGTGTTTATGAATTAAGGAAATAATGAATTTCGAAAACGTTGATTTGAAAACGTTCTTAAGCCTCGATTCCATGCACCAGGTCACATGACCTTGTTTATTATATGATATGACTTGTATATTATCTAGAAGAACAGGTTTCTACTGTGTTTGAATGATTCTTCTTGAAATATAAATGAATGATTTTCAAAAAATAACTTTCGCATATTAGCCTCGCTTTCATGCCTTTCAGTCACGTGGTCAATTTGTAACATCACCAATACAATTTTAACGTATTATTTATAGTATGAAAAGTATTACGTGTTAGTTAAGAAATGTTGTGTTTATAAAGAATGGAGAAATAAGCTTTTTTGACACCCAGCCTCGTTTCCATGCAATTCCAATAATATTAGTTTTTTTAAATAACGGTCACAGGACCAAGGAGTAAGTTGCAAGATTGGCAACAAACGTTTTCTTGAGGCTTGAGGGATCCTCTAAACAACTAGCCTAGTTGCCAGCTTTAATCACAAAATTCCCACGGGAGCGAAAATTCCTACATATGGTCCCCGACTAGTACGTCGTCATGTTAGATTTAATCAATTGGGAAATACCGCCGAGATCACGCCCGAGAGATGACCGTCATTCTAGCTCATGAGAGTTCTCTCTTTCGTTGCAGGTATTCAGTGGAAACTCTAACCGTAAAACAGTTGTTTCTCATGTCTTGCAAAATCCTTTCGTGGCCAGATACGTCCGATTTGTTGTGGAAAGCTTCGTTCAATGGCCATCAATGAGAGTTGAGCTATATACCAGTGCATACTAACAATACCAATATTATTTTGAAATCCAACAATAGTGGTGAATGCTCTGCAGATAAACCAACATTGGCATCGACAAAACATCTCAAGACAAAAGTGCGGAGATTGTTAACAAGTTTCTAAAAATAGCACGACGAGCAAAGCCCGTGATTGGGTCCGGGGATAAGCTCTCTTATCTCATACCCTCTTGGCAATAATTTCGCTAATGTCAATATCGGCGAGACCGTTTTTTTTTTTTTTTGCATTAAATAATCGCTTACATACAGCCAGAAACATAACCTTTTTCAAGCTGGAAACAATCACCTTTCATGTTTTAGTTTTAACTTGCACCGCATCAAAATTGTATGCATGGACCGAATTCACAGAAATCGCTATATTTCACAATCAGTTTGTTCAGTACTCTATAAAATTTCTGAATAAATAATAGTTCAATATCCTGTGTTCTTGATAACAAATGCCCACCAACTATCCACGATTTTAGTCCAAAACCAACCTACGTTTACAGGCGCTGATCAATGATTTTGTGAAGGGAGTGACCGTTTTAAAGGTAACAAAGGTAAAAAAAGTTCACTAGTTGCATGTTTAATTGATTTAGAGTAACACGTAACTTGCACCAAAATTTTCCAAGTTTTATTTAATTTTCTAATCTTATTTTTGAAAATGATTTTTTGTCATTTTTTTGAGTTGTCATCCTAATCACCCTCCTAGATCTGCTTCGCATGCACATTCAAAACTGCTTTTCAACCGATCCACTTAAGTATTCAAATACATAGCAGCAACAAAATTATTGAAAACAAAAAAAAGCACTTTTAAAAATAAAAACATTGCAGTGTACACTCCCCGAAAAGAAATTACGGATTCCGCCAAAACTGGAGTTATTTTTGTTCAATTTTCGATTCATTTGTGTGAAATTGTTTAAAATGCGCAACAATTATAGTTCATGACAGTTTTAAGTTGGTTTTCAAACGATCTTTATAATTGTCAAGATATTTTCTTATACAATTACAAATACAATTATTTTCAATCATCCCGATGCATCACGATGCGAGAAGTGACTGTAGTTTGCTACGTCATTCTACCAGTAGACATCCGACACAAAAGATTTTTTGCATAAAATACAAGTCATCTCCTTCCTCCTGATTTTAAACCATGCATGCAATCTTTGATTCTTTGACGTCTTAGATATTTCCTGATTAACGTTAACAATAAAATAAATATCAATCAACACCAGAACTTGTCGTAATTTATTTAGTTTTTGTTGTTGTTGTTGTTGAGAAAATGCGTTATGTAATGCAAAAAAAATTCTACTCAACAAACTTTCGTCATTAAATTGTCAAGGTCACCAATTAATTTTTATTCTCAAATGTTCAAAGATTTAACATATCTTCACTTAGTTAAAGATGCATTTCCCGACTGTGTTGAAAAATTTATTCAATGGCTCACACTTCAGTCCAAGCACACATCTTGGGCACAGAGAATATGTTTCCTAAAATAAATAAAAAATGTTTTTGTTACTTTACATGTATTGGTGTTCATTGAACGTATTCAGGGGCGGATCTAGCATTGTTTTCAGGAGGGGGTGCATCATCTTCAGGAGGGGGTACAAAAGTTATTTGGAAAAATATTTGATAAAACGAGGATTGGAAATCCTTCCAAAAAGGTGTGTGCAGCCCCCCGCACCCCCTGCAACCTCCTTACATCCGTCTCTGGTTTTGTATGTAACTTCAAATTGTAATCTTTTTTCCATAAGGCTATGCAATCATCTTGGCTGTAATAAAAGTTCATTGGTGTCAGCTGATAATTACATCTGTACGCATTATGTGAGACTTCCAGTTTGCTCAGTTAGTTGGGCGCCGGTCTATTTTTTGTGGGGTACGGTAGGTCACGGGTTTGATCCCCGTGACCGGACCAGCACTCGTGGTCTTAAAATAATTGAGGAGAAATCGCTGCCTTTGTAAACACATCTTCATGTGGTTAGAATTTCATGTCTTCTCGGAAAAGGACCGGAGGTCCCCATAGCCATATGTTAAACTTCTCATATGAACTTCTCAAGGTTAATACGTCAACCCTGTTAAATAAAGATATTCTACTACTGCTGTTTTAAAATAAACGTTTGCTCACAATTCCTTTTGATATACTATTGCCATTCGACTTTCACCTCCTCTATTGTGCTCCAAATTTGTTGGGTAATGCTAGATTTATTATTTGTTTAATGGGACTTCAACTCACGCAATATGTTCCATTCTTTGCTAGTGGTCTGCAATGGCCTTTCAATCCTCTGTGTTCGCAGCATCCATCATCACAATCCGAATCAGCAGTACATTGTTTACCAACCTGGAAAATTAGAAAGACGACCTGGTAAACAAATTGCCATCGTCTTGGCCCTAGTGTTTTCAGAGGCCCTAAGCATTAACTAATAATACTTTATTTTCGTGTGACTATTTAGCGTTTTTTACACTAACTGAGAACAAGGGAAAGTATACAATATACATAACATTAATACAAGTACAACATGTACACTACGGTAGACTACAATTTACAATTTACACTTTTTTCGTTTTGATGAAAACAACAACGACAAAAAACAACTGTTTTGATTTTTAGTTCGACACTGATGCATTTCGCATTCACCCAACGCATATACATCCCACGTAAGTTGCGTTGGGTGGCAAATGGTTTCTACATTTCGTGCAACTTTTGTAACAATACTCAGTATGGTGCATTTTCTTGCAGGCTTCAAAAGTTTGGATATTGAAAAGGTGTAGCATGATGCTGCACTGGATAAAATGGAGACATTTTGATCAGGCATATATAAAACAATCAAAATACTGTCTTTATAAAATAATTGGGATAGTACGAGCACTATGAATGACCGAAAAACAAGCTTCGCCCGTGTTTTTAATTTGTTTTGATTTGTTAACTATTAGACTTGTCCGCACTGGTGAAATGGACACAGGCATAAGCTATCAAACATACAAACTTTCTCTTGTGTTGTCATCATTGGAGAGATAAGCGCAAACACAAGCCCACAAATGTACAAGAATAAAGATAAAAAATTCCAGTTCTTTTTTGTGCTGGAGCAAATAAAAGTTTCTTTTGTGTTGTCATCACTCATGAATAAGAATAAAAACTCTATCTTTTTGTGCTTGGGAACATTACAAATTTCTCATACAACATTACCTACCTGTTTTTTCTCCACAGCCTTGCCTTGCGTTGAAACCAGCAAAAAGCATGTCAAAAATAGAAAAATCAACATCTTGATGAAGGATTTGAAATAATGAAGCAAATTCAGAACATCACATGATCTGTTATACTCAGATATGGTTAAGCTTTTGTCGCGTAATGTCTGGAACATCTCCTAGTGATTGTGACAGCTACCAGTGGCAACCAGTATAATATTTAATCAAAGATTTAAGTAATACGTTCGAATACGCTATTAATTAATTTATTTACAATAATTTTTCTACAGGTTTCCTTTTACTCGATTTTATATTAAACGCAAAACTTACGGAATTATTTTAAAACTCCACAGCAAAATTTTAAGTAACATCTAGCTGAAATGACAAAAAAGGAAAGAATCTGTATGTATATATTCAGTGATCTTGGGAGATTGTTGCTTCCGTGTAAAAAATTCCAATTATCACGATCATTATGATAAGTGATATAAGTCTTCCAGACTATGTGCGAAGAAAAAAAGGATTGTTGCTATCCTAGAAAAAATGTTGATTTACCTACAGGGATTTATCTTTGTAAATGAAGCTAAATTTTTTTTAGTTTTCATTAAATAAATGTATTTTCTTGATGCAGCCAAGCTAGTGTGAGGTAATCATGAAATTTTAAATGACAAATTAAAAAGATACCAGAATAAAAGCAAACACTCCAAATGTTTTTAACACATTGATTCATAAGCGATGCAAATTCACCATTTAAAGCAAGCGCTAGATAAAACACAGCTACGGACGACTTTGTAGAAACTGGCACAGTTTTGGTACGACATGAAGCACAATGTGAAACCTGGTCACCAGATATTTTGAAATGCTCAAAAATTGTTAAAATCTGAATGCAATTTGTGGGAAAATTTAAGTCTGAACCAAAAGAGATTTTTCAAGGGTGACAGAAGTTTTTACAGAGCTATTAAATCCCTTAATTTAAAAATTGTTATTCCACGGATGATTCGAATACACAGCCACGACACTGTGACGGTTAATCTGTTTACTGGACATTTTCCAACAAACCCTTAAAGTCATCCTGAACCTATTCAAGTGACTCAAACTCAAATGTGGCCTATTTAATATTTTACCGAACTTATAGCCTTGTTTGTGAAACTGCGTGGCCGAAACACCAACTAGCCGATTTCATATTGCTCAGGGGACTGGGTCATATTATAAGTATACGTTTTTCTACAGCCATAACTATCATTATTCTCATTATTACTTTAAGACCATATTTGACATGAAAATATGAAAATGAATTCCTTGTCAAAGTTTGAGTAACATCGAATAGAAATAGGTAAATATGTAAGCGTTTTTAATATTACAAGAAATGTATGTAGTGGATGAACAGTGTCATTCCAAATTTTTTCAGCTTCTTCATAAAATCATTATCCAAAGAAAATATCCAACAAAGTAACTGAAATAGCATAGTGATATTCGTATTTTTGTTTATTATTCATTTCCATTAATATGCTTCATTTGAGTGCAATGTATAGTTATAACGAAAAATGAAAGTTTTTTAAATACCCGTAATAAGAATAAAATACACATTCCTCTATATAAAACAGCAACGGGACAACGAAGTTTTTTGTATAGAGCTACGGCAATTTGGAAGAGCATTCCCGAGAATATCAAGAAATCAAATATATGTAGTTTTAAACATTTATACAAACAATATATTTTATCGAACTTTTATAAATAGTAGTTATTTTTTACATATGTTTTTCTTTTGTATTATTAGTTTTTAATATTGTAAATTAGACTGAAAAGCCTTTTATGGAGAATCTAATAAAGCATTATTATTATTATTATTATTATTATTATTATTATTATTATTATTATTATTATTATTATTATTATTATTATTATTATAATTGAACACTAGTGCCCAGTCCACTTTTCAATGTGATACCGACAAATAAGAATATAAGACAGAGCTGCAATCAAGGCTTATTGTACCAGGGGACAATGAAAAGCGAAATCCACAAAAAATAGTGTGCAAACTATAAAAATAATTACGACAAAAATATACATATCAAAGAATTGCCTTTAAAAGTTGTCCTTCGCACAACCATCGCTTGATATCCATATTTGGAATAGCTTATTTATTTGGAAGTACGCTTGAACTCTTTTTGTTTTTTGTTTTTGTTTTTCTTTACTTTAAAAGCCTTAAATTGTCCCAAACTTACAGGAATTGTAATGACTTCTAAATAAGTCGCCATTTTGTGTATGGTCTAATTGAATTATGGGAGCCAGATACTGAAAAGCACAGGGATCCCGCGCAAAAAACAACAATTTTTTGATATTTATTTTGATTAATCCTTAAAATTTGATTGTATTAAAAATTTCGACTTTTGATGAGACACCGTTTTGAAGTTGATAAATTTGGCAACAGGCCAAAATAGGTTTCAGTTCGATTAGATTAATAATGAGCAAGCTCAAAATCTTTAAAACTGAAAATTCATTATTTTGAACAAAACGTTATACATTACTAATCAAATTTTGGGATTTTTACTAATAACAAAATATAATTTGAACACAAACGTTTAGATTTCACAAAATATACCAATCCCATGTTAAAGCTTTTAATCAATTTATTCTTTTATATCATTTATTTATATCTACGTTTTTGTTATAATATTTTTTTTAATTATACAAGAATGCTCTCTAGATCGTTTCTAGTTATATCCCGGCTTTGACTTTTAACAGTTTAATCTACACACTACGAAACTTCATGAAGAATCCCGGCTGGTTACTCACATATTAGCTTATAGCTTTACTGACATTTTCCGATTCCTAAAAACATAATGTTGCAAATAAGTCCAGTCTTGCATCTCGGGCATGAAGAAGACGTTTCCTGAAAATTAACCAAATATCTGTCTTTAATGAAACCATCAGTTTCATAAATATTATTGATATTGGTAATCTGTTATCCCAAGATGACGAATACGGCGATTTTTTTCAAAAGCTAGCCACAACTCGACTCGTTAAAAGCTTGGGTCGGTTCAGCCCGTACGTGTTGTCATACAATTTCGTGAAGGATATATAAAACGTAGTTGTTAATTATGAAGGCTAAAAATTTATTTCGCCAATATTGCTTAATTTGATAACGAAGTTTGGCGATAAAATCCTGCTAGACAACATGTTTTTAATTTATGTGTTTAATGAATATAAAATATAAAATAAACGACGTTTCGATGCTATAGCTAACATCATTATCAAGTGATAAGAAAATAAAAATTGCTAAGCTTATATACATCAATAATAATGAGCAAAAATGTAAAAGCTTCTTCAAAAAAAACTTTGATCGTTCAAAGGTTATATTTAATTTTGACATCAAGGAAAAACGAAAGCGGCATAATTCTACTCGGTAGGTGTTGAAGAAATGAATATTCTTCAAATGATTTAAAATCAAAAATTTCTATGTGATTCCATTCACGCTAATTCTTGTCGTATGATGGCGTTACAACTACCAGAATGCTTTGCCCACTTTCATTTGACGCAATTATAGTACAAATTGTTTTATCAATCTGCAAAGAGATTTAGATTTTGGCTATGGAAAAGAGTTCGAAAAGAAAGCTGGAAGTTGTAGCCAAATGATGCTAATGCAAAGGTTTATTGAAACTGAACAGAATAATATTTACTGATAATCCAATTTTATTTATTATATTATTTCATTTATTTTATTTTATTTCATTTTTTTTAGCGTAGGTATTATAACTAGACTTACACAGAATTGTCCAGCATCCAGTGGCAGTTTACAGTAGCCTTTATTTGCATCAAATGAATGTGAACAACATTCGCCGTCTTGATGTCTACATTCAGAATCTTCTCTACAAACTGTCATGAACTGGAAAAGAAACATGATTAAAATCGTTTTTATCGCCTTTTTGATAAACTAACCCTAAAGTAAACTAACTGCAAAACCAATAGAGCAAGAAGTAGCTGAGCTGCCGCCCCACCATAAATATTTGCCTCTGTCAATCGTAATATTACCTAATGAATTTGTATCTGAATATTTGTTAATTACTATTCATTATTCTATTACATATTTATTTATCTTGTTGTAATACGCAATTCAGCCCTTGGGCTGCAACGTAATTCACTATTAAACTATCTATCTTATCTAACCAGGATGGATTCTAAAACGCAAATTTCTAACTGAAAATATATCAAACAATTAAACAAAATTTGAGTTTGGCCAAGAGTATGAGATAAGAGAGCTTATCCCCATCAGTTGCTCTATTCGCTGTGCTATATATTTTTAAAAAAACTTGTTAACAATCTCGGCACTTTTGTCTTGAAATTGTTTTGACAATGCGACCGCGCCTCCTGCAATCTGACCAATCACGTTCCGTTTTCGAAATAACTTCATTTAAAATTAGATATAAAGGTCCCATGATTAGTGTAAAGCCCAATACTGGGAATAAGCTCTCTTATCTCATACTCTCTTGATTTGGCGTAAAGGTGAATTAGTGTAATGTAATGTAGTGCTTATATAGCGCATTTAACTTAAAGTCTCAATGCGCTTTACAATCTCTCATTCTTTTTGCTGTTCAAAATTCAATCAATGACCAAATATTGATTGCTTATATTTTGTTGTATTCGTAGATTGTTTATTCGAATTATTAAAGGTGATAATAGACCTTCCCCGCATGCCACATGCGCTTTTCTGGACACGAAACAATAGATTCATAAAGAGGTTGAAGTGTATTAATCTATACATTCTCTGTATTTTATACACTCCAGCCTCAAAATAATTCTTTTGTTTTTATGCCAGTCAAGGGAATACAGGGAAGGACAATTGCCAATATTAATAATTAATATTCTATAATTATTCATACCTCGTTCTTCTTCATGACCAGGCCTTGGGTCAAGGCCAGTAAACTGCAGGTTAGCACAAACAAACTCAACATCACGGTAGCATTTGAGTTATCAAAGAATAATGATACCTTATATATGCAAAACCATCTTGAAACTCTTAAACTTAGACGTTTTTAATCCATTTTGACAGTTTGGTTTACTTTACAATCAAACTCCAGCTTAACGTTGAGGGTAGGCACTTGTCATTGTCAGGTTAGATTAGAGTTTAATTTAAAAATGTTATTGCTCTGAATGGTTGTTAAGAAGATATTCTTCTGACAGATATTTAAGACGTAGTTGACCCGTCTAGCCATCGTTTTTCGCTGAAAAAAAATGATTCTTTCATGATATTTTGAAAAAATTAGTGAGTCTGCAAAGCTGTTAAAAGCCTCAACAAATTTGCTTTGAAAGCAGTTCAAAGCCCTTAACTTGCACTTATTAGTGTGCAACTATTGATAGAAGTTATTTTTCTTTTTTTTTTTAATTCACACTAAAAACATACAAAGTACTACAATTTTTCCATGATGTTTTAAAAGGCGGGGTTCAAGAAAGGACTTGGAAAGTCTCGTATCGCAAAGGATAAAAGGAAGACTGAGGATACATGCTAATTACTAACTACTAAACAATATCATGCTTGTAAAACTTGATTACATATAAATATTAGAGATTGTAAAGCGTATATTTAGGCTAGGGGGACAGGAGATATATAAGCCCTACTTGATATTACGTTCCAAGTGGCAATAATTTATTTTCAAATTATGCCAATCATTGTCATTTTCTTGAAAGGTTTTTCTCTCAAATAATTTTGACGTTTACTGAAAACTGTTGCTATCCTTGAAAGAATGTTAAGATACATGAGTCTGAAAGCACATTAGATGGATTCTAAGAAAAACCAGGAATGGATGTATGGATGAATGGATGGATAAAAATGAAAACAGAATGAATAAAAGTTACATGCCGATAAAGCGCAAAATGTTTTTTCCATATGACTAAATGAACCGATGACATGAGCCTCCAAGTTTTTTGCAGTATATGCAACTAAATCAACGATTTTAAAAATAAAACAATAGGATTGACAAAAATCTATTTTAGAATCAAAACTGGAAATGCTTTCTTCCAAGTTCAAGTTGAAATCAAAATTCAAAAACTTATTTTTTCTATTTTGTTTCTGTATATTAGCAACTTAGCTAGCTAGTCAACGAACAATGACTTTTCGCCGATTCACCATAAACCTTAAAATGTTAAATCTATTTTTGCATAGAAAATTAGCGAATCAGTGCGCACATGATAGTGTGCGGAGTATGAAAGAAATCAATCTTAACTTTACATTCTAAACTAACTCATTTTTTTCATTCTATTATTGAAAACGTGCTGTATTTTGAGCAAAGTAACTTAAAAACCAAGAAATAATTTATTGTGCTGAGCGTTTATTCATGAGTAAAAGTCATTATCATAAGACAATATATTTTTAATTTATTGCGGATCTACGATAAGATCAGCCAATTATAGTATTTGATTTAAGGGATCAGTGTTTAATGGATCGTAAAAGCAAAGTCAACATAATAAAAACTACTAATAAACGTTGGTCAATATAAATTGCGATAAAAACAAAATCTAGCTCTTCAATTCAATTCATTTTTTTTAATTCAATTCAATTAAAAATAAAAAAAAGTTTAAAACTAGTATTATTATCGAACAAATTACTTTCCTAAATATACAATATATATATATATACATCCTGAAATTGAAATCTAATCTAGAGAGTGCTTTATTATCTTTCTATTGGACATTAGCGAGTAATCGCAGTGTTACATAATTTGAATAAGATGTTACATCATGGTATAATTTGAATTTCTATACACAAACAAAGACTATTTATTTTTATTAATTTAACTCAAGCGAGTGTTACATACTTAATTTGATTTATACAATCAAGATCTTTATCCTCGACATTGTTCTTAAGTTAAGACTTCGCAATCGCAGCCAAAAAATAAATAGGTATCTTGAAGAGCTGTCAACAGTGTGAAGTCGCATATTGTATATATCTAGCATCTAAACGGGTAAAATTCAAAGTTACTGCACAGTCAGACAAATTCTTGGTAGGCTTTTAGGGAACCATAGCAAGAACGTACGAAATACAGACCTGAGAGTTTATAACTTTAACACTGGGAACTTAATCAAAGATACGCCTGACCATGAGATTGACTGTGTTCTTAGTGGCAATAACAATTTTCTGCTGTTACACATTCGTGGCACCACAATATCGGAATCAATTCGATAGTGCATCAAACAATAAGGTTAGTTTGAAATATAAACATGCATTTGCTTGGTTGTTGTTGTAGAAACTTAGCGATTTTTATATGTTCCATTCATGAGCAAGTGGTGAAATGCATATTGTTAAAGTAGGCCTTTACAAGAAGCCGGCTATTTTCGTAAACGCACATTTTTCTTATCCGTTTAGGCCTACCATTCACACGAACGCGCTATGTAGCTGTTAATGTAATGTAGTGCTTATATAGCGCATTTCACTAATGCGCTATACAATCTTTAATATTTATAGTATGTAATCCGGTTTTTACAAGCGTGAGTTTGATTAGTAATTAGTATGTATTAGTGTAGATCTATCACCAGTATATTGAATGAAAGCAATTAATGCAATTGCTTGAAAGAAGACCCGGAAAAAATCCGGGCTTCAATGAGAATCGAACTCATGACCTTTGCGTTGCCGGTGCAATGCTCTACCAACTGAGCTATGAAGCCACATATGCTGGTTAGCTGGTCAATTTGCTGATTTCTTTAAATCAGTGTACGAATAAATTCGTATTATAGAATGGTCTGCACCGTGGTAATGAAGACTTTAAAGAACTCAGCAAATTGACCAGCTCACCAGCATATGTGACTTCATAGCTCAGTTGGTAGAGCATTGCACCGGCAACGCAAAGGTCAGGAGTTCGATTCTCATTGAAGCCCGGATTTTTTTCCGGGTCTTCAATCAAGCAATTGCATTAATTGCTTTCATAACCGTAACGATCATTCAATTTGCTGTATTCATTACCACGGTGCAGACCATTCTATAATACAGACCTATCTCCGAGGATGGTCGTTACCTGCGTCCTCAGTTATGTATTTAGTAGCGTTACGGAATGTATACATGTTGTACTTAGCTTTGTGCAGGAGGGTCAATATCCCCTTGGGTCATTAATATGCGGGAGTATATAAGAACAGAGATGCCAAGTGATAGTCACTTGAAGACATCTCTCCAGCGCGGTTGTGCAACAGTTTAACGTAAATTTTCAAATACCGTAATATACGTCGGCCATATCCACATAAGTCTCTATCAGTTTATGACACTCTTTTACATGTAATTGTACACTCTCTGCTATCAGACATGAATAATCAGGTCTTAGTTTCATCCTAGCTACCTTAAAACCCCAAAGGCTGCATCTTAGCATGGTCGGGGGTTCACGTCCACATTATTTCCACAAAGTGGTTTTTTGGTGGTTGCGTGACCGGCTCTGATGCGTAGCAAGGATTGACTAACCTGGATCGTACCGGACGTTCGAATTTGCTCTACCATAATAACAAATTATAACAAAATTGTCACATTTTTAGCAAGAAATATGACTGGTACTACAATTTTAAAAATGTAAACTTTGCACGTAAGGCTATATATCTACTGTAATCTAGCAACGGGTCCACGAACATGAATAAATGAGATGTCCACCACCTTATTTGTTGTCCTGTAGTTTTTGTAGAATGCAGTTTAGCTAATAAATGATTTATACTCGTACAGAAGTGAAGAGTATAAGTTCTTTTACGTCCCCCCGTTATTGGTTAATGTGAAGTGTGGCGAGAAGGGATCTCCAGTTTATCGTCCTTATCCGAGAAGACGCGAAGCCTAACAATTATAAATCGAAGTACATTCTCCTCAATTATTTAAAGACCCTGAGTGATAGTTCCGGCTGAGGGTTCGAACCCACAACCTCCCGGTTAACAGCCAACACTCTCCCATCTGAGCTACCCTGTTAATCTGGTTAATCTACTGCTTTTGAAAACGCCGGCTATGTGTTTTCATGTAAACGCTTTAAACAGATTTTTTCGAAAAGGCTGAAGTCATCACTTTTGTTCAGCCATAATGAGTCACAAAGACGCTTACAGACGCTCGTGAAGCTACCAAAAACAATGCGAAACAGATAAGCGTTTCCACGAAAACGCTGGGTATTTTCTAACCGTCAACCGTCTTCGTGTAAACACTACCTAATTTGTCTGATATGTTATTATGTACTTGGTCCCACTTTTCCACCTTTAGTAAAACCAACCGGACACAATCATTCAACAATGGGACACCTAACACTCTACCACTAACACTCTAAGGGCCTGTTTATATGAGGCGAGCCAGCCCGGTGTAGCAGGCTGGTTTCTTTTGTTTTTACGCTTTGATAGCTTGAACACAAAAGAATCCAGCCCGCTAACCCGGGCTAGCTCGCCTCATATAAACAGCCCCTAATATAAAAATTAGGTAAACCTAATAGCGGAGCTCCCCTAAAAGTTCTAGGTACATGTATTTCTCATTTGAAGAATATTAATTGGGGCTTATAATCTATCTTAATCGTATTTTTTTAATACTTGTTTGCTACCGATCAGAGCAAGTGTTGTTTTTTTAATACTTGTTTTGGATTTCCATCGATGAGATTTTCACAAACTGAGATTAATTTAACATTGTTTGACAGGATTTAGTTGATAAATGAGAAAGCTGAAAATTGATATTTCAAAAGAAAAAAGTTAAAGTAGACCCCTAAACGGGAAGTGAAAAAAAGTAGCCCATTTAGCATACATACGTTTTTTGAGCGCTATGATCTACAAACTATGCTATGATCTTGCAACCTTGTGATGTTTGATGGAATTTTTCTACGCGAAGCCGGCTCTTTTCGTAAACGCACATTTTTTTATCCGTTTAGGCCTATCTTTTACACGAAAAGGCTACTTAGCCGGCTATTTTCGAAAACGCCTCTCAGAGTGGATAATTTCGAAAACGCTGAAGTCATCACTTTGGTCGAGTCATAATGAGAGAGTAATTCACACATTTATTCACCAAAATGCTTACAGACGCTCTTCAAGCTACCGAAAACGATGCGAAAATGATAAGCGTTTACACGAAAACGCTGTGTAAACGGCTATTTTTTAGCCGTTTAAAAAAATAGCCGGCTTCGTGTAAACGCTGCTTTAGTGTGGCACCGACGTAACGAAGAACAATATGTGTCTATAATTCAAAAGAAAGCCGAATCATATGATGAATCCAAACGACACAATTCTTTATGCAAATTTAATATTTAACTAGAAATAAAAAAAAAACGTTTTTTAATCAAAATAACTGAGAGATAATGATTGATAATATTTAATAACTTATTTATATCATATTGAACCGTGTCGAGCAAATAAACAACTTTTTTACTGTTTTTTTCTTTCCTATGCAATTTATAGATGTTTTCGCCAAAAACTTTAATTAAACTTGCTTGAGTTGGATACAATCACTAGGAAACAATGATAATGTAATGTAATAAGAAACAATTTGTATGGCATAATTAAAATATTTTTTTCACTTATCTATCATAGATAAGATCAGAAAAATCTGTTACTTTGGCGTCAATATATAAGCCCAACCTTTTTGCATTAGCTCACTTTTCATTTTCTTTCTATATTCAAGTGTTCTGATATAAACGAAATTTAAAGGTTAGTTAACTTACGTTATAATTATAAATCAATTAGTGAGTAATTCATAGTAAACATTATGCGAACATTCGGGAATACTTTCTATAATATGCTATTCAGAAAACAAAACGATATGTTTCATAGAATACAAAAGCACTGTCCAAACTGCTGGAGTTGATTCAAACCGTTAGGAATATTAATTCACTAAATTGTAATTTCGGCAATCATTGCAGAAAATCCTCAAATGTGTGAACTCTCACTAAAATAAATCTAGCACCTACAACTGATAAAATTCAAATCCCCGTTCCACGCAATCATATAAATTCTTTGTCAGCCCATAAAGAACCATAGCGAACGTCGAACGGGGACTGTTTGAAGTTGAAAATACAGTACTTAGTTATCAAAGATACTGCACGAATTCAAATCATGAAATTTACTGTGTTCTTAGTGACGGTAACAGTTTTCTGCTGTATCTCTTTCGCAGCATCGCAATTTCGGAATCAATTTGATGAAATAACATCACGCGGGCAGGTTAGTTGAAAACGTGTAAACATAGTTTTGAAGGGTTTATGTTACAGGGACGTAACAAACTTTACGATGGATCCAATGTGGGCCAACATGTGCTTTTACGATAAACAATTTACAAACCTATTCCATTTAGAGTGGAATTTTTCATAGTAAGCTAAAAAGAGTAAATGAAACGAAATAAGAACCGGTTGAATTTCAACGTTTCTGTTTATTTGCCATCGCCCAAGCTGGATGGTATTCCGGAGCAAAATTAAATTACAGATAACATAATAAGTCTGAGGTATTTAACGATTTTGATGCTTGTTGAGCATTAAAAAAAACATTTAAACTTGCATCCACCGGTTTTAAATGCAATAATATATAGCAAAATTGTAAATGATTAAGGCCAAAGAAATTTTATTGCAATCGATGTTTTGTGCTATATTTTGCTATTAGAATAGTTTTATGAAGGACGGTATCTAGGGGTTAGTCACTTTAATTTGAAAAAGGCGCATTCGATGTTACATTTAATGGCAGATATTGAACGTAGCCCGCAGTGAAAAAAATCTTTTAATTGGTTATCATTAATGGGTCAATTCAATAGTATTCAGAAAAATGCCTCGCTGGTTTGATGATCGAAACAAATTAACTCCTCATTTCAGGCTGGCGCAGTTGGCTAGTGCGCGGCTTTCTGTGCGAGAGGTCCGAGTTCGTTTCCTACAGACTTCACATCCTTGTTTCGAGTTCTTTCTGTTCTGTGTAGCTTTTAGTAGCTTTAAATACTCGTAAAAAGGAGCATTGATGGAAAGAGGGGGGAGTGCGCACCGTCGGCTTCTTGGAAGAACAGCTTTAAGTTGAAAGAATCACTAACGTTAAATAAAGTGCTTTTCCTTTTCCTTTAAGTTTAATATGTCCTATTTCTCGTGTTTGTTTTAGTGTGGCAGTGATGCGGATTGTGGTAGTGGACGTTGTTGTGCTGCAAATGGCCATTGCTTTAGCCTGATATCAGCGGGTTCAAAGTGCTTGGTGGTAAGACTTTCAAAGTCTAAAACAGACAATTTTTTTTCAAATAATATCATTATGTAGTCTTTTCAACCCCTCCCCCTCTTTCTCCCTCAAATAAAACTGTTTAATGGTGAATGCATACATAATTATTTGGACTGCAAGGTTGACTCTTTTGGTTGAAACCTGGGGTAACGTCAAAGTATACAAAGGTTAATATTAGACCCGAAGTGTGTTTCTTTTTTTCCCTTGTGGTCGATCACTACTGTTGGAACGGTTAGTACTAGTATTGGATAAAACGACAAAAATAAAGAAACCTTGAATTACGAAGAACAATGGATTACTATTTTTTTCTCACCAGTCGTTGTTATTCTGTTCAAGCCAAGGCATAATTCTATGCAATGATAGTTCCCAAAAATTCTGTGATATTTTAAGCTTCAAATCCTTTTAGATTACAGGAACAATAGTCATGATTAAGTAAAAACTGTAATATAAAAATGATTAAGGTACAGAGAGGCTGTAAAAGCTCATCACGCTTACCTACCAACTATGCGCACATCAGGCAAATTAGCCTGAGTATACATTATTCATGAATCAAAACCATCTTTTTTACATGTTACAGTTTTGAGTAGGACAGGTCCGACAAAGACTGGGACGAGGGAAGCATGGTGTGTGTGAGAGAGAGAGCGGCCATATTTTGTTGAATAAAGTTGTTATAAGCGAAATTTCGTCGTCTGTGGATATCCTGGGCCACATAAATTAAATTTCTCAAACTAGCTTTTCTCATCAATAGTGTTATTTTGTTTTTTGTTTTTTGTAGGGAAACTCATGTCCAAAATGTGCGAGTGGCTTGTCTTGCAGACAGATGTTGCCATCCCCTCCAATTGGAACTTGTCAGTAATGCAAAAAAAAAAAAAATGTTATTCAAAAACGAAATGAATTAATTTCTACGGTTATAAATTGAGCAACTGGTATACGATTGAATAATAAAGAATCACATTTAACAAATATGCTTTTTTTTATTTTATATTCTTTAACAACTCAACCATCAAACCATTCATCGATCAATCAGTTCAATCTAGAGAGTATGAGATAAGAGATCTTATCCCCGGACAACATTAGGGGCTCTACTCGTAGTGCTTTTTTAAGAGACTTGTTACCAATCTCCGCACTTTTGTCTTGAGATGTTTTGACGATGCCAGCGCGCCTCATGCAATCTGTGCAATAACGTTCCATTCATGAAATAACTTCAGATTAAAAATAGAATAAAAAGATCCCCTGATGAGTGTAAAGCCCAGTATGGGAGATAAGCCCTCGTATCTCATAATCTCTGGGTTCACTAGATGAATTACTCACTCAGTCAGTTCCAGGAAATTACAAGACTGCTTTCACTTGTTTCATCAGAAACACAGACGAAGTTTATGCCATACGTACTTATTAACTAGTTAAGTTATCATACGTGCGCATGCTCAAACCACATTTTTATTAGACGAATCCACAAGGTTGTTCCAAAGAGCTTTACTTAACATTTCTATTATTTTTTTTCTCACCGTTGTTGCTATGTTTTCATTCGACCATTACTCCTTCAAGTTTGTTTATTTTATGATTTAATTTGTTTTCATTGGACGTGACTTGAAAACATCATAAGTACTTAATATTAATTTATGTGAAAAGATAATAATTAAAAAATTAAAATAGCTAACGTGCTATCATAATAAATGAATTGTTGAATATTTTACAGTAGCTATCGATCATTTTAATGTTGTTGAAATGTGTTTCTAAACGAGCTGAGGTGCATTTTCCCAAAATATATCTTCCATTCTAGTAAAACAAAAAATGACATAAAACCAGATAAACTTTGTTTCTACTTAATTGGTTTCTTGCACAAGACTTCTTCTCGGTCACTGCACTGCTTCGAAACCCAAGCACCGTTCTTATCAACAGCAGCGCATGTGGAACCAGCCCCTGGGGGCCTTAGAGACTGCGAGATTCTGGTCGATGAAAAACCGGTTAAGGGCTTTCGATCTATCCAAGAGTATGGGTTGCTATTTGTTTGTTTTAGACCAATCCAAGTACTTTTATTGTCAGTGAAAGCTGCAAAAAGTAGTTAAGGAAAGTATTCAAAAGAAAGTAGAACAAATGCACGGAAATTATGAAATGAAAATTAAATATTATCAAATAGTAATAATAATAACCAAAAACTTACGAATACTTCAATTTCAAAATACATTTTTTGGGATGTATATACATTCCAAATAATCCTCAAATCATGGAAGTACTAAGATTTAACTTTAAATATATACCTAAAAAAATTGTTATAGCGAAAAATAAGAGAATATCGGATTCCGGATTTCACAACCGAATGGTACTATGGGTTTCCAATAATGATAAGAAATAGGCGGTGGTTTTATTCAAATCAGCGTGATTTTCTACCGTTGAAGATCTCAGATGGACGATAAAGTGGTATGTGTATCATCTGTAGCTATTCATTAAAAAATTAACCATAATCCTTTTCAGTCGTGTAAAAGACACCCGTAATCCGGTATCCACCGTTATTCTCACAGACAATATTTTTTGGTGCCTATCAATCCGTGAAGTTATATTTATTATATTTTCTTTGTTTGGAGTTTCTCACCGACGTTTTATGACGTGCACTACATTCCACAACTATTACTTACTGTTTTTTGCAAAAACTTCGTTGATTTCATTGGCGTTTAGTGTTCTGCTAAATGTCCGCACATCGCGAATGTGACTATGCAAAGTGTTAGGATACGTCCCTCCATGCCACCTCCCATGAGACATCGCCAGATAAACATCGACTTTATCAAATGATGGAGCTTTGAAAGACAATGTAACTTTTTTGGTGAAAACTTTGGCACCATCTAAATAGATCTCCATTTCAACTTCCGATGGACTGGCAAACCATGATATTGAAATGTGCATCCATTTATCTGTCGATACGCTAAACAAACCCAAACGGAAATATGATATTTGTAAGGAGAGGAAGAGTGGGGGACAAAGAGAAAATATAAAATCTCAAATTTGATATGTCACTAGCGTCTATTTGGGAGGGGATAGTGTTGCGGATGGGGAGGGATTGAGGAAGAGGATGGGATTGGTTCCAAATTGAGCAGTCCAATTTTAAAATAATAAAAAATATAAAAAAGTTAAACATAATTCAATGAATTAATCATTCATTCATTTGTTATCATTTATTCAATCGTTGATTTATCAATTAACCAAAAATAGCTATAGATAGAAAGCAAACAAGCAGATAGATCAAGGAAATAACCTAACAAATAGTATGAATGAATGTACATTTTCTGTTAATTAACAGAAAAAGGTGTAACGGACTAACCTTACAAAATCTGAGACCATGATTTTGCCTCCAATCTCTAACGAGAGTCTTGCTTTTTTTGAGCGTTTTATATACCAACAATAAAAATTCAGACCAGATGTGCCAAAGATGTCTATTATCGAGGGATACCCATTGAATTGATTTGCATTTATGAATAACCATAAAGTAACAGTATATCCATTAGAAGTTATTGGTGCACCAGGGAGGATAGCAACTCCTCTATAGCCGTTGAAATAGAGAGATGAGTGATTTTGAATTTGCACGTACTTGATGACGGAGTCATCACCGAATAATCTGAAAAAAAGTAATAGCAGTTTTAATCTTTGGGTAGATTGGAATTTAATGCCTGCTTTAGTATTTTTTTATTTCGTATTGATCTTATTATAGTTATTGAATCCAATCAAACTCACTTGACTTGTGGGTCTTGTTTTCCCAATGGATGAAAAGAAACTAAAAGAAAAAAACGGAAGTATAAGAAGAGCTTCAGCTTAAATCAATCTGTATCTGTGCAAAGTTGAACAGTAAACGGAGGGACGTAATTATAATAGCACGACTGGTCGAGAACGCAGGTTACGACTATCCTCGGTGATAGGCCAAACACTGATACAAACTAATTACTAACTACTAATAATCCTAATGCTTGTAAAATTAAACCGGATTACAAACTAACTGTAAGTATTCTAGATATTTTAAAGTGAGGTGAGAGTGAGTGAAATGCGCTATTTCTAAAAGCACTAAATTACCCTATTTCACTATGACGTCATGGTTTGTTTACATGAAAAATAATAGACCAAATTCGGCCTAAATAGTTTTCCTCTAGCACATTTTGCTTTGCACTTGAACATTCATTTTGTTCTTTTATTATAAATAGCTTTTTAGCCTATTTTTTATTGAATTAAACATGGTGTGTCCCCTTTAGCGACCATGAATCCTAGAATTGAAACAATGGATTTGTTTTGAAGAGACGTCATAATGAAATAGGGCAATTACATTACTAATTGTTTCGGTTCACAAAAATATGCTTTTGAGAGCTAGGACCGCTGCAGGGCAAACATAAAGTGGCACGGTATATTGGCAATGCATTATTATCCAACTGATGTGTGATTAAGACTGGAATGAGCTAAAATAGACCAAAATATCCAGCAATATTTTTTGCTGTCTAAACCAGTTTGCCAGGCTCAGATGTTGAGACTATGTCACGCCAAGATTTATTTAACAAACATTGTTAACTGTTTTTTTTTACCAATTCCTAGATAAGTGTAATATTTTTTATTTGTTTGACAATTACATTATACAAATGAGAAGCGTTGTTGTACCATGCAATTGCTCTATTTCAGTATGAGGTCACATCAAAACAAATCTATTTCAATGCTAAGTATTATGGTCGCTGTAGGGGTACAGTATTTTTAATTCAATCAAAAACAGTCTAATTAACATATTTATAATAAAAGAACAAAATATACGTTCAAGTGCAAAACAAAATGTGCTAGAAGAAAACTATTTAGCCCGAATTAGTTCTGTTCTTATTCATGTAAACAAACCATGACGTCATAGTGAAAAAGGGCAATTGTTGTTGTTGCATGAAAAAATAGGCGCTGTGCAAAGCTATCATGAATATTAAGGCAGTAAAACCGTCTGGACACAGTAAAAATATAAAGTTTTTGGTTGTGCGGTCAGCCGTAGTCAGCTGAGCAGAAGCATTGCATTAATTGTCTAGAACTAGAAATACTAATTACTCGTGCCCAGGCCTATGGCCGCGGCACGAGGTAAAAAATGCTTGCCGAATTTTTTTTTTCCAGTCGAGCACGATCCCATCATGCATCTCGATGGCTGCCAACCACATGACCGATTCGTCAGCGGTAATCTTTCGTTCCATGTTTATGCAGTAGACAACATTTTATTCCAACTTTGTAAACAAAATTACTAACGTAAACATGGACTCTTTTGGCTAAAATTTCTACGATGATAACAGGAATCTATTGTTCTTTACTCGTCGGGATAATATGAATATTGGTAAGTTGTTTTTGGATGACGAGGAGATCTGTGAGATCGCTAACCCTTTCATTCGTGAGGGAGCTGTCTTTATAGCAGCAAAAAACGAACAGACCAACAAGTTATCTATGGTCGCTAACCCTTCCATTCGTGAGGGAGCTGTCCTAGCAGCAAAAAACGAAGAGACCAACAAGTTATCTATGGTCGAAACCTTTTCCATTCGTAAGAGGACTGTCCTAGCAGTCAGAAAAGAAAAAATCAGTTGTAAAGTCAAAAATTCAAAATAATACAAATCAACCAAAATAGTAAGTTTACAATATGTATCAAATCACTGCATGAAAGTATCATTTTATGTACATAGATTTAATGTTACTAATTTATTAAATGCTGTACTAGAATTCAAAGTTTTCATTATTAAACAAATAAATACTGTTGGATGTTATTTTCTGTTTTGTAATTGTGTATTTTACTTGTATCAAATCTAAACATATTGTGTATCCAAGAGACAGCTGATGCTTTCAGGTGATATTGGGCTAAATCCTGGCCCTTTTGCACAAAACAATACCGTACAAACATTACCTTATATGACATTAAAGTCTAGATTAGCCGAACAAGGGTTACAATTATTAGATGTTGGTGGTGCAGGTGATTGCTTTTTTAGAGCAGTGTCACATCAGTTATATGAAGATCCTTGTTATCATGCATGAACGTGTACGCAAAGCTGATGCTCAATATATGACAAATAATCCTGAAAGGTTTATTGAAAGCAACACTGAAAGTTCATGGGTAAGGTATTTAACTAGTATGTCTCATCAAGGTACATGAGCTGATGCACTTATCATACAGGCAGTCGCTGATGCATTGAATGTCACTATTCATATAACAGAGTCAAATGAGGGATTTGTACCAGTCACTATTATTAGCCCAACTAGTGCAGCAGATATTCCAGTTGAAATCAACATTGGTCATCTTGAAGAGTCTCATTATGTGTCAACGCGGAGGGTCATCCTACAATCTCATCTTTCAATTTCAGTAGAATCTGATTGTGGTGTTTGTATTCCTTTAAATAAACTATCAACAACATCTGTTTATACAATATGTGTATCTCTCATCAAATCATGCACTTACTGGAATACTACAACATTTGATGCCATAAATGAACATGCAAATTTGGTTTACAATGATTTATTGTTACATAAGGCATCTAAAATACCAAATGTAATAAAAATATATGACGCAGACATCAATATATATTGCAAAGAACAATGTTGTAGTTAATTATCACAATCTTTTAGTGAAACACAGAGGTAAAATAGTAGAAAACACACAAGTTGATACTACTGGTTTTCTAATTTGTTTTAGTGATCTTTCTATCAGTTGTGTTACACAACATAATGCAATCAGAGGTCTTGTTACAATAAAGCCCACGTATGAAAAGCAGAGGCCCAGTTAGGGGGGGGGGGGGGTATTGAGATCCCGTATTCTTTAAATATGTAACGTAAATATCCCGTATACCCTTAACTTTGAGACTTGGTATCCCTCAAAACTGACCATATACAACTTCGATCAAGCGTGTTGTGGGGCTCTTCCCCAGTGCCTTTGCGCACAAAAGCACAGGCATCCCGAACTGGAAATACTCTGTAAAGATCGCAATATCTAGCTTCTTGTTGGTATTCAGAGACTGCTGTAACAGTTGAATCACCATAACTTCATTTATTCATTAATTGTAAAGTTATTTCTACGTCTGGTTTTGCTATTTTTGATTGGCCAGCTTTGGTAAGACTGCCGGAATAGACCATTTTCAAATTCGTCATTGCTCAGGCTAAGCCTCAATTGTAAGTGTATTCCCACGGGATGTACCTCGTACAAAAGAATATATGACATATTATCGAGGCTTAGCCTGAGCAATGAAGAACATGAAACTGGACTATACAATCTATGTGTCGTATACCTTATCCACATAATTGTTTGTCAAGATCCCTTATACCCCTAAATTTTAGTGTAAGTATCCCGTATCCCTCTAAGTTTTTCATCCAATATACCAGATCCCCAAATCCCCTAACTGGGCCTCAAAGCAGGAATAAAATCACTAACCAAAACTTGAATTAACAAAAAAATACACGAAATTAATATGCTCCTAAAAGTTGTTCCAACAAGACTTATAAATGTCTATGAATAAAATGTTTTGTAAAGTTCGGCACTTATAAAATTTAAAGTTAAAGTTACAAAAAAACTTATAGCGATACTTCATGTTCACTAACAAACAAATTGTTATGCTAATGTGCCAACTAGAACTACAATAAGCTCTATTGAAATAATTGACTATAAATACGAGTCTTCTATAAATCCAGTTGCACCTCTTGAAGTCCAAAGTGGCGACGTTTTCTTGCCCAACAAAGTGGAATGGAAAGTTGCACAAGGGGTGGGTGGTGGGGTGGTGCTGGGATGGTGTTAAGAGGACGAAAGGTACAAAAACGTCCCACCCACCCACCCCTCTCTCAATATCCAATTCAGCCTTTTGGCTACGGATCCGAGCCCTCTGTTTAGTAAGAAAACATTGGGCTCTATTCTTCCCCAACTCTAAATCAGTGATCCTTGGAACAAAGGCTGATTTTAACTATCACTGGGTTGGGATCGATCGAGGATGCTCGTCGAAAGTTTTCAAAAATAGCCCGGAAACGTACCGGACGTTTTTCAAAAGGGCGTGCCTTCACTAATTTTTCTAAAACATAACTAAAATCTAAAATATACTAAATCATGAGTTTCAGTGGGAATCAACCCCTAAAAAATAACATTCGGCAAATTCCATATTTTTAAACTCTAAAAGAGACCAAATCGCTGTTTTTTTTCCCTAAAAGATACGACAAGCATCCCCGATCGTTCACCCCCTCCCCCCCCCCCCCCCCCCCCCCCCCCCACCGAGAATACTATACATACCTTCAACTGGGCTAGCATATTTGCTCATAAACGTGTCGAACAAAAAATCATTTTCTCTTGCAGTAGATATTGAAATTAGATCTCCACCAATCGACTGACAGTGCTTCCTGGCATTTGTCTAGTTAGCAAGTATTTTGAACAGCTTAAACGAAGCGTTACCAAATCGGTACGAACCGTTACCCATATCTGAAATTGCATAGTGTAATGTATATCGATACTCTAATTTGTAGCTGTTTACTCAACGCGAGTCACATTGGCAAATAATAAATTCTTCAGAATTTAACTACTGTCCGTAGTTATCTGAGAAATGAACACAGTTACAAACAAATGCTGTAATTATTACTTATCATTACTTCAAATGACAAATTGCATGATTTCTACATAGTTAATAGAAAGAATGAAGTGGAAGCTTATTGTTTTATATCTTTGTTCGTCTTTGAGGTTGAACTGGTCTTGACCGTGCACAGTTTTTTTATCTATGCTCATTCCAAATTGTGAAATAAGTAGAAATTGAGTAAATTGACTTTGTCTCTGATATCATAAGAATTGTTGAATTTCTTTGCATAAATTATTAGGCATTTCGAGCCAGCAGTTAAAAAAATCGATTTTGGCCTGTTCACTCAACCTTATCCAACGAGGGTAAAACAATGGTGAAACATAAGATTGTGCACGGTCACGCTTGATAAAAGTGTACAATAACTTGTAACAAAGGAGTTTCCTAACCATGTCGCTTTCTTAACTGTGATTTCGAGCAGCTCTGGAAATTGAACTATTTGTATTCAAAGCGTCTTACCTTCCTTTATAATGTGCTCAAAGTTCTTCCGGTTATTTTCATCTACTTCCTGTGCAAAATATTTGTTAAAATAAAATAAAATAAAATAAAATAAAATAAAATAAAATAAAATAAAATAAAATAAAATAAAATAAAATAAAATAAAATAAAATAAAATAAAATAAAATAAAATAAAATAAAATAAAATAAAATAAAATAAAAAATGCCTGTCTGGTTGGTCAATCTTTTTGCTTTCACGCAAAGGATCATGGTCCTCAAAGGGGATCAAATTAATCAACACAAATACAAAGAACATTGTTCTAAAATCCCTCTTAATTCATTATGATAGTTATTAAATGCACAGAATAATCATGTACTACATATTTTGAAATAAAATATCCGAAAATAAGGAAAATTGAAATAAACTATTTTCCTAGAAACTTTGCCAGATTTCCTATTTTAGAGAACTTTTCACCTACCCCAATCAGAAGCCCTATTTGTTCCTTTTTCAGAAACTGAACGATGCGTTAGCTTGTTACCAAGTGTCTTGACAATGCAACCGCGATCTAGTCACCAGTTTGTACCCAGTTCAAGCTCACTCAGTTTAGAAATAGAATGAACAGGACACATGATGTGTACAAAGGCAAGTCTTGGGAGGAGGGGTGGATATCTCTTAGGGCCTCCACAGACGAGGCCGTTTGCTGTGGACAACGTTTTATAGTCGACAACCATGTAGACGACAACCAAAAAACCTCGTCTGTGGGACGAGTTGTCGACTACTACTAAATTTTTTGTTCGATCACTGTCAAAAAGTAATCGACTACATTTTGTCGACAACAAACGTACTCGTCTGTGGAGGCCCTTGACATCATACTCTCTTGCTCCGGAATTGGCAAAACTTGACGTTATAATAGAATTATCAACCTACCGCCATCTGATGGTACTCAGATCCCTGTTTGGTGACCAAACTCGCATCATCTGCCCTTTTACTTGAATTATTCAGATCACATTCAACAAAACCTGGAGACTGGGACTGCCGAATGTTGACGGAAAAACATCGACTTAGCCATGCACAGGAATCCCAACATAGTTCTTTCATGGTGGTTGTCATGGTTTCTATAACGTGTTTGACAAACTCCTTGTTTTGCTCCGATTCAAAACGGTAAATTTCGCATGTGTTGACAAGTGTGAAACTTAGAAATATGTAGATCAAAACAGAGCACGCCATTGCTTCTTAAAACCCAATCAAATATCTGCAATCAAATGGTTGTCACACTTTAATAGAAAAATAGTCGTGTCTCTATCAATAAAGTTGATCTTCTCTGAGGTGTAGAAATGATAAATCTTTTAGCGGTTATTGTTTTTGCATTATTCCTGGCCTTTTACACGAAATTGCATAACCATCGTTTTCGATATATCCTCTTTGAAAGTATTAATCTTAAAGGCTCAGTGTAGAGGGGGACCCTTTGCGCGCCTCGACTGCTTCGCAGCCATTTTCGTGATGATGGAAATTAAATTGATTGGAATGTTTGATTATAATCCATTCTCATCGTTCATCTCCATGAATGTTATTATAATTCAGTACTCTCATTTTATAGAACGATTATCAGTTAATGATGTTAGCGTCATATTTTATCAAATGAGTTCGTCGGAAAGATTATTTTCAAATAGTCGGGCTATAGTAAATGCCAAACTCAAAATGAACTTAATGGCTAATGTAGACCGAAGAAACGAAGACTACATTTGCTGTAAAAAAGTTAGTCAGACTCGACTTATATCGTTCGTTTTCGTGCTGTGAAGGATTCGAAAGAGCTCTTTGGGTTTCGGTAGCTAGACAAAAAGTGAGTTTGCAGAATAGTTCTTCGATCACTCTCGCTACTGTTGGACAAAATAATTTCACGGGAATTCTCATTGTCATCCTCCATAACCTATAACCTACAAGCATTCACGGCGTGATAACCAACATCTTACATTAATGACTGAATGTTTTTAATAAAAATTAGTTGTTTAGTTCACAAGAAAGCTGATATGGTTAAACAAGATAGATGAAACACTCATCAGCGGGAATTTGACAGCTTCGCAAGTTAATTTATTAATCAATTTATTTTGTATTTATTTTTTATTTCCTTATTATTATTATCATCATTATTATTGTCATTGTGATCGTTATCGTTATCGTTATCGTTATCGTTATCGTTATCGTTATCGTTATCGTTATCGTTATCGTTATCGTTATCGTTATCGTTATCGTTATCGTTATCGTTATTGTTGTAGAACTAGTAGTAGACCTGAACTGACAAAATAAAGTGCATTTCGAAATACATGTAATCGGGCTCGAGTGTAAATTACATGTAATAATTTGCTTCACTGGTGTGTTATATAATTGCCCATCGACAAGCTCAAATAAAATATAATTGATATACACGAGATCTATCCAATATTTTTTGCACATTCAAAGAACAGGAATAAAAACAGGATACGCATAAAAATAAAGATCACTAAAAACTTATTCAAAGGAAATTTTTTGAAGAAAATATGTTATCTATATGTTTAAATTCTAAAATTCTCGATATTTTATTCTATACTTTGTAATTAAATTAGCTACGTAATTCACAACACTATTCGAATTAATCAAATTTAGCATAACGCTATTCAAAGCTTACATATTTTTCGTAGAAGCTTTGGCAAGGCGCTTATTCTTTATAAATTTGGTTTAGAATCACTTACCTATAATGACGATTCTTTTTTTCGCTTAAAATTACGTTTTACATTTCACTTAACAAAGATTGTTTGTGTAAAATTTCTTTATTTAAATTTCTAATTGAAAACATGAAGGTGAAATTTAAGATTAAATATTAATAATACAGTTCATAAGTTTCTTTTCGCATTGTTTTGATATAATATTGTCAATTGACTATCTTTTATTGACATGAGTTTTCACTGTTAACATGTAAAACTAAACTTAAAGCCATATACAATTCACTGTGAAATTCTTTTTTTGCACAGAAATAATTCGCTGTTGTTGCACTGTTTTGTAAGCCAACCGCCTTTCTTGTCAATGACCACACACGAGCTAGCAGCAGCAGGTGCACTTCGTAGAAGCTTCAAAATCATCGAGGACGAGTAATGAGTCGTAGATAGTTGATCTATCCAGGAATAGGTGCTAGTCTGTATCTGATTCAAGCCAATCCAAGTACCTTTGATATCAGGGAAAGCTAAAAAGCAAAATAGATAGCTAATATTCGTGCTACTTTTTATTTAAAAAATAAAGGCTAGTTCAGAGTTAACAAACTGCTATCAGTGCGCATGCGATTTTATGCCGAATAATTTCGTTTTGTCTTCTTTTGTCTTTCAAATACAAAAGAACGTGAGAAATGCAGGATAAAATCGTGTGTGCATTGGAAGCAATTTTCTAACTTTGAATTGGCTTATAGCTTTACGAACAGCAAAAGTTTGCTTCTGCGTATCGACTATAATTGTACTATCTTGTTATGCACGTGTTGTTAAAAAAAAAAGTAATTTAAACTTACTTTTCCCTTCAAATACATTCTTTATTTCGCTGGACGTCAACATTTTGCCATTGTCCATACATCCCGTATGTGACCATGTAACGTGTTTTTTGTTTTTCCATCAAGCCACCTTCCCTTAAACATCCCCAAGTGCAATTCAATTGGATCCCATGGCGATGAAAATATCCGCTGTGCATTTTTCTTATTTTGGACTAGGTTGCCGTTTATGTAGAAGTTTAAGTCTGTTCCAGATTGACTGACTGACCAAGCCATTGCAAAATGAATCCATTGTTCCAACTCTACACTAAGTGACAACGGAGGCACAGTTTAATACATTGTCTCTGATTCTCCGCATATATTTTGATAAACAGATACCAAATAAGACTCCGTTTGTTCAAATTTCACTTTGGTATTTAAGCTTATATATAATGTTAAAATAGAAACAGGAATTAAATTAACTGTGCACAGTTTGCAATTTTATTTTTTTTAGATGTCAAAGGTAGCTTGTAGAGGATTTGCTTTAAATAATGTATTACCCAAAAAGATGTAATATGTTAAATGAAAGAAATGGACTCAATCTTTTTCTAAGCTATGTTTTTTTTCTGCAACTTCTGAGCACTTCGTGAATTATCAGCTAAACAAACAGCGTTTTTCGATTTTTTACTTGATAAAGTCGGTCTGTATTATCAAGTTGTCATCCTTCAGTGCTGCTAATCGTACTTGCCTCGATTATTTTATATACCAACATCTTATAATCATGCCAGACTTGGATTTTCCTGATATTATCATAGGATGTGACATGTACTGATATGTATGGATGTAGAGCGAAAACGTCACTGTATAACCTTTGGAAGTCATTGGGGTGCCATTGAAGATCGCAATTCCACGAAAACCATTGATAAATAAACATGTGTAATTGGCAAAGAATTTGTATTTGATGACGGCGTCATCAACAGTAATGCTGATAGAACAAAAAGTACAGATCAGTATTTAGGGACAAAATATAAAAATAATAATAAGTTAATAAATTTTGTTTATATAACGCACAGTATTCTATGTTCAATGCATGCATCAGAGACGCAGTTTTAAATTATGCAAAATTTCGTTATAGAAAAACTCCACTCCATGCAATAAAATACTAAGGTGTGACGTCACAAAATGATTTTTTCTGAATTGATGACTTTCAATAACATTTTCAAAGAGTGCTTGTAAAAATGTAAATTATGGTGAAAATATGCCAAATTTTGAATGAATATTAGCCGAGATATGAGCGGTTGAATGTAAACATATCGCCATACATTTTCTCTTGTTTTGACGGTGGTGTTTAAAGTTGCGAAAAGGCGCAAAAATAAGAGAAAATGTATGGTGACATTTTCCCATTCAAGTGCTCACATATCTTGGTCAATGTTCACTTGATTTTCATCAAATCTTCACCATAATTCATATTTTTACAGGCACGTTCTGAAAATGTTATTAAAACCGAAAACGTTTGTTCATGACGTTATCATTTTAGTCCTTTATTCTAGTATTATTCAAGTACTCATATATCAGTTCTTATTTATATCTAAGTCATATTTTCATCCATAATTCATTTGAACACGTTATCTTGAAATATGTGCTCAAGCTTGCTGATGATATACATTATGCAATTTATTCAACTGCTTTAATCAATCCATGTTACCACTTAGTGCAATTTATTGTCACACCAGTACTCACCTGACCTGTGGATCTGGCCCATTCAGTGGCAGAAAAGAGGCTGAGAAAAAAAATCACGAATTCAAAAATGTGATCGATCATTTCTTAACGTGTTGCAATATAATTCAAGTCAATTCAATTCATATCAGATCAGTATTCGAACACTAACACTAAATTTATAATATGGATGAATTTAAATAACAGAAACGAGTAGTCTATATAGTGCAAGTAATATATATACTATATGAGTGGGAGTTCTGTATGAGGATTCAGAACAGCGAACTGCAAGCGAGCTGTAAACCTCAATGCCATACAGATCTTCCGCTAATTTTTTTTTGTTACTTATATATAAATGTCTATATTAATGCTGCTATTTTCGAATCAAAAGTTTGATATTAGATGTAATATGGCCAAGATATTTTGGGACGAATTCTGTATCAGTATTTATAGATGCCTTACTGTAGTGATTTTGTATTGCTCCCGTATTGTTCTAGGCTCATTAATTATTAATGAATTAGATAATGTATGATATAGAGGAATATAAGTAAGTTGTAAGAAATAGATGGTTTTCATTGATATTGCGCAGGTTCTCTTAACCAGTCCATGGGTCGGGATTAAAGAACATATTGGCACTGAATACAGTTCCGTCATCAATGCAAGTTTCGCTAATGCAGCCCGATATCTGATAATAAAACTAAAGTAAAATGAGATTCCTTATCAATAAAATATCAGTTATTTCAAGCTACCTGACGAATTACTTTTTTCTTTGCTGAAAAAAATGTCAAGCAAGAAGTCGTTCTCTCTTTTTGTAGATATTGATGCTAGATCACCACCCTGCGACTGACAGTGTGCTCTGGCGTCGGTCCAGTTTGCTAACACGTCAGAAAGTTTAAATGAAGCGTTCCCGAATTGATACCAACCATTACCAATATCTAGAATATTTGGACGTAATTCAAATTACTAAAAGATGATAACAGATGTAATGCTAAAAAGCTTGATATGGATGCGGTGCAAGTTAAAACTACAACATGAAATGTACTAAATGTTTCCAGCTTGAAAAAGGTTATGTTTCTGGCCGTATATTAACGATTATTTTATGTTAAAAACGGTCTCGCCGATATTGACACTAGCGAAATAATTGCCAACAAGACAGTATAAGATAAGAGAGCTTATCCCCGGACCCCATCAGGGGCTCTGCTCGTCGTGCTATTTTTAGAAACTTGTTAACAATCTCCGAACTTTTGCTTTGAGATGTTTTGACTATACCACCGCGCCCGTCCTGAAATCTGGCCAATCACGTTTCGTTCCCGAAATAACTTTAGTTTAAAATAGAATGAAAAGATCCCCTGATGAGTGTAAAGCTCAATAAGGAGGATAAGCTCTCTTATCTCATATTCTCTTGGAAGATAGACCGATTTTCAAAGAGGATAGTAAAAATAGCTAGTATTACCTTGTTTTATAATGGGTTCAAAATTCTTTTGCAGTTCCTCGCCAACTTCCTTTAAATAATCGTTATAGTATGTTAGTGTCGATCAATTTATGCTCAAGTCAGTTTTATATTTTATTTTTATGTCAACACAAACGTCTTGCAGCCGTGAAGGCTCGTTTTTTCTAGCACAATCTGCTATGCGATTCTCGAGTGATAACCATTGCTAACAAATTCCATGCCGCGATTGCTTGTGCAAACGTGCATTTATCTCCTGCAATAACGAAAATTATTTGGGTTTTTTAATCATTTTGCAGTGAGATTGCACGATATTCTCTGCAAGCCACGGAGTTAAGTAACCGTGTTAGTTTGCGAATTGAATCCGAAAGAAAATGATTTAACTTACTGCCATCTGATGGTACTCAGATCCAGCTCTATGCAAGAAGTTTCCAGGATCGGCCGTCTTGCTTGAGTTATTTAGATCACATTCAAAAAATCCTGGAAATTTCGATGGACGAGTGTTGATGGAGAAACAGTGACTTAACCAAACACAGGAATCCCGACAAAGTTCCTTCATGGGTGTTGTCATTGAGGTGATGACGTGGATGGCAAATTCTTTGTTTTGTTCGGCTTCAAACCGATATATCTCACACGAGTTACCCATTGTCACGTATGCAATCGTAATTACTATCAAAATCATTGCTTTAGGAAGGCTCATTTTTAATCTGTAATGAAGCAGTAAATACTATAGCTATAGGACGCAGAAAATATTCAAACTTTTAGTATCATAGATAGTATATAACACGACAAGATTTCAGTATGGATTAAGAGGCTGTCTCTCTTAAAAACACAATTTCATTTGAGCTTCCCCAATGTATTATTACTGACACTTTTCCAAGTAAATGGGCTTATTGCTATTCATTGACGAAAACCTATTGAACTGCACAATATGAAAACTAATGGCGTACGTTAGGTTATGAAACCTAGCGTTATATGTCTTTGTTCGGTTTCGAGGTTTTTTTTTGTGCTCATTCACAAATTGTGAAATAAGTCGACATAAGCTCTGTTTATCATATAATGGTAGTGACTCTTCAATTTTTTTTTTTTTTTATAAATTAGTAAGCATTTTTAACCAAAGCCTATTAAAAAGAACAATTTTGGTCTGTTCATTCAGCCTTGTCCAACAAGGGTAAAACAAAATTAAAAAAAAAACATTTCGTACGTACGGTCACACAGTCTAGTACAATAACCTATAACAAAAGAATTTCAAAACTATTTCGCACTATTAACACTGCTGATACGAAGTAAATATTAGAAATTCTGGTTTTTCACGCACTTACAATATGCCAAATAAAATAGAGAATGCCCATACCTTGAAAGTTTTTCGGTGAGAACTGCTCCAACCTTTGAAAAGACACCTCTAGATCATATAGCTTTATACGAAATATTAATCACAACAGTAAACGCTGATCAAAAATTCATGATGAACAGCAGTTTTAAATACCTTCTGAAACACACATGTAATCTTTTCCAAAGTTAGTATATAGAAAAAAAAAACGTGCAGAAAATACTATTAGCTTGACAAATCTGAGGAATTTTGGATGTCTCCCAAAAGTTATTACAACTAAAACAGTTGAAAACGCCGTTTTTAGATATTGATTATAACCCAGCGCTTACATATATATTATACAATCGAATACCTAATTGCTATAGTTAATCCCGTTCAAATAAACAATTAAAACGATTTAACTGTTGAAATATTTGTCACTCTTTAAAGCTCAATTAAATTGAAATATAGATATCATATTTGCACACAAAATAACAAATAACTTGTGTTGTATTTAACATATACTATATAGAGTATTGTTAATTTGAACTCAAAGATTAGATTTGAAACAAGATCTTTTATCTTGCTCGATCTAGCTCTACGCCATTTGTGGTGGGAACCTTCACCACAATGTATTGATATTTTCGAGCAGTCAAAGGTAATAGTGCCTCATGAATCTTAAAACATATTGGAAATTATATTAGATCGTGTTTGACACCAGCAAAAGGCTGAGTGTGTTTTTATAAAATTCATTTCTAGAAATAAAAATTTCTAGTTAATGATACTTATTAATAAGGTTTTGGGGAGGAGAGAATCCGAGTGTAAGCGATCGGGGATGTCCACCCTATCTTTTAGTGGTAAAAATCAGCAATTTGGTATTTTTTTAGGGTTTAAATAGGAGATTTGCCAAATCCTTACTTTTTGGTATCTTTTAGGGGTTGAATAGCAATGAAACTCATGATTTTGATATCTTTTAGAAATTTGTGAAGCCTTAACATACCGCCACTTTGTAAATGGTCTAAGTATGGGAGCCAACAAAACAACGGGTTCCCATACCAAAGACAACAATTCTTTGATGTACGACTCAGTACTTACTGTTCACTGCGTAGTGCACTCTTTCCCAAATATATATATATGAGTCGTGAAAACTTAAATTGGGTCTAGCTGGCGAAGACCCCTTTGATGCACGTCTTTTTCGTTTTTCACTTTTCTTTCTTTCGAAGTCGATGTTTCTCAGTTCAGAAACCCTTAGACCTTATTTAAGTAGTCACGACTCATATGTATATTGCATCCTCTCCCGAAAACGGCGAGAGCGCCGGCCTTTCACCACCGTGATCCGAGTTCGATTCACGGATCGGGGTTATATGTGTTGGTTATCTCTCTCATGCCACGAGGGTTTTTCTCCGGGCTCTCCGGTTTTCCTCATTCCGCAAAAATCAACACCGTGAGTAGCGTTGTGTGAATTGAAAATAAAAAATGTAGAAGTAGTGAAGGTCTATTGTTGTTGTTGTTGGTTGTGGTGGTGTTGGTGTTGTTAAACAATCGATCCTGGCTACGCCTCAGCTCTGCAGCCCAAGGCCGGAGGACACACTAGTATTACACTATGGGGCGAATAAATAAAAAAGAAAATGTCGAATTATAGACATGGGGATATATAGAAGACTAGGAATACCTTGAAATGAAAGAAAGCCTGCACTCAGTCTTCACTATCTCGTTTTTATTATCATTTGCTGTTTCTTATTACTATTAGTTTAATTTACACTTTTTTGCTGATACATATGTCTATGTATATCAGCACATTATAATTCTAAACAATATTATTATTACTAAACATTATCATCAATATTCATTTCCTTCCATTTTGATATACCTTGAGTGACAGTAATAAAACTGACCTGCAAAATAAATAAACGTAGATCATGGTTATGATACAAAGACGGGCAGAAATGAACACAGAATCGTTTAAGTGGAAAGAGTAATGTTTCTTATAGCAAATGAATATGACACAGCCTTGAAAATAAATTAATTGATTTCATACTGAGAGGTAGTCCTGAGCAAGGAGAATTCCTTGGCATTATATTGTTTGAAACATACCCATGGATACTTAAAGGTCAACTCTCATGCAAAACATCAATTATTGGAGATTCTTAATGCCTTATTGCAAAGTTATTGTAAATGATTAATTCGACTCTCATTCATATTTCATCGATTACTCTCAAATTTCTTATACAAAATCTATGCATAATTTAAAGCACTCGTTAATGAACGTATGTGCTTCTTAATATATAATGATAATAGTCTCTGTTGTTTACCTGGAACCCGCTGTCAAATAAATCTTTAAGTTCGCTGCCGCAAAGAGAAAAGAAAAATGTAAGGTTTTCGCTAGTATATATATATATATATATATATATATATATATATATATAAATATATATATATATATATATATATATATATATATATATATATATATATATATATATATATATATATATATATATATATATATATATATATATATATACAGTCCTTTGCATTTTGAGGTCCATTCACATAACTCTTAGATAGAAACACCTGGCACTTAAAAATGATTTCAAAGCAACATATAAAAGGCTAAACATACGTATTCTATCTAAAAGAGATTCATTTTGGCATATCATGTCCCTTCAATTATCAGCATCAGCAATTTTATACTATAAACACAGGCAAAAGTTATTTGATTTTGTTCGCTGACATCACAGGCCGATTAAGGGATCAAAACGGTTTTGATTATTTTCCCTTTCAGCACAACGAACAAAATTATTTAAATTTTTTTCATCATGACAGAAACAAAGCTGTTTTTTTACAGCGGCCTACCTTTCTTAGTCTCCAGTAATATTTGCCATCGCTTTTTCGCAACTGACCAACTTTCAGATTACATTTCCAGATCAAGCATTTCCAAAATGGTAGCTTTCTCTTCTCATACCTCAGTTCTCTATTACAAAACTTATGGCCAGTATCACATCCCCATTTGCTTTGTATCCTTCATTTGTAAAGAAATCGATAGATTGTTGTTAATGATCAGCACCATATTATAGTACCAAAAGAAAACAAATAATCAGCAAAATGGTACATCATTGCTAAAATGGTGAAGACCGAGAAAATTTCAATAACGTCTGGAATGAATATATTTCTGAAATAAAACCTTAAGAATATGTTGGTCTTATCATTACGTTATCAACAATTTAGGACATGAAACACAAGATAATACCAATTTAATCCGCCCAACATCAATGAATAACATAAGTATTTGGAAACTTTAATTATTAACATTTCCTTGGCCTGTTCGATACCAAGTGTCATCATACATTATCATTTCTTGAGGATTTTGAATTAGTTTAAGTAGGCAAAATATGAAAAAAGGTGTTTGTTATGTCTAAGCATCTAGCCTAACTCTACGCTACTGAGTTTGTCGTACGCAGTCGTCTTACCTTCTATAGTTATTTCCCCTGATTTCCCATAGGACAGGATCAGATGAGTCAATTTTCACCCATGCGTTGTCACCATCGCTGTTCCAAGACAGCATAGCATTGCAGTAATCGTACTTGTCTTTACACTTGTATTTATTGACGATGCTGTAGATGTAGTTTCCGTGCGGTACTAGTTTCCAGTAGCAGTTGGCATTGTTGGTTGATGTTGTCACTACATAAGGCTTACCACCCAACTTGTATTGGCTGTACTCTCGTTGCCAATCAAGATCTCTACCATCTGTGTACACCAAGCAATATTCTCCAGCCATTGATCTGTCGTATTTGCCCATGTTTAGGATAGCTTGTGCGTAAGAATCTGTTGCTGGGCTATTATCTGGATCAAAGTATGGTAAAATCTTGTTGCCAAAGTTGATAACGTAAAGCTTTTCTAACAGAATCCTTACTCCTCCTCGTAGTGTTTTTCTAGTATATATCAGACCCCTCACATCAAATTTTAGATTTTTGTCTGGACTTGTGATTGATATGAACTGAGTCAATATCATATCCCGCATGGCTGCCATCTTGGTGTAGAGCTCAGTGTACTTGATTGCCTTCAATGCGTCTGCTGCTGAAGTTTTGTCAAATAGATTTCTTGTAACGGCGAATAGCTCACCCATAAATTTAGTTCCCTGAATAATAGGCACTCGAGACGAGGCAAGTTCCATCTGTTCTATAGTAAGCGGTACTCCTTCTTCTGCAGCGCCATCCAGATATGCTTTCGAGGCGCTCAATGCTCGTATGACACCATTGGCTTTATCTGTCAAGGTTTCGTCACGATACTCAGACAAGGCTTCATTTATGACCTTTCGTACAATTTCACTCATGGAAGGTTGTCTCGGAGCTTTACCAAAAAGACCTAATATAGAAGAAACGAATCCCAAGCCCATACTTATTAACTGTCCTTTAGGTCCAAAGTTACTCGCTATTGCACCAATGATGTCGATGGCTCCTTGTACTGCTCCAATAGGATTGTCTCCAGGTTTGACGAACTTATCGAAGCTATTTGTGATTGTAGTCAGTGTTCCCATTATATCTTTTCTTTCGTCATTTTCCAAATTGGACCACTTGATATACAGGTTATTCAGGGAATTCTTGACATTTGTTGCTAAGGGATCATTTACTGTAGACAACTTGGTATTGAGATTATTGATCATTTCAGTTGGAGCATCTATAAGAAAGACAATATGAATGCTAATCACAATCACAATAGTAGTAATCACTACAAACACCTAAGTTTCTGTTATTACAGCATGCCTAGCAATAAAGTAAAAGTTAAAAGAAAATGGAAGTCTGGTTCCTAGATGCTAACGTAATGCTTTGAAAACAGGTTATCTGTAGATCTGATACAATACGAAGTCGAGTTATATATCAGTGTAAAGTGTTTCTAGAACCCAAGAAAATGGAGTTTAAAGTTTATGTAAATTAACATTAGTATCACTACATTCAGAACTCGTCAGGGGTATTAATTGCTTTGACTGAATTTGCTCGTTAATTACTCATGGGCTTTAAAGACTTTTGATGTTTTTCATCGAGTATTGGCAGAAATTATATGTTTGGTGCGGCTGTTAGAGACGTTTTCGGTATGCTAGTCCGATGTGTTAACCATTGCTTAACCAGTACACACACAATAGTACAGTAGCATTAATGTATGACTATATATAACCTACAGTTTGGCTACAAATCTTCATAATCCCTTAAAAATATGAAATTTAACAAAGTCATTCCCAATTATTTCAATTAAAAAATCGTCTTTCAGTTCAAATTATTTATATGTTTTATCCGAAATGATACCTTTTAATGACTCCTTCGGTAAATCGCTGGACTTATCTTTAGTTTTTCTGGGTGCCTGTTCTGCCACTTGTGAACCGACTTTTTTAGCCTTGACATTTAGAAAAAAAATTTTTTTTAATCAGCAAATTGGTACATGTAATAAGGATAAAAATGATTGAGTCAATGCAAAGAGCTATCTAAATTTGATAATAAGTAAAACTGTTTTTTTCCTACTTTTTCGTGGAACTTTCCAGTTTACTAAATACACCTTGCAGACGAGACCCAATACAGGCCGAAACAGCTGTCCGCTGCTTCTAGTCGAAATGGCTGATTTTCAGTCCTCCTGAAGTTGTCAAAGGCCGAACTCTTCTTCGGATGATTTATTAAGGCTTGTAACTAAGCTGTTACGCATGCTCTTATCATGACATCTCGCATGTCCTAGTGCCTCAACGTACCTTTTTACATATTTTGATAACTAACCTTTTCAAACCATCCTGGCTTTCCCTCATTGCTCAACACCTCAATCAACTTTTTCTTGTCACTGTCTGACATGGCTTCTTCGGTTTCCTCCTCATCATAAAATGAAGATTCCTTTTCATTATCCACGACAAATCCAGAACTATATGGTTCTAAAAATAATTAAAGTTATTATTTTTTGCGAGTTTACAACACAAAATGATAATACCCAAACCAAACTTTTTGAAAATAAAATATCAAGATTTTCTTTTTGCTCTATCTGCACTCTTCCCCTTTAATCAGTATTGTAAAATCATGATACATGCCTGGCATATAACAGCAATACATAGCCGGGCACGTATAGCATAAAGTTTC
Organism: Diadumene lineata; assembly: GCA_918843875.1. Lineage (NCBI taxonomy): Eukaryota > Metazoa > Cnidaria > Anthozoa > Actiniaria > Diadumenidae > Diadumene > Diadumene lineata. The sequence goes on from OU974082.1 coordinate 2,460,624, forward strand.
AGATAAGATAGCAATTAAAGGATTTCAACTCAAAACGTTTAATTTCAACTACATAAGCAAACATTTTAATCATGATTTGATTTCAAAATTATTGTATTATCAATTATTTTCATGTTCGGAATGTCACGAGACACAAATCAGCCAATGATAACACCCAAGGTTTCAACTTGTGAGAATCGTAGATTTGGTATAATAGGGAAGGTCCAGAAATTTCGTTTTTTTATTTGTTTACTTTGAGTTGCACATACCAGTTATATTAACATTTCCTTGTTTACCAGTGGTCTGATTGTCAACTAATGTCTTTTTGAGGACCTTTAAACAAATGAAAGAAATTTAATCAGAAAAGATCGTAGTTTCCACCCAAATAGCCACTAGCTGACTATTTTCAGCCAACAAAGTACCCTGAAAACATTCCAGCTACTCAGCAAATCATGCAATAACTTAAACAACTAACCGCCATAAGCCAGCCAGCTGATTCAGTCTATTAAACACAGTTAGACATTCAATGAACATAAAGCCAGCAATCTAGCTAGCCAATCTATTTAACCATCTTCAGCAACTCAATCAACCAGCGCTAGCCAGAAATTATGTTCTTCATATCAAATTATGTTATTCACATCAATTTGAAGGAGAAGTGGTGGCCTATAGCGGTTATTAAGGCACCGGACTTGGTGTCCACTACTGGCCTGGGTTCGATTCCCAGACCGGGCGATCACGTTGTGTCCATAGGCAAGATACTTCGATCTCTCAGTGCCTCTCTCCATCCATGTGTATAAATGGGTACCGGCATTTGCTGGGGTAAAAATAGTCTTTATAGCGGAGCACCATAATTAAGAAAATATGGTAAACCATCGAGCTGAGTTTTCGTCGACCGACACAGGAAGCCCGCGCGTCCGTAATACGTACGTACATACATACGTCCGGCGTCCGTGCCCCTTAAGCGCGAGGTCGCTGACCATTTTTAGTGGGCGCCAAAACTTTGACAAAATTTACTGATCTCCACACATGAAAATTCACAATAAATTTTTTACAGTTTCCTGACGGAAACTTTCTACAAATGTATTTCTAAAATGGACAAAAAAAACAAGAAAATAGTCAAGCTAAGCTGCCAGCTAAAAGAGTTTTGACTGAGAAAGAGAAACAAAGACGCGTACGCCGAATTTGCAAAAAGAAAAAGAACTACGATTCAACGAAGAAAAGCTTCAAAATATTTACACCGACAAGTCCCATGCCGATTTTTTTAACTAGTCAAAATTAATGTGAAGTCATTTTACAAGTTATATTTTCTGGAAGAGTTTATTTGGCGAGTTTGCAAGATCCTGGTAAACACGGATGTATTCTTCGGGTTCGTGAATTCTTCGTGGCGTTTTCCAATCATTACTTATCGACTAATCTACTCTTAGAAGTAAAATCGACGGCGACCAAAATTTCATAAAAAACGTGCATTTGCGGCCATTATATTCAAAGGAAGAGGTGAAAAGCAAAATGAACACGCGATCACGAAGATGACTTCACTCTGTTCATTCATCAATTTTTTACGGGCAATTCAGAACACGGAGAGCTTTAGGATCAATGCAGATTTATCAACTATTCAAAACAAAAAATAACTTTTCATACACGATGTATAAAAGTAGAACTTCCAGTTCAGGGAGTGGATGGAAATGCAAATTTAGCACAATGTGTGATCGAGCAACTCGAGCTAGCCATACTACGCCGGCCGTTCTGTTGAACTGTGTAAACTTTTTAGAGGCGGTGAAAATATTTTTTTCACTTTTAAAATTCTGAAAACATGAACAAGCTTATTGTAATCAGATTGCCACTTTTAAAATTCTAAAAACATGAACAAGCCTATTGTAAACAGAACTGAGGACAAAAAGTTCAGTGGAAAAGTGACAGTACAGGACAAGAAACGTGGCACCGGTATGTTTACATTTTTTGACGATCTGAATTTCTTTTTTTACCATCCACATGAAAGCAGTTTGCAATAATTATATTTACTAGTTTTTGTAAGATATTTATCCATCGTCGATATCTTTATGTGTGTGTGTGTGTTTTTTTAATTTGATTCTTGTAATTCTTTGATTTGTTATTGAAAATAAAACGCTTGTATGAATTCGTGATTGTACTCATCTGCAAGTTAAAATTTCAAAACTTCATACTAGCTATTTTTTAAAGAGTTACGTAGTATTCACATTTGATAATTAAAAATGTACAACCGTTTTAGATAGCTAGATAACCCATAAGTAATTCATTACACATTTCACCAGAAAAGTGAAATTTTTGTCGATTGTTATAACATGTTTTTTTCAAACGTGAAAGAGCATAAAGCGAGAAGCGCGCGGAGATTTGTTTACAACTCAAAGAAGCCATGTTAATGTTTTTCTAACTTCTCATTGGACAATCAATTTTAATTGACAAGTGCTATTTTTACCATGCATAACAACATATTTTTCGCATTTTTGTGTATAATAAAATGTTGTGGCATGCATAAAGCTTTGTGTATTTCAATTGATTATATGATTATTTGATCATGAAAAGAAAATAACATAGCAAAAAAAATTGATCAAGAATTTGAGAATTCGTAGTGAATGAACAAATGAAAGAATGAATGATTGAATAAATAATTCATTTCATTAAATCGGAGCTCCGCTATTAGGTTTACCTAATTTTTATATTATAAGTATATGTATCATCCTCTTCCTGTTGGAACGGGACTTTGGACGTTAAAAATAGACATTTACAATTTTGTATGAAACAATAAGCTTTTCAATTCGATCACCAAACATCAGTCAGCCTTTTATCAATCCAGCAGTAACTCGAAAGACGCAGAGCAGCTATATATACAGTGAATACCACCTACTACAGCTTTAATTGTTTCTAAATCCAGAAGTAAAATATTTGATTGCGGGGAGTATACATTAAGATTCACAATCGAACCTTAGCGGCAAAAAGAGATATTTTTTTTTACCAAAAACAATTCACAATTTTACAAATCTAAATTAAAAAAAGTACATTTATAATCTCTTCCAACAAACAAACAAAATCCTAAATTTTGCAAGTCTTTTCGAAAAATCGATTACAACAACAACAACAAAAAATGCCAACCACTTTCAAAATATATATATTTTCAAAATTAAATATTGGATTTATATTGACACTATCTTGTGCTTTATTTGGTGAATTCGTAATGATTTGGTGATATAAATTACCGATTTTATTCCAAGGTATATATAGAAATATATTTGTTTTGGAAGTTATTTGTAGCGGAGCTCCGCGCGGGCCGAAGGCACGCGCAAGCGGAGCACCATAATTAAGAAAGCATGGTAAACCATCGAGCTCATTTGAAATCGACCACAGGAAGCCCGGATTTCGAAAATACGTACAACGTCCGTCCGTACATACATACATACATACGTCCGTACGTGTACACTCACGCGCAAATTTGCTGACCAGTTTTAGTGGGCGCCAAAACAATCATTATTTTTGCAGTTTGATGCAGTTCACTGAAATTTTTCTACAAAATGTATTTCTACACTGGACAAGGAGTATGAAAATGGTAAAGCTAAGCTGACGGCTTGAAGAGATTTGACTAAGAAAGAGAAACAAAGACCGCGGCGTGAAAATGAATAATAACTACGATTCAACGATGAAAAGCTACTTCAAAATATTTTCATTGACAAAATGGGTAAAAGTCGCTCGTGGCGCTGTTTTTAACCGTCCAAATATGCAGTCATGCAGAGCTGTCATAATTCATCAATAGTCATTCAAAGCTGGAGATTTTACAAGTTGTATTTTCTGGAAGAGTTTATTTGTCAAGTTTGACAGATGGTAAAAATGAAGGCCGTATTCTTAATGGATTCTTCGTGGAGTTTTTCAGTCATTACTTATCGACTAATCTACTTTTAAAAGTAAAATCGACGGCGGTAAAACTTTTATAAAAACAAAAACAAAACAAATACGCGCTGCATTTGCAGCAATTCAAAAGAGGTGAACAGCAAGACGACAAGACTCGCGAAGATAATTTCTCTGTTCATTCATCAGTTTTTACGGAATATTCATAACACTGAGAGTTGTAGGATCAATGCAGATTTATCAACTATTCACGACAAAAAAAACTTTTCACACAAGATGTTTGTCAACAAAGTAGGATTGCCAATTCATGGAGTGGATGGAAATGCAAATTTAGTACAATATGTGATCAAGCAACACAAGCTTGCCATCGCCGTTCAGTTGAACTGTGTAAACTTTTTAGAGGCGGTGAAAATGTTTTTTGCCACTTTTAAAATTTTAAAAACATGAACAAGCTTATTGTAAACAGAACTGAGGACAAAAGATTCAGTGGAAAAGTGACAGTACAGCACAAGAAACGTGTCACCGGTATGTTTACATTTTTTGACGATCTTTAATGAATTTCTTTTTTACCATCCACATGAAAGCAGTTTGCAATAATTATATTTACTTGTTTTTGTAAGATATTTATCTGTCGTTGATATCTTTATTTGTGTGGGTTTTTTTAATTTGATTCTTGTAATTCTTTGATTTGTTATTGAAAATAAAACGCTTGTATGAATTCGTCAGTGTTCTCATCTGCAAGTTAAAATTTCAAAACTTCATACTGGCTATTTTTTAATGAGTTACGCAGTATTCACTTTTGATAATTAAAAATTCACAACCATTTTAGATAGCTAGATTACCAATAAGTAATTCATTACACATTTAACCAGAACAGTGAAATTTTTGTCGATTTTTATAACGTTTTTATCAAACGTGAAAGAGCGTAAAGCGAGAAGCGCGCGGGGATTTGTTTACAACTCAAAGAAGCCATGTTTGTGCTTTTCTAACTTCTCATTGGACAATCAATTTTAATTGACAAGTGCTATTTTTACCACGTATAACAACATATTTTTCGCATTTTTGCGTATAATAAAATGTTGTCGCATGCATTAAGCTTTGTGTGTTTCAATTGATTATATGATTATTTGATCAGGAAAAGAAAATAACATATCAAAAAAAAAATTGATCAAGAATTTGATAATTCGTAGTGAACAAATGAAACAATGGATGATTGAATAAATAATTCATTTCATTAAATTGGAGCTCCGCTATTAGGTTTACCTATTTGTTATATTATTGAACTTCTTTAATGACAAAGCAGAATTGGGTTATGCAGGTTCTGAATTTTTTTATCCAATAAAGCTATTACTAATTAATCTAAGTTCATTGAGCAATATTCATCATATATCATTATAGATTTTGTTTAAAAATCTGTATCATATAAAATACAGTTGGTATATAGCTCAGGGAAAATATTTTTATAATCAGAGCTTCAAATTTTTCAGGAGATTTTGGTGCATGAAACTTTATGGTTGTTCGCTTATTGATCTTTGTCGACTTGTTGAAACTCTTCTTTCAGACCTTTGGCAAGTTTTTTAGTGACTTACACAATATTTGGGAGAGGATCAAATGAGCTGTGGTACGTTGTATAGTAGGATAAACCGACATCGATGCAAACCTTTGCTGAGATATCAAACACAATCTGCTCTGATCACCTTGTTTGACCTACCTACAACCATCACTATATGCTATTGCAATAATGAATCATTCATAACATAAACGCACTAGAAGATTAGTGAGTAGGTGTAAAGAAAGATTGGAAGTAAAACTTTCGAAACATTTATAACAATTTATGCTTTATTTATCATATCTTCCCATTGTAACACTGTTTTGCCTGGATAAAAACAGAATTTTATTGGTTACGCTAAATAAGCAAACATAATTTTGGACTGAATTAGTTATGAAAAGAGATGATGGCATTTTTTAACTTACATGTTTACGGCTCGAGGTCTTTGCAGTGACACAAGTTGCAATCAACAACAGAATCAGGGTAAAAAGTTTTAGAAACACCATCTCTTCTACACTGAAATTACACAACACAAATTTATTAAGCTATTTAATGACAAACATCGGTTATAATCATATATGGCATCAAATAACATTTTTTCTTAAACAAACGGTCATTCACTATTTTGTAGATTCTGAATAAGAAGAGTTGGATTGTTACTTTTCAGTTGGAATATTGTTTTGCACATATTACCTTTAATGTGCACTTTGTAATTTTAAGTTCTAACCAACCCTCTTTTTGATTAATTGACAACTATCAATTTCGATTTAATGGTAGACATCAATTTGAACATACATTCCTAATTTATTAACAATTATTGTCCGTAATGATCTTCTTTGCGAGTTTTCGAAGTGATACCTATCCAAGCCTATTTCGACAAAATCAGAAAAACTTATAATTATTTGATAATTGTATATGCCCTTGCCATTTACCGGGTCATTTACCTCCTCTAGGTGAAATTATACATATAACAAGTAAGTAGTGAACCAGTGTACACGTCCAAGAATAACGTCATAATAACTTTTTGGCTGTTGAAATGATTATCAAAAATGTACAAGTCCTTAAAGTGGTTATAAACCTTTGAAAGAAATTTATGTAGATAATTCTACTCACTGTCAGCTTTCGAATGAGGTATATCTTAAGGGTATTCGATAAAATACGACCAAGTTATTCGATGCGAAAGTTAGCAATTTTTTTGTATTTTTACATGCGCATTGAGCGATATCCGGTTTACTTTTCTTCCCGTTTTCATATATCCGGTTTGTATATTTACGGTTTGTTGATGAACTGAAATGTTCAACACACTTCATTACTGATAGCCACTGATTATTAGTTGATAATATGCAATTTTACGGCTTTGTAGAAGAGTGTTTAAAGCTACGGAAATAGAAGTGGTCGCCAGAATGAAAATGATAATGTTGTGTATCTAGCCAAAGTAATTTTTTTCTAAACGTGTGAAAATCCATATCAGTTCTTTCTAATATGTCGCCTGATTTCCGACAAACATGCACCCGGCAAAATGGATACATTCACAGCTTTCAGACTTTATTCCATATTGCTAAGCACGTTAAAGAATAGCTACACAGCAAATCGTATATTCCGGCAATTTTATAATTGACGAAATGATTTGCAAATGGGAAAACCGTCGGATTCGGGCAGCGAAGAACGCACTTTGACATTCAACTTCCCGGCTTTGCTTTGGTTTGCTCTGGCAAGCTTCATTTGAATGTCAATGTGATTTGTGAATACCTTCGTGAGAGCTGAATTCTTCTTTTAATCCGCTAAACTATTCCGTCATATTCTGATAAATCCATGGATTCATGGCTTTGTTAAAAATCCCAATAATCATGTGAAAGAGTACAATGAGACTTATTTAACGCGTACATTGTTTAATCAGAAAATTGTACATTGCTATATAAAAAAAGCCCGGAAGAAAACCGGAAGAAAAGTAAACCGGATATCGCTCAATGCGCATGTTAGGTACCTGCATGTACGTCATTTCGGTCATTCGGACGACCATGTAAAAATACAAAAAAATTGCTAGCTTTCGCATCGAATAACTTGGTCGTATTTTATCGAATACCCTTAAGATATACCTCATTCGAAAGCTGACAGTGGGTAGAATTATCTACATAAATTTCATTCAAAGGGTTATAACCCCTTTAAGGTAGTTCGGGACCCTTGCTACTGCGCATCCTGCTCGCGCATGTGAAATCAAATAAAATTTATCGTGCGATTGAAAATAAATTTTTTGTTAGAGCCAAAATATGGCCATTCTTGAACTTTTTGGTAAAAAATAATATCATAGCATTGCATACGGGCCTCAAAAGCAACTAGTGTCCATTCCCGCGCGTCCAAAACATTGAAATCATCTTATTTTCCGCGCGTTTTTTGCTTTTAGCTCTAAAATTAGCACGGCGACACCCAATTATTTTTCAAATTTAATATTTGGCATAAACCCTGCTTTAAAATTTTGAAATAAAAAATGCATGGTCTTCGAGACTATAACATGGTAATTTTGATTTTTTTGTGGTAAAGTGTACAAAAAATTAATGAAGCTCATCATTCAAATCTTTGTAAAATATCTCAGTCGATGTCTTTTCCAACGAGTAAATTCATGAGAACTATAGGGAAGGGAGCATTTTGTCAGACTCTTATAGCAGATTTGTGAAAAAGTTTCAAATTTGTTCGCAAGAATATTATTTTCAACAAATTTGATGTTACTTCTTTTAGTTGAAATGGCGCAAAAATGGGCATATTACCACCCCCACAGTTCCAAAACAAGCACGGTGACCCCTATTTTTTATTTCATTTCTGTTTTTTATATGTGTCAGTCCTTATTTAGAAAAAGTTTTAGAAAATTCTATCGGCGGTAAGTGTGGATCCCTAACTACCTTAATAAGAATACACCTTCATGTCAAACTGGTTAAACCATTGTTTGTCTTATAAAATAGTCCCAAAAACACAAAATAACAGAATCGTTACCTTTGCAAAACGTTTTACGTGATTCCAATTAAGAACTATTAGAGAGTGCAGATATTTACAAAATAACAAACAGTTTGAAGTAGACTAATTACATACGTTAAGAATTTTTTTTATATATTTAAGGTTAAATGTATTTTTTAGGCTGTCAGATTCATACCTTTAGTCTCTTTTCTGGGAGAACTGCTTCGCTTGAGAAAGTGACGGAAAGTGTCACAATTACTGCGGTTAGTTCCTTTTTATCAATTTGATGAGAGAATCTGGGCGTAACCTTTTTGCATCTAGATCAGAGCTTAATAAACAGTTACCAGTTGAGCTCCTGGGTAGCAGTTATAATTGCTCTTTATGCTCTTCATCTACATTCCTTTTGTTATCAAAAATTACTATCACGTTAACATTAACAAAATTACAAATATCTAATGTATATATAAAAAAAAATGGTTTAAAAAGTCTACAATATGTTTAAAAAAGAAGAAAAAATATAATCGTTCTTGACATCCAAGCATTTTATTTTTTCTGTAGTAACACTTTGTTTTGTGTTTTGATTTGTCTGTACCTTTTTTTTTCATTTTGGATTTGCTGTTTGTTGAAGTCATGAGATTATATTGGTAATATCTTCATAATAAAATTTTCCAAATCACAAACACACACACAAAAAAACAGTTCGAGACAAAAATGAAAAATCTAACTCTTAGGTTTTATTCGTTAACTTGTTCTTGATTCATCGATAAAATTATGCTTCGACCTGCCAAAACCCTCACTTTTTGCGCGGGACTCTATATTTTTCTTTACATTTTCTGAAAGATTTCGTAAAAATCTTTCTTTTGGCGAGATTTGAAAAAATCCTGATGACTTTTCAACATAACACGCGATGGTAAGTGGTTTAGGGTTTCACTTTTCAAAGCGATTTTATAAGTCAAAGACGAAAGCAAAAGTATAAATTTTGACAAAATATTGTAACATATACAATTTATTTTCCCATATTTGTAGAAAATAATGTCTGGTTGAGATGTCCTGTAAAAACTACGGAAATAGCTTTGTTAGCTTTTGAGTAATACTTTTTTGTGAAAAATGCGTTTTTTGCCATTTGTTCTTCAAAAATGTCAAAAGATGGTTCCGTTCAAAAATTTTATGTCGTAAACGGGCACGGGACCATATATAGCTTTCTATCCATTTTTCGATTAATCGATAAATTGTCTATAACATCTCTTTCTAAGAAAAAATCGTGATGGCTTTTTGCTTAAGTAATCAGGACCTTTAATACCTCCAGATAATCGCAAGCATTTTTAGGGGAGAAGGCGCACTGCTTAATGAAAATTCAGATGCCACTTTCATAGAATAAAGTCATAAAAATGTTGTAAAACAGAATTCAACTCTTTTAAAAATTTGCAAATAAAATTAATAAACTGTTGTCTTTAATTCCCAAGAGATAATAGGATTGTTTATACCTTTTTTTAAATAAAAATGCTTTTAAGCTGAGTGATGTCGCAGGATTCGTTCCGATGTAGGGGTCGATATTTTAAGAAAAGTATACTGTTCTTCGTTCCATGCATGACATATGTTTGCGTTTCAAATAATTTGTAGTCTTAAAAAAAAGTTTCATATCTCGAAAAATAGGGGTCACCGTCTTTGTTTTTGATATATCTTGCGGCAAAGTTGAAGTGAGATCTGGTCATCTTGAATACCGCACAGGGACTGGGTTCTAAACATTTGTCCTTGACTTTAAAATACAAAATACTTTACACTTAGCATAGCATTCGTTGAAATGTTAAAAAAAGGGTTCAAAGGTGAGCTTTGAATTTCATTCGAAGATAGATATCTATTGTCATGTATTATTCAAAAATATAAAGAAAATTTAGCTTTTGCACAAGTAAACTTTTTGGTAGCTTTAGACAGAAATTCACGGGAGATCAAATGACAACGAAAATTACCAGGACCAGGTTTAAATAACTAAAAACACATATCCAGAAAAATGAAAAGCACAAAGCAAAAAAGGTACATTTTTGAAATATTCGTTAAATTCAAACATTAAAATTGATTTTCTTTCAATTGTTGCTTGTGGAAAAAAATTTACAGATGATATTGCTAATCAACACTAACAATTCAACAGGTAAATGTCTCAATTTAACTGGTGAACTTTTCCCCCCCCTATTGAGTTTCCATCGAAATGGAAGACATCTGTCAAGAAAGACAAAACTATAAACGCATATATGCTTACAACGTGGAACCATACGGTGACAAGACCAGCATTGCGTGGCGAAGGGTACAAAACATAGATTAAAGTCAAAACAATGTTGTAAAACAGAATTCAACCATGGGCTAGAATGACGGTCATCTCGCGGGCACGACCTCAGCGGTATTTCCCAATTAATATAGAAATCCAACAGGGCGACGTACTACGAACACTTTGCTTCTTAGTATAATTTTTGCAGTGTTTGGTAGATATAACCACTTCTGCTTCAATATTAGGTATATTAAACGTTTTTAAAATTGCTTCATTAGTGTGGAAAGACTATATTCAGAAAGTTCAAAAATTCCCGCGTAACCAACCGGAAGTTGTGTTCATATAATGACCAGTCGAATTGCTTTTACACTATCCTATAGATTGTGGCAGCATTAGAAAGCAGGGTTTCTGAACTTTATTTTGATATCAAATATGGCCGGTTTCTTTCAAAAAGTGATGCAAAAATGGAATATTTTTCTTTCAAAACATGAAGATCACGAAAGGTCTTTACACACAAGATGGATGGATTAGCACTTTGCCAATAATATACGGTTTTCTCGTACAAAATGTACGCTGTTAATCGATGGCATTGGAAGCACCAATAGACTTAATGTGATGAATAAGACAAGTAAATATTTTGGTAGCTTTAGACAGAAATACACGGGGGATCAATTGACAACGAAAATTACCAGGAAAACAAACATCCAGAAAAATGGAAAGCACAAACCAAAAAAAAAAAAAAAAAGATACATTTTTGAAATATTCTTTAAATTCAAACATTAAAATTGATTTTCTTTCAATTGTTGCTTGTGGAAAAAGTTCACGGATATTGCCTCAGATGATATTACCTCATTGAAAGACATTTCCGACTAACCAACACCAACAACTCAACAGCTAAATGTTCCACTTTTACTGGTGAACTTTTTCCCCGCTATAGAGTTTCCATTGAAATGTAAGACATATGTCAAGAAAGACGAAACTATTAACGCATATGCTTACAATGTGGAAGCATACGATGACAAGACCAGCATTGCGTGGCGAAGGGCACAAAACATAGATTTAAGTAAAAGAAATGTTGTAAAACAGAATTCAACTCTCCTAAAAATTTGTAAATAATATTAATGAATTGATGTCTTCAATTCCCAAGAGATAATAGGATTGTTTATGCTTTTGTTTAAAATTAATAATGCTTTGAAGCTGCGTGATGTCGCAGGATTCGTTCCGATGTAGGGGTCGATATTTTAAGAAAAGTGTACTGTTCTTCGTTCCATGTCATGACATATGTTTGTGTTTCAAATAATTTGTAGTCTTAAAAGAAACCTTCATTTTTCGAAAAAATAGGGGTCATCGTCTTTGTTTTTGAAATATCTTGCGGCAAAGTTGAAGAGAGATCTGGTCATCTTGAAAACCGCGCCGGGACTGGGTTCTAAACATTTGTCCTTGACTTTAAAATACAAAACAACACAAACTCAATTGCTTTTCAATAGAACAAAAATAGGACTTAGATGAAAAAATGAAGGGAAGAATATTAGTAATTTGAACAACGCTTAATGGTAATGAGTACTGTGCGCGCTCAATCTTGTGCAGTAACGATGCGCGCGAGCAATAACCAGGACGTTCGCGGGAATAGCTCGTGCGCATCATTTCTGCGCATGCACTCAATCGCTCGCCTTAACGACGTTTGCGTGCAACAACAAACTAAATTTGTGTAAAGTATAAAGACCAATAAAGATAAATATCACAAGCACAGTTTGAGTTCGTACTGTATCAGGTCGTAAATCTGATACTGAACTCTCTCACATTCTGTAAACTTAACATAGGGTAAAAATTGCTAAACATAACTACATGGGTATTTGATTTTCACACGCATTAATAAGATCGTGAATATTTCCTTTTTACACTTAACATAGCATTCGTTGAAATGTTAAAAAAAGAGTTCAAAGGTGAGCTTTTAATTTCATTCGTAGATAGATATCTATTGTCATGTATTATTCAAAAATATAAAGAAAATTTAGCTTTTGCACAAATAAACATTTTGGTAGCTTTAGACAGAAATTCACGGGAGATCAAATGACAACGAAAATTACCAGGACCAGGTTTAAATATCTAAAAACACATATCCAGAAAAATGAAAAGCACAAAGCAAAAAAGGTACATTTTTGAAATATTCGTTAAATTCAAACATTAAAATTGATTTTCTTTCAATTGTTGCTTGTGGAAAAAAATTTACAGATGATATTGCTAATCAACACTAACAATTCAACAGGTAAATGTCTCAATTTAACTGGTGAACTTTTTCCCCCCCTATTGAGTTTCCATCGAAATGGAAGACATCTGTCAAAAAGGCAAAACTATAAACGCATATATGCTTACAACGTGGAACCATACGGTGACAAGACCAGCATTGCGTGGCGAAGGGTACAAAACATAGATTAAAGTCAAAAAAATGTTGTAAAACAGAATTCAACCATGGGCTAGAATGACGGTCATCTCGCGGGCACGACCTCAGCGGTATTTCCCAATTAATATAGAAATCCAACAGGGCGACGTACTACGAACACTTTGCTTCTTAGTTAATTTTTGCAGTGGTTGGTAGATATAACCACTTCTGCTTCAATATTAGGTATATTAAACGTTTTTAAAATTGCTTCATTAGTGTGGAAAGACTATATTCAGAAAGTTCAAAAATTCCCGCGTAACCAACCGGAAGTTGTGTTCATATAATGACCAGTCGAATTGCTTTTACACTATCCTATAGGTCGTGGCAGCATTAGAAAGCAGGGTTTCTGAACTTTATTTTGATATCAAATATGGCCGGTTTCTTTCAAAAAGTGATGCAAAAATGGAATATTTTTCTTTCAAAACATGGAGATCACGAAAGGTCTTTACACACAAGATGGATGGATTAGCACTTTGCCAATAATATACGGTTTTCTCGTACAAAATGTACGCTGTTAATCGATGGCATTGGAAGCACCAATAGACTTAATGTGATGAATAAGACAAGTAAACATTTTGGTAGCTTTAGACAGAAATACACGGGGGATCAATTGACAACGAAAATTACCAGGAAAACAAACATCCAGAAAAATGGAAAGCACAAACCAAAAAAAAAAAAAAAGGTACATTTTTGAAATATTCTTTAAATTCAAACATTAAAATTGATTTTCTTTCAATTGTTGCTTGTGGAAAAAAGTTTACGGATATTGCCTCAGATGATATTACCTCATTGAGAGACATTTCCGACTAACCAACACCAACAACTCAACAGCTAAATGTTCCACTTTTACTGGTGAACTTTTTCCCCGCTATAGAGTTTCCATTGAAATGTAAGACATCTGTCAAGAAAGACGAAACTATTAACGCATATGCTTACAACGTGGAACCATACGATGACAAGATCAGCATTGCTTGACGAAGGGCACAAAACATAGATTAAAGTAAAAAAAAATGTTGTAAAACAGAATTCAACTCTCCTAAAAATTTGTTAATAATATTAATGAATTGATGTCTTCAATTCCCAAGAGATAATAGGATTGTTTATGCTTTTGTTTAAAATTAATAATGCTTTGAAGCTGCGTGATGTCGCAGGATTCGTTCCGATGTAGGGGTCGATATTTTAAGAAAAGTGTACTGTTCTTCGTTCCATGTCATGACATATGTTTGTGTTTCAAATAATTTGTAGTCTTAAAAGAAACTTCATTTCTCGAAAAAATAGGGGTCATCGTCTTTGTTTTTGAAATATCTTGCGGCAAAGTTGAAGAGAGATCTGGTCATCTTGAAAACCGCGCCGGGACTGGGTTCTAAACATTTGTCCTTGACTTTAAGGATGGTGCCCCCTATTGCCCACGCGCATATCTACTGCGCATCATCTCAAAATATTGTTATTACAAATCTTTGTATTTTTCTTTTAATTCTGAGTTTAAAATAAGCGTTTTTCAAATATTTTGAATAAGGAATGAAATAGACAAGAAAGCGAGTTAGTTTTTTCCGATATATTAATTTTTGAACTACATCTGTTGAACAACTAGATCCACTCAAAGTTTCTGAATCTCGCTCGTGTAAATTGCCGTAGTTTCAAAAATAAAAATTCAACAACCAAAAAAATATTCATGTGATAAAAATATAGTACAGTTATTACAAAAGGATGAAAGAGGAATGGTGATATTTGTTTGAAAAACGGTGAAAATTGATTGTCTACTTATGCACCGATTGATCAAAGTATGAAACTCACTCAAAGTCAATTTCCCTCGAAAAACATACAATAATAATACAAATAACAACACTACAGTCCTCAGTAAATTCTGAAATTGCTTTATTTTCTGGTAAATCAAGCCAAAACATTGTACAGGACATGAAATTTGTTTTACTAGCAGGCATTTTATGAGCTTTAGTTTTGAAATTACGAACTGACCTGTTCAGCTTCTTATTTACTTTTTCCTTGAAGTTTGAGCATTTCAAGTGCACAGAAGTCATTATGAATATTAAACTAAATGTTGATTCAATGTACAAACGATAATAATGTTCAATATACTATCCAGAAGACGAAAAGTCCAACGAAAACGAACTGAACTGATGTGCTGGCAGCCATCTTAGTCCAGGGTGCAATTTGTCTTACCAAGGGGGAGAGGGTGAAAGTATTCCGCACTAAATCGCAAGATTTGACACTAAATTCCAGATTTGAACCTCGCTAACTTTGGAAAACGCATGGGAACCTATAACGTTTTTTGATCGAAAACGTAAAGAAAATACCGAATTTAATTTCTAAATTGAATATTTTAAAATAAAAATGGTTTTGGTTATTTTTTTTGTAAATCTTTTGAAATCCTTTCACAATAGTCTTTTACTTTTTGACGCCTAAAATTATTCAAAACGCTAATTCATCTAAGTATCAATTGCAATTTTTAATATTTTATAGAAAATATAGGTATAGTAGAATATTCCTAGCCACTTTTTTGTCCAACATTCCAAAACAATGAGAAGTAATACGTATTTTTCATCGCTGAATTTCACGCTTACGTCATCATGCGTTTAGCGTTAATTATCTCGCTTATATGCATGGGATCCCCCAAATTTTTTTCCGGTTTCCAATAGCCCATTAGGTAATTCAAATGACTGACAGGGTTTAGTAAAAAAAAAAATAAGTTGCAATTAGGGGGCACCATCCTTAAAATACAAAACAACACAAACTCAATTGCTTTTCAATAGAACAAAAATAGGACTTAGATGAAAAAATGAGGGAAAGAATATTAGTAATTTGAACAACGCTTAATGGTAATGAGTACTGTGCGCGCTCAATCTTGTGCAGTAACGATGCGCGCGAGCAATAACCAGGACGTTCACGGGAATAGCTCGTGCGCATCATTTCTGCGCATGCACTCAATCGCTCGCCTTAACGACGTTTGCGTGCAACAACAAACTAAATTTGTGTAAAGTATAAAGACCAATAAAGATAAATATCACAAGCACAGTTTGAGTTCGTACTGTATCAGGTCGTAAATCTGATACTGAACTCTCTCACATTCTGTAAACTTAACATAGGGTAAAAATTGCTAAACATAACTACATGGGTATTTGATTTTCACACGCATTAATAAGATCGTGAATATTTCCTTTTTACACTTAACATAGCATTCGTTGAAATGTTAAAAAAAGGGTTCAAAGGTGAGCTTTTAATTTCATTCGAAGATAGATATCTATTGTCATGTATTATTCAAAAATATAAAGAAAATTTAGCTTTTGCACAAGTAAACATTTTGGTAGCTTTAGACAGAAATACACGGGGGATCAAATGACAACGAAAATTACCAGGACCAGGTTTAAATATCTAAAAACACATATCCAGAAAAATGAAAAGCACAAAGCAAAAAAGGTACATTTTTGAAATATTCGTTAAATTCAAACATTAAAATTGATTTTCTTTCAATTGTTGCTTGTGGAAAAAAATTTACAGATGATATTGCTAATCAACACTAACAATTCAACAGGTAAATGTCTCAATTTAACTGGTGAACTTTTTCCCCCCCTATTGAGTTTCCATCGAAATGGAAGACATTTGTCAAGAAAGGCAAAACTATAAACGCATATATGCTTACAACGTGGAACCATACGGTGACAGGACCAGCATTGCGTGGCGAAGGGTACAAAACATAGATTAAAGTCAAAAAAATGTTGTAAAACAGAATTCAACCATGGGCTAGAATGACGGTCATCTCGCGGGCACGACCTCAGCGGTATTTCCCAATTAATATAGAAATCCAACAGGGCGACGTACTACGAACACTTTGCTTCTTAGTTAATTTTTGCAGTGGTTGGTAGATATAACCACTTCTGCTTCAATATTAGGTATATTAAACGTTTTTAAAATTGCTTCATTAGTGTGGAAAGACTATATTCAGAAAGTTCAAAAATTCCCGCGTAACCAACCGGAAGTTGTGTTCATATAATGACCAGTCGAATTGCTTTTACACTATCCTATAGCTCGTGGCAGCATTAGAAAGCAGGGTTTCTGAACTTTATTTTGATATCAAATATGGCCGGTTTCTTTCAAAAAGTGATGCAAAAATGGAATATTTTTCTTTCAAAACATGAAGATCACGAAAGGTCTTTACACACAAGATGGATGGATTAGCACTTTTGCCAATAATATACGGTTTTCTCGTACAAAATGTACGCTGTTAATCGATGGCATTGGAAGCACCAATAGACTTAATGTGATGAATAAGACAAGTAAACATTTTGGTAGCTTTAGACAAAAATACACGGGGGATCAATTGACAACGAAAATTACCAGGAAAACAAACATCCAGAAAAATGGAAAGCACAAACCAAAAAAAAAAAAAGATACATTTTTGAAATATTCTTTAAATTCAAACATTAAAATTGATTTTCTTTCAATTGTTGCTTGTGGAAAAAAGTTTACGGATATTGCCTCAGATGATATTACCTCATTGAGAGACATTTCCGACTAACCAACACCAACAACTCAACAGCTAAATGTTCCACTTTTACTGGTGAACTTTTTCCCCGCTATAGAGTTTCCATTGAAATGTAAGACATCTGTCAAGAAAGACGAAACTATTAACGCATATGCTTACAACGTGGAACCATACGATGACAAGAGCAGCATTGCGTGACGAAGGGCACAAAACATAGATTAAAGTAAAAAAAAATGTTGTAAAACAGAATTCAACTCTCCTAAAAATTTGTTAATAATATTAATGAATTGATGTCTTCAATTCCCAAGAGATAATAGGATTGTTTATGCTTTTGTTTAAAATTAATAATGCTTTGAAGCTGCGTGATGTCGCAGGATTCGTTCCGATGAAGGGGTCGATATTTTAAGAAAAGTGTACTGTTCTTCGTTCCATGTCATGACATATCTTTGTGTTTCAAATAATTTGTAGTCTTAAAAGAAATCTTCATTTCTCGAAAAAATAGGGGTCATCGTCTTTGTTTTTGATATATCTTGAGGCAAAGTTGAAGTGAGATCTGGTCATCTTGAATACCGCTCAGGGACTGGGTTCTAAACATTTGTCCTTGACTTTAAAATACAAAAGAACACAAACTCAATTGCTTTTCAATAGAACAAAAATAGGACTTAGATGAAAAAATGAAGTGAAGAATATTAGTAATTTGAACAACGCTTAATGGTAATGAGTACTGACCAACACTCATGGTCTTAAAATAATCGAGGGGAAATTGCTGCCTTTGTAATTTCAGTGCAAATGAATTTCGCATCTTCTCGGATAAGCACGTTAAGCCAGAGGTCCATGGTGTACTAGCCTCGTAGGGGGCGAAATATTCTATTAGTACACCAGTGGCTAGAGGACTAATCCTCAAATCAAATCAATCAAATCATTAAACTGTTTGTTATGCAATAACAGCATCAATAATACCTGAATTCTAATACTGTATTTATTGCATAGGAACGCCCACCGACACATCAGAGCAAACCACAAAGCATCGAAAATATTGCTCTAGTTGAAAATGTTAGTATTAACGGAATTGGTAGGTGCTTTCCTATTAGAAATGATATTGCGATTATCGGCTTCTTTGAAATGTCTAATTAAAAAGTGATTTTTTTCTCGAAATTCCTTTCTATCTGTAAAGACCTAGTTCAGCACTTGATAGATTGAAAGAAAAAAAATTAGGTCACATTCTATCTATCTATGCTGAGATTAACAACTCTGATGAAGAAAATAAAAACTCTAACACCGAGTACATGCAATTTTCCGGCGAAATGTCGACAGACGAAAAGAAAAAAGGGAAAGAAGAACATGGGTTTACTTCCGACAGCTAGAATGACATCTCTTAATTAGTAGGCGCAGTTTGTTAGAAGGAATTCGTTGTACTAGACCACTATCCTTACTTAGGCCCGTGCTGTCTTGCTACACTTGAGTATTTGCCAACTTGGTCACAGAGTGTGAATGAATGTGTATTTGTAAGGCTACAGAAGACAGGCTTTACATAGCTAGTTAACATGATTCCTTGTTTACCTAAATAGCAACTAACTTGGTGGTGTGTTTGAGTTACTTTTAAGGCGTCATGCTTTTCTTAGGAAACTACAAACGTCATATTATCTATACAATCAAGGTTATGATGCTACAATTAAAAGCTAGACTGTACGATGAAATAACTAAAAACACCCGTAATATAAAAATTAGGTAAACCTAATAGCGGAGCTCCGATTTGATGAAATGAATTATTTATTCAATCATTCATTCATTCATTTGTTCATTCACTACCAATTATCAAATTGTTGATCAATTAATCAATAAAAATGACTCTAGATAAAAAAGTAAACAAATAAACGAATTAATGCATTCAAATAATCATGAAAAGAAAATAACATAGCAAAAAAAAGTGAGAATAATTTTCTCTCTCTTTTTTTTTGCTGTTATTTTCTTTTTATGATCAAATAATCATATAATCAATTGAAATATTCAAATCTTTATGCATGCGACAACATTTTATTGTACGCAAGAAATATGTACAAAAATGCGAAAAATATCCGACCCTATATATATTTTTGGCTTCCTTTATGTTGTTATGCAAGGTAAAAATAGCACCTGTCAATTAAAATTGATTGTCCAATGAGAAGTTAGAAGAGCATTAACATGGCTTCTTTGAGTTGTAAACAAATCCCCGCGCGCTTCTCGCTTTACGCTCTTTCCCGTTTGCAAAAATGTTATCAAAATCAACAAAACTTTCACTTTTCTGGTGAAATGTGTAATGAATTACTTATTGGTAATCTAGCTATCTAAAACAGTTGTGCATTTTTAATTATCAAATGTGAATACTACACAACTCTTTAAAAAATAGCTAGTATGAACTTTTAAAATTTTAACTTGCAGATGAGTACAATGACGAATTCACACAAGCGTTTTATTGCATTCAATAACAAATCAAAGAATTACAAATAAAAAGCACACACACACATAAACAACTCAACGATGGAGAAATATTTTACAAAAAGAAGTAAATATAAATATTGCAATACTGCTTTCATGTGGATGGTAAAAAAGAAATTCATTAAAGATCGTCAAAAAATGTAAACATACCGGCGCCACGTTTCTTGTCCTGTAATGTCACTTTTCCACTGAACTTTTTGTCCTCAGTTCTGATTACAATAAGCTTGTTCATGTTTTTAGAATTTTAAAAGTGGCAGAAAACATTTGCACGGCCTCTAAAAAATTTGCAAAGCTCAACTGAACGGCGATGGCAAGCTCGTGTTGCTTGATCACATATTGTACTAAATTTGCATTTCCATCCACTCCCTGAACTGGCAGTCCTACTTTGTTGACAAACATCTTGTATGAAAATTATTTTGTCGTGAATAGTTGATAAATCTGCATTGATCCTAAAGCTCTCCGTGTTATGAATATCCCGTAAAAATTGATGAATGAACAGAGTGAAATTATCTTCGTGAGTCGTGTTCGTCTTGCTGTTCACCTCTTTTTAATTGCTGCAAATGCAGAGCATATTTGTTTTGTTTTTGTTTTTATGAAAGTTTTGTCGCCGTCGATTTTACTTTTACAAGTACATTAGTTGATAAGTAATGACTGGCAAACGCCACGAAGAATCCATGGAGAATACGGCCTTTTTTACCATCTGACAAACTTGTGAAATAAACTCTTCCAGAAAATACGACTTGTAAAATCTCCAGCTTTGAATGACTTTTGAATGAATTATGACAGCTCTGCATGACTGCACATTTGGATGGTTAAAAACAGCCCCATGAGCGACTTTTACCCATTTTGTCAGTGAAAATATTTTGAAGTAGCTTTTCATCGTTGAATCGTAGTTATTTTTCTTTTTCACGCCGCGGTCTTTGTTTCTCTTTCTCAGTCAAATCTCTTCAAGCCGTCAGCTTAGCTTTACCATTTTCATGCTCTTTGTCCAGTGTAGAAATACATTTTGTACAAAACTTTCAGTGAACTACAGTCAAACTGCAAAAATAATGAATGTTTTGGGCTTCTTGTGGTCGATTTGAAATGAGCTCGATGGTTTACCATATTTTCTTAATTATGGTGCTCCGCTTGGGCGGGCCTTCGGCCCGCGCGGAGCTCCGCTAAAAACTATTCTAATAAATTCGTAAACATTTGCATCTTAATAGCTTGTTTAAGCCAATCAAGGGCTCGGGATCAAAAGTTTGACTTAAAATTAACGGAAAAGGAATTTTTTATACTCTTTGTATCATTACGTATTTTTATTCTTTTTGCCGCTTTTAGATAAGCAATGGATCAGATGAGTCGACTGGAACTTCCAAACAAATAACCAAACATCAACGAAAGATTTAGCAGTGACCAGGAAGAAATACCAAGGTCTTTATGATATCTTTTTCTATCCTTTTTCACCCCACCCAGAAAGTAATGGGAGAATGATTTTTTGGCAACAAGCCTTTCTTCAATAAAATCATATATTTTATGCTTCAAAAAGGCCTTACAAGCTAAGTAACGACACATATATATTAACATGCAGAAAGGAAAAACTATTTCAAAAAAAGTCGCTCTTTATTGTAGAGGCCTGAAGAGGCCATTATGAATCTTGCTCTTAGTATCTGAGGTCAACAAATCGATCACCCCTCCCCAAACACCGCTATTACCAACCCCACCCCAAAGAAATCTCAATTTTGTATTTGGTACGCAACATTGTTCTATATGGCGGGTGGAGGAAAAAATGGATTTGTGCCAAGTGGGCGATCCAGTATTATTTCAATTAAAAGGGATCTATTGATTTAGAATTTTCACTTCATTCGCTAATCGCAAAACACTGTTTATATAATAAGACGACTTTGGTTTCAATGAAAATCAGAAAGATCCAATATATTTTGTCTAGGATTGAAGAAACAATGTCCGAAGCTAAAATGTTTGGGAAGCATTGTTTCACACAAACGTAATATCAAAGCCTCGATGTTTTTTATGTATATATTTTATGTACCTTGATGGAGCTTCACGAGTAGGAAGACTGCTGAAATTAGATCAATTAACCCTTGCCTCAAGTCGGGTGCCTATTGAGCAGGGGACCGAGTTCGCTGGTTGGATTCACGCTGCGATACTAAGATACTTTAAGAACAACAAAGTTGAAGACGCTGGCAAGGTATTTAGATTGACTGAGCTCTATGTAAAGCTAGCAGCTCTTAGGGATATGATATTGACCCAGTTCATATCGATGACCGCTACAGACGACAACCTTAAACCTGAATGATGGTGAGAGAGACGTGGTGGCCTAGTGGTTTGGGCATCGGACTTTGGGTTCACTGACCTGGGTTCGATTCCCAGACCGGGCGATCACGTTGTGTCCTTGGGCAAGATACTTTACTCTTTCAGTGCCTCGTCTTCTCGGATAAGGACGTAAAGCCGGAGGTCCCGTCTGCTTTCACTCTGACTATGTTATAAGGTGGACGTAAAAGAACCGCTGGGAACGTAGACAAGTCTCTGGCAGTGACCACCCTCAGTGTCTGTCTCAGCAACCAGCCTCATAGTGGTAGCAATCAATAGCCCTGAATTGAGATGACGTTTTACCCCCGTCTCTTTTCCATGACTGGTAGTTTACAGAATTCTTTCATGCTGAAATTTTTCATTCCTTTTAAGAATACAGAAAAAAATCATAGTTATTGAACGCGAAAAGTGTCATCATGGTTCAGGTTTATGAAGTCGGTCGTTATGAAAAGGAAATGTCAGCTGTTTTATTGATGAGTTTTAAGTAACAATCTGTAAAAGGTAGTTAAACTAAAATAAAGCATTGAAAAGAAGTATTGTTGTTAATATCTTATAAGTTTGAAAACAACTAATTTATCCTCACAAGCGAGGTCACAATGACAGAGAAACAAAAGAATATTACACGAGAAATAACCTGAGACAATCTAGAGTGCACGCACTAAAAGTAGGCAACATAAATACCACTAAATAGTGCTATTTTACGTTAATTCTATTGTTTTCTTTTGTTTAATTAGTGCTATTTACTACTAAATAGTGTCAACTGTTGCACACTTTTAGTGGGTACACTCTTTTTCAGAATGTACCTATATAAATGCTTGTAGGTATATAAAAATTAAGACCCGCTCAAACGGTAAATGACCACTGGCTGAACATGTGACTGTTTGTTTACCTCATTCAGTTCAATTGAGCTGGAAAGCGTTAAAATATCAGTGGACAATTCTTTTGCTTTAGATATTATTGCTGTGTTCGTTTGACCATGTTCGATTCTAAACATGTTCTGCCGATCATAGTCGTCAAAACGTTAAATATTTCTTTGTTGTTTTTGTTGACCATGGCAATGTTTTTGTTTTTGTTGTTGTTTTTTTTGTTTTTTTGTTTCACCATTTTGACTTCTGAACATATGTATAGACATGGGGAGATATATAGAAGACTAGGAATAGCTTAACTTGTACTAAAAAAACCCTGCACTCAATCTTAACGGTTTCGTTTTTTATTGTCACTTGCTGTTTTAATTTCCATTACTATTACCTGCCATATAGTAACCGCATCGTAACTGTACCGTTTCCAACTCATGTGAAAACGACTTTAAAGGCCCAGTATAGAC
The DNA here is from genome assembly GCA_918843875.1 of Diadumene lineata. Lineage (NCBI taxonomy): Eukaryota > Metazoa > Cnidaria > Anthozoa > Actiniaria > Diadumenidae > Diadumene > Diadumene lineata. The sequence continues at coordinate 2,484,278 of OU974082.1, forward strand.
CGGGATGCTTTGCGGCCGTTTGTTTATGTTTTGAAAAAAATATCTATTGTCAAGGTCGATTTTGGATTGTTTTAAAATATACGAGAGCCACGGGTTGAAACATGTTGCGAAGCTGTCAGATTCCCGCTGGTGAACTAAACAACTAATTATGGAATTAAAAACATTCAGTTATTGTTGTGAGATGTTAGTTATGACGCCGTGAATGCTTGTAGCTTATAGCTTATTGAGGTAACAATGAGAATTTTCGTGACTCATTCGTCTAACAGTAGCGATCAAAGAACTATTCTGCAAACTCACTATTTGTCTAGTTACCGAAACTTAAAGGGCCCTTTCGACTCCCTCACAACACGAAAACGAACGATATAAGTCAAGTCTGACTAACTTTTTTACGGCAAATGTAGTCTTCGTTTCTTCGGTCTTCTAGCCATTAAGTTCAATTTGAGTTTGACTAAAGCCCGACTAAATATCTGAAAATAATCTTTCCGACGAACTCAGTTGATAAAATATAACGCTAGCATCATGAACTGATAATCGTTCTATAAAATGAGAGTACTGAATCAAAAACAGAGATGAACGATGAAAATGGATTATAATCAAACATTCCAATCAATTTAATTTCCATCATCAAGAAAATGGCTTCGAAGCAGTGGAAGCGCGCAAAGCATCCCAGTCTACACTGGTCCTTTAAGAGAAAGTGAATCATTTCTAAATTTTCAACAACATAACGTATTATGAGCATTTACTACAGAACCATTTTGATGTTGTAAAACTCCGATCCGAACTACTCTGCGTGCAGAGCCACTTTTCTCCCCTGCCGAAAAAGCGAAGAGAAAAATAGCTCTGCCGTCGCCCGATTATAATCCTGTTGAGCATGCGCGAGGATTACGTAGCTCGAAGTAGATCAAATGTTAATCATTTGAGTTTTCCGCTACTAACTATGGTTGGTAGATCAACGACTTTCCATGACTGGTTTGAAGATTGATGAACAACGTCTCATTGCTACATATCAACGAAAGCAAAACATCAAACTGCTATTCAGATAATTTATATATATTAACAGCGAGTTTAGACAAACAAAAGCTCACTGAATCTTGCAGTTCTCGAACGGTAACACTCGCACCGTCAGCCGCCATTGTGACGTAGGTCGGAAATCCGGTTTTAACCAGTTTCTCGATGATATAGCCCATAATGTTTACATCCAAAAGTTTGGATGTAATAATCGGGCGCCGGCAGAGCTATTTTTCTCTTCGCTTTTTCGGCGGGGGAGAAAAGTGGCTCTGCACGCAGAGTAAGTCCGGACCAGATAGCAAATGAATGTGACACAGCCTTGATGAGACATATTCCAGTTACTGAGATACCTGATCAAGCAGAATTCCATTTTTGGCATAACATTTTGAACGTTTCTTTTATTGTTTGAAATGTACCATTTTTTATTATTTCTTTTTGACGTGCTCAGATGTTACCAATAAATTGGACATGACATAAAAAATGAGAATATAAGAGGGTGTAAATATCGAAGTATGGACATGGACATGGATGATGTAGAAGACTAGAATTACATTAAAAATAAGAAATACAGCAGTCTATCTAGCTTGGCGATTCCATATTTTAATCTTACTTGCTATTCTACATTACTATTAGTTTAACTTACACTTTTTGCTCATAAAAATGTATATTGATATCAGCTAATGATAAGTTAATAAATAGTATTCCTTGATATTACTGTAATTATTCCATTGATTTCCATCCATTTTGAATTACGTGTTATCTCGAGTGACAGTAATGAATCTGACCTGCAACAGAAAAGAAACTCATTCAAATGACCTGCGCCTTACGTATCGTAAACGTACCGTTTCCCACCAAGAGAGTATAACCCCTTCAGGGGCTCTACTCGTCGTCTATTTTTAGAAACTTGTTAACAGTTTCTGCACTTTTGTTTTGAGATGTTTTGACGATGCGACCGCGCCTCTTGCAATCTGGCCAATCACGTTCCATCTCCGAAATAATTCAGTTTAAAAACAGAATGAAAAGATGAGTGTTAAGCCCAATATGGGCGATAAGCTCTTTCCACTCATGCGAAAACGAAGTGATTTTCTCAACAACATAATGCACTCAGTCAAAACAACTGCACCATTTTAAAAAGGTTGCAAAAGGGCAGACTGAATGGCAAAAGGAATTTCACTTATCCTTGAAATATGACTGTTTTAATTCATGCTGTGAAACCTGATCGAGGAGAATTCCAATCTTGCCATTATATTATTTGAATTACACCCTGGATATTTCAAGGTCAACTTTCTTGCAATCCAGAAATTCTTGGAGATTCTTGTTTTAGGGTAGCGTTTCATTAAAAAAGGGAGGAAAATGATAAATGTATTTTAGACATGCAAATTAATGCATTTTACTCATATTTCATCATTTGAATTTTCTCATACAAATTATTAGCATAATAAACCAAATCACTCGTTAGATTAGATAGATATTTGCTTCTACATATATATGGATTGTACCTGGGTGACGCTGTCATTAATCTTTAAGTTCGCTGCAGCAAAGGGAAAAGAAAAAATGTAAAATATACGTATTCTTTCTAAACGAGATTCATTTTGGCATGGGATGTCCCTTCCAAATATCAGCATAAACAATTTTATACCCAGTTCAAACACTAGTAAAAATAATTTTGATTTTTTTCGGTGTCATCACAAGGTGAGAGGGATCAAAATAGTTTTGATTTTCTCTCTATCTTCCCAGGGATCTGATCATGGATTATTTTAATTTTGTCATCATGACAGAGACAACGCTATTTTTAAACAACTGCCTACCTTTTTTAGTCTCCAATAATACTTGCCATCGCTTTTTCGCAACTGACCAACTCTCAGATTACAAGTCGACGACTTGAAGCATGTCCAGCCAGTTAGTCTTCTATTCTCTACCCTGAGTTCTCTGTCACAAAACTTATGGCCAGTATCACATCCCCACTTGCTCCTTATCCTTGGTGAAAAAAACAATGGATTATTGTTAATGATCCAAACAAGCGCTATATTATCATCAAAAGAAAAAAATAATCACCTATCCAAAACTGGTATATAATTGTTAAATTCGAGCAGACCAAAAATACCAATAATTTCTCAAATAAAATCAACTGAAATCTTCTGATTTTTCTAAATTAATCTTGGGATAATATACTGATATATTTTTTTTAATCTCAAAATTTCCGTAAGTATTATAAGTATTTGGGAACTTATTGATATTTTTTGGGCATGGTAGTACCGGACCCTTGCTACTGTGCATCCGGTCCAGCTCGCGCATTTTGATCTGAATAAAATTTCCAACGCAGCTGAAATGAAACTGCAAGTTAAAAAAAATGTAGTTATTGGCGAACTTTTCACTAAAAAAAACTGCTTTTTATGGACCTGAATAAAAGCTAGTGGGTATGACCTCGCGGACAAAACGTTTTTAGTTTATAGCTCCAAAGGTAACACGGGACATCCATTTTTCCCTTTTTAAAATGTGTCCACATTGTGTTCCTTGGATTAAGTGCGATAAAAGAAGTATATTGAACGCTTGTCCCTAAATTCAACATTTTCGTATCCCCACTATCATATAATCTGGCGAATTTCGCTTTCTATTGCATGGATTCTATAGATTTTTTTAACTCATTTAATTTCCCATAGCTATAGTTCGAAACAGTTTTCTATTGTTCTCGAAACCAATGCGGTGACCACTTTCTTTCCTTCCAGTATTTAGATACTCTAGCAATGACATTATTGTTAAAAAAAAATAATTGACAAATTTTGAAGATCCAGTACTACTCTAATACCAAATGATCATATACATAATCATATCTTGGTGGATTTCGAACTACAATCTTGGACATAAATGTTGAGACTCTGAGCATGCTTACACTTTTCTTGAGTATGTTTGCTGTAATACATCACTTTGGCGGTCTTTCAATTATCCACCTCCCCCCCCCCAAAAGCAATGTTGTGTTCCCTGGAGGTGTTTCTCTCCCATGAATAACAACATTGATCGAGGGAGGGGGAGGGAGGGTCAGATATTGATGTCTACAGTCATGAAACTATGCAAAATTTGAAGAGTCTCAACTATTTATGTCCAAGATTGTAGCTTAAGATAATTGCGTAGAGATAAAACCGCCCGATGATTTATTTTATTTAAAAATATAAACATACAAGTTTAGAAGTTTACGATTTGATAAAACAAAAGCCCTAAGTACGGAATACAATTACTTCACGTGAAAATGTGATTTGTTAACTTGTAAACCTCTTTTTTCTTGAACAAAGTAAATGATATCAACTGTATGCATAAGATAAGATGATCTTGAAGAAACTGACGAAATACCAACGTGCGAACGAACAGATAACTCATTCGTAAAAGGCCTAAGCTGAAAGTCTTTTGGAAATTTTTCAAAATCTAGCCCGATGACCTAGGCTCAATTTTAGATATGTTTAAAGTTATGTTATAACAAATAATTTTATCAATTAAAAATCATAGGTCACCGTGCCAGTTTTCGAAATAATTTCATTGTTAAAAATAAACAAACATAATCATATCTGACTAGTTTACATGACAAAAGTCTTGAAGCCCAGAATCTTGAGACATGTAGAAAACTATGCGCAGTGCGAAACTATGTGGGCCAAATTAGAAAAAGCTGTTTATCATTTCTAAGCATCTAGCCAAACTCTGCACTACTGAGTTTGCAGTACGCGGTCGTCTTACCTTCTATAACTATATCCCCAGATTTCCCATAGGACAGAATCAGATGAGTCAATGTTCACCCATGCGTTGTCACCATCGCTGTTCCAAGACAGCATAGCATTGCAGTAATCGTACTTGTCTTTACACTTGTATTTATTGACGATGCTGTAGATGTAGTTTCCGTGCGGTACTAGTTTCCAGTAGCAGTTGGCATTGTTGGTTGATGTTGTCACTACATAAGGCTTACCACCCAACTTGTATTGGCTGTACTCTCGTTGCCAATCAAGATCTCTACCATCTGTGTACACCAAGCAATATTCTCCAGCCATTGATCTGTCGTATTTGCCCATGTTTAGGATAGCTTGTGCGTAAGAATCGGTTGCTGGGCTATTATCTGGATCAAAGTATGGCAAAATCTTGTTGCTAAAGTCGATAACGTAAAGCTTTTCTAACAGAACCCTTACTCCTCCTCGTAGTGTTTTTCTAGTATTTATCAGACCCCTCACATCAAATTTTAGATTTTTGTCTGGACTTGTGATTGATATGAACTGAGTCAATATCATATCCCGTATGGTTGCCATCTTGGTGTAGAGCTCAGTGTACTTGATTGCCTTCATTGCGTCTGCTGCTGAATTTTTGTCAAATAGATTTCTTGTAACGACAAATAGCTCACCCATAAATTCAGATCCCTGAATAATAGGCACTCGAGACGAGGCAAGTTTCATCTGCTCTAGAGTAAGCGGTTCTCCTTCTTCTGCAACGCCATCCAGATATGCTTTCGAGGCGCTCAATGCTCGTATGACACCATTGGCTTTATCTGTCAAGGTTTCGTCACGATATTCAGACAAGGCTTTCTTTATGACCTTTCGTACAATTTCACTCGTGGAAGGTTGTTTCGGAGCTTTACCAAAAAGACCTAATATAGAAGAAACGAATCCCAAGCCCATGCTTAATAACTGTCCTTTAGGTCCAAAGTTACTCGCTATTGCACCAATGATGTCGATGGTTCCTTGAACTGCTCCAATGGGATTGTCTCCAGCTTTGACGAACTTATCGAAGCTTTTTGTAATCGTAGTCAGTGTTCCCATTATATCTTTTCTGTCGTCATTTTCCAAATTGGACCACTTGGTATTCAGTTTATTCAGTGAGTTTTTGACATTTGTTGCTAGGGGATCACTTACTGTGGATAACTTGGTCTTGAGATTATTGATCATTTCAGTTGGAGCATCTACAATAGAATACAAGACAATATGAATGCCAGTCAACAACCACAATAGAAGTAATCACTATAAACACCTAAAATCATGTACATTTAGCAATAAAGTAAAAATTAAAAGAAAATGGAAGTCTGGTTCATAGATGCCAACGTAATTTTTTTTGAAAACAGGTTATCTGTAGATCTGATGCAAACAAAATTAAAGTCGAGTTATAAGCGTAAAGTGTTTCTAGAATCCAACAAAAGGTAACGTTTTCCCATCAAAAACTTTAAAAAAAACTTTTTCTCGGAAGGAAAATGAGTTTAAAGTTTATGTAAATTGAGATAGTATCAGTGCTTCCAGAACTCGTCTGGGGGATTAATTTGATTCGAATTAATTCGTTCGTTAATTATAATTCATGGGCTATAAAGACTTTTGATGTTTTTCATCGTGTATTGGCAGAAAATATATGCTTGGTGCGGTTGTTAGAGTCGTTTTCGGTATTCTAGTCTGATGTGTTCACCATCTTCGCATGATCTAAACTGGGTTCAACCCAAAAATTTAAATTTATATCTATGGGTCGGACCCAGCTTAGATTATAGTCTAAACCATCTGAAGCGCGACATAGTTCCTTTGTTTTCTTTTCACCAATCAAATCATTAGTTTTGCTTGGTTGTTTCTCGGGGTTGCTCATTTTCGTGCTTGCTTATCAATGAACTACTTAGAAAATGAAATATTATTCCGAGCCGTTAATCTGAAAAGTACTTTTATCAGTCACAGTTCTAAACGTTGTGTTTATGTCCCCGTCGATTGTGGCTAGAAAATTACGCGAAATCTGAAATCAAAACCTTGCAACACAGCCTGTATAAAACTACAACAAACCAACACGAAATGTTGTTCAACGAAACGCCATCTCAACTAACATCACATCAAAGAAGACATACTTATAGTCCGTACTCAATAACTAGAAAACGATAAGAGCGTCTATGATTAACCCTTTTGTTGAAGCAAGCGACTTGCACGCTGATATTAAATGCATAGAATGCGATGATCTAGCTATTTATATCACACGCTGTCATGATCGTGGCTCACATCAAATATAATATCATGTCTTAAACATTGTGTAACGATAACGAGTCATCAAATATTTTATATAAAGTATCGCAACACACTCAATGGAATAGTGTGATGCAAATATCTAATAAATATTTACGATCATTTCATTCAATCGATCGTTATATAGAGCTGCATGCACGAAAAAATGGATTTACATCATCAGTAAATGGTTTGCAAAGGTTGAGTGAATACCGAATTTGTGCACATTTGATCACCTTTGCACCAAGAAAAGGTGTAAATTTTCTATACCTTTGCATAGTTGTCAAAGGTGGTGAAGACCTTTTTCGCTATTGCATTTGTAACCATTGCAAATGTTGAGCAAAGTTGTATATTTACTTGATATATGACCCTGTGCAAATATGATAGCAAATTCGATTTTTGCTCATTTTTACACAATGTGTTAACATTTTGTAAACCTGAACATTTGTAATGGTTGTAAAACAGACGGAAATATGTGCAAATATGAAGTTTGCAATGTTTTGCTTGACCATGTAAATAGTTGTGAACACCAAATTCATTATATCTTTACACAATGTGTTAACATTTTGTAAACCTGAACATTTGTAATGGTTGTAAAACAGACGCAAGTATGTGCAAATATGAAGTTTGCAATGTTTTGCTTGACCATGTAAATTGTGTCAAATACCAAATTTACTACCGATTTGCTAACACACCAAATTGATAATGATTGTAATCATTTACCCGTTACAAATGATATGGAAAAATTATAATATATGGTTATTTAAAAATGCAAAAGAACAGTGCCACAACATGTATTTCTTGTCATGCTAAAACAATTTTATTTCATTTTTAACAGCTTGTATTTATACAATAATAAATAAAATGTATATAATATACATCAACTTGAATCAAAATATTATTTGACAACTGGAACAATATTTACATATTTTTAAAGTATTCTATTTTAAAAAACAAACATATAGTAAGATGTAATAAAAAATTGCATACACTCAAAATGTGTAGAATAATATTATACTTTTCAGGTTTTTGAAAACCGCCATCTCAAAAAAGGGGTTAATGCCGCCAATGATAAAAATAGACTTGAATGATGTCAAATCTTTTTGAAAAGCCCTGACTATTCTGAACTTATTTCAGTTTGTAGAAAGCTATTTTGATGAATATTTTCAAAATTATCAAACTTTTTCTATTTTCATCATTCACTTATGTAGCATCTGTAAACCCAGTGTGCTAAAAACTGCTTTTTCTGGATATTTCATTGAAAATAGACCCAAACTCAGTTCAAAAGCACTTTTCTGAATGTTTGAGACTCCCCGATACAGAATTTTTGATTTTTGTTGACATTGACCCAGCCCCACCCCTCCCATCTCAAAAAAGGGGTTAATGCCGCCAATGATAAAAATAGACTTGAATGATGTCAAATCTTTTTGAAAAGCCCTGACTATTCTGAACTTATTTCAGTTTGTAGAAAGCTATTTTGATGAATATTTTCAAAATTATCAAACTTTTTCTATTTTCATCATTCACTTATGTAGCATCTGTAAACCCAGTGTGCTAAAAACTGCTTTTTCTGGATATTTCATTGAAAATAGACCCAAACTCAGTTCAAAAGCACTTTTCTGAATGTTTGAGACTCCCCGATACAGAATTTTTGTTGAAATAACTGAATGGGTTGAAATAACTGAATAAGTTGAAATAACTGAATGGGTTGAAATAACTGAATGGGGTGAAATAACTCAATGGGGTGAAATAACTGAATAAGTTGAAATAACTGAATGGGTTGAAATAACTGAATGGGTTGAAATAACTGAATGGGTTGAAATAACTGAATGGGTTGAAATAACTGAATAAGTTGAAATAACTCAATGGGGTGAAATAACTGAATGGGGTGAAATAACTCAATGGGGTGAAATAACTGAATAAGTTGAAATAACTGAATGGGGTGAAATAACTGAATGGGGTGAAATAACTGAATGGGTTGAAATAATTGAATGGGTTGAAATAACTGAATGGGTTGAAATAACTTAATGGGTTGAAATAACTGAATGGGTTGAAATAACTGAATAAGGTGAAATAACTGAATGGGGTGAAATAACTGAATGGGTTGAAATAACTGAATGGGTTGAAATAACTTAATGGGTTGAAATAACTGAATGGGTTGAAATAACTGAATAAGGTGAAATAACTGAATGGGGTGAAATAACTGAATGGGGTGAAATAACTGAATGGGGTGAAATAACTTAATGGGTTGAAATAACTGAATAAGGTGAAATAACTGAATAAGTTGAAATTACTGAATAAGTTGAAATAACTGAATGGGTTGAAATAAGTCGCTATTGGGCGAAGTAACTGGATGGGGTGAAATAACTCAGAAGAGAGTCAAATTATTGGAATACATGGAAATATGTGTACAGAGTCAAATCATTGGATAGAGTAAAATAGCTGAATGGGGTGAATATTAGCTATTTTGTAACCATAAATGACTAAGGCAGTGAATTTTCAATGTGGACACTTATGTGTATTCAGGGAATTGTGTTGTTTATACACTGAGGTGACTAGCTAGAATAAACTAGTCATACTGTCTGCAATAGGGAGTTATTACTATTTAAAGAGCTTGACTTGCCATTGGTTTTGTTGTTCAATACATAAAGGAGTTGTCCCGCATGAAAATATTTTATACAAAAAAGTTTGACTTGATCCAATCTAACATCATTTTCCTTTGCTGCTTTTCTAATGCTAGCTAATGGGTAAAAAATTATAACATGGGATGAAAATGAAGATGTTTCTAAGCCTATTCAAACTGGTATTCACTGTTTTATTCTTTGCTTATTCATGCAGCTCTATATAACGATCGATTGAATGAAATGATCATAAACTCTTAGTTTTATTTACATATATTAATTGCGACTATGATACACATTTATTAGATATTTGCAGCACACTATTCCATTGAGTGAGTTGCGATACTTTATATAAAATATTTGATGACTCGTTATCGTTACACAATGTTTAATATAAATAGCTAGCTTCTTGATCATCAAGAAGATCGTCACATTCTATACATTTAATATCAGCGTGCAAAAGGGTTAATCATAGACGCTCTTATCGTTTTCTAGTTGTTGAGACTATAAGTATGTCTTCTTTGATGTGATGTTAGCTGAGATGGCGTTTCGTTGAACAACATTTCGTGTTGGTTTGTTGTAGTTTTATACAGGCTGTGTTGCAAGGTTTTGATTTCAGATTTCGCGTAATTTTCTAGCCACAATCGACGGGGACATAAACACAACGTTTAGAACTGTGACTGATAAAAGTAGTTTTCAGATTAACGGCTCGGAATAATATTTCATTTTCTAAGTAGTTCATTGATAAGCAAGCACGAAAATGAGCAACCCCGAGAAACAACCAAGCAAATTAAACTAATGATTTGATTGGTGAACAGAAAACAAAGGAACTATGTCGCGCTTCAGATGGTTTAGACTATAATCTAAGCTGGGTCCGACCCATTGATCTTAATTTAGATTTTTGGGTTGAACCCAGTTTAGATCATGCGAAGACGGTGATGTGTTAACCATTGCTTAACCAGTACTAACCACACAATAGCATAGTAGCATTAAGGTATGACTATATATAACCTACAGGTTGGCTACAAATATTCAAAATCCCTTACAAATAAAATTTAACAAAGCCATTCCTTATTAGTTCAATTAAAAAATCGTCTTTCGAGATTTTATATGTTTTATCCGAAATCATACCTTTTAATGCCTCCTTCGGTAAATCGTTGGATTTATCTCTGTTCTTTCCGGGTGCTTGTTCTGCCACTTGTGAACCGACTTTTTTAGCCTTGACATTTAGAACAAATTTTTTTTTTTCAAAAAATCAGCAAATTGGTACATGTAATAAGGATAAAATGATTGAGTCAATGCAAAGAGCTAGCTAAATTTGATAATAAGTAAAACTGTTTTTGTCTACTTTTTCTTGGGAACATCCCAGTTTACTAGACACACCTGGCAGGGGATGCCTAATACAGGCCAAAACAGCTTTCCACGGTTTCTACTCGAACTGGCAGATTTTCAGTCCTCCTGAAGTTGTCAAAGGCCTAACTCTTCTTCAGATGATTTACTAAGGCTTGTAATTAACCTTTTCTGCATGCTGTTATCATGACATCTCCCATGGCCTAGTGACTCAATTTACCTCTTTACATACTATGACAACTAACCTTTTCAAACCACCCTGGCTTTCCTTCATTGCTCAAGACCTCAATCAACTTTTTCTTGTCACTCTCTGACATGACACTCTCGGTTTCCTCCTCATCATAAAATGAAGATTCTTTTTCATTATCCACGACAAATCCAGAACTATATGGTTCTACAAATAATGATTTACGTTAAGTATAATAAAAACAAACTATTTGACAAAATCAACTGATTAACAGGTTAGCTCAGTTAGGAGAGCGCTAGCTGTTAACCGGAAGGCTGCGGGCTCGAACCCTCAGCCGAATCATCACTCAAGGTCTTTAAATAATTGAGGAGAAAGTTCTTCGATTTATAATTGTTGGGCTTTGCGTCTTTTCGGATAAGGACGATAAACTGGAGGTCCCGTGTCGCCATACTACACATTAACCATAAACGGGGCCCTTATAGCCGAGTTTCAGCGGAGGATATGCATATAGTTTCAGATAAGATAGCAGTAAAGGATTTCAGCTCAAAACGCTAGATTTCAGCTGCATAAGCAAACATTTTAATCATTATTTGATTTCAAAAATTATTGTATTTTCAATTAGCAAATAACACCCATAGAATCGTAGATTTGGTATAATAGGGAAGGTCCCCAAATTTAAAGTGTTTTCATTGTTCATATATATATAATTTTTTTTTTTACCAGTTATATTAACATTTCGGTGTTCACCAGTCGCCTGATTATCAACTAATGTCTTTTTGGGGGCCTGAAAAGCAATTGATGATATTTAATCAGAAAAGATAGTTTCCTCACGAATAGCCATTAGCTGACTATTGTCAGTCAACAAAGTTCCCTGAAAACATTTCAGCTACTCAGCAAATCATGCAATAACTTTAACAACTAACCGCCGTAAGCCAACAAGCTGGTTCAGTCCATTAAACACAGTTAGACATTCAATGAACATAAAGCCAGCAATCTAGTTGGCCAATCTAATTAACCATCTTCAGCAACTCAACCAGCGCTAGCCAAAAATTATGTTCTTCAATTATGTTCTTCACATCAATTTGAGGCAGCAATGGTGGGCTATAGCGGTTATTAACATGCCGGACTTTGGGGTCAACTGTTCGATCCCCAGATCGGGCGATCACGTTGTGACCCTAGGCAAGATATTTCGCTTTTTCAGTGCCTCTCTCCAACCTTGTATAAATGGGTACCGGCATTTGCTGGGGTAAGAATAGTCTTTATATTAGGTATATGTATCATCCACTCCCTGGTGGAACGGGACCTTGGACGTTAAAAATAGAGATTTACAATTTTGTATGAAACAACAAGCTATCTTGTGTTTTATTTGGTGAATTCGTAATGATTTGGTGATATAAATGCGAATTTGATTTCATGGTATATATAAGAATATATTTGTTTTGGAAGTTATCTGTATTTAACTTCTTCAATGACAAAGCAAAATTGGGCTATGCAGGTTATGAACTTTTATCTCTCCAATAAAACTATTAATTAATCTACGTTCATTGAGCAATATTCATCACATACCATTATAGATTTTGTTTAAATGTATGTAACATATATAAAATACATTTAGGATATAGCTCGGGGAAGATATTTTTTATAATCAGAGCTTCAAATTTTTCAGGGGATTTTAGTGCACGAAACTTTATGTTTGTTCGCTTATTGATCTTTGTCGGCTTGTTGAAACTCTTGTTTCAGAACTTTGGCAGGTTTTTCAGTGACTTACACAATATTTGGGAGAGGATCAAATGAACCCTGGTACGTTTTATGGTAGGATAAACCGGCTTCGATTCACGCCTCTTGCTGAGATATAAAAATTAACCTGCTCTGATCACCTGTTTTGCCCTACCTACAACCATAACTATATGCTATTGCAATAATGAATCATTAATAACATAAACAAACTACAAGATTAGTAAGTAGGTGTAAAGAAAGATTGGAATCCATTAGAAAGTAAACTTTCAAAACATTTATAACAATTTATGTGTTAAGCTTTATTTATCATATCTTCCCATTGTAACATTGTTTTGCCTCGATGAAAACAGAAATTGTATTGATTACGTTAAATAAGCAAACAATCTTGGACTGAATTAGTTATGAAAAGAGATCATGTTTTTTTTTTTTTTTACTTACATGTTTACGGCTCGAGGTCTTTGCAGTGACACAAGTTGCAATCAACAACAGAATCAGGGTAAAACGTTTTAGGAACACCATCTCTTCTACACTGACTGAAATTACACAACACAATCTAATTAAGCTATTTAATTACAATGGAGATTCTATTTTTACTAAGCATCCGTTATAATCATATATGGCATCAAAAAACGTTTTTGTTTTGTTACTTTCTTGTATGAAACGGTCTTTCACAATTTTGAAGATCCTGAATAAGAAGAGCTGGATTATTACAGGAATATTTTTTTTTTGTGTGCACATATTACATTTAATGAGCACTATCTAATTTTAAGTTCTAACCAACCCTGTTTTTGATTGATTGACAACTATTTTGATTTAAAGTTAAACATCAATTTAAACATACATTCCTAATTCATTAACAATTATTGTACGTAATGATCTTCTTTGCGAGTTTTCGAAGTGATACCTATCTGAGCGTATTTTGACAAAATCAGAAAAAAATTAAGTCTTTGATGATTATTTGACCTTGCCATTTACCACCTCTGTATAAAATTATGCATTTTACAAGTAAGTGGTGCACCAGTGTTCAAGTCTAAGAATAACTTCATAATAACTTTTTGCCTGTTGAAAAGATTATCAACCAATGACAAGTCCTTAATGACTGTGAGATTTATACATTTCATCTTTTTTCTGGGAGAACTGCTTCGCTTGAGAAAGTGACGGAAAGTGTCACAAATACTGCGGTTAATTCTTTTTTATCAATTTGCCGAAAGAATCTGGGCGTAACGTTTTTGCATGTAGATCAGAGATAAGTAAACAATTACCAGTTGAGCTGCTGGATAGCAGTTAAAAATGCTCTTTATGTTCCATATCTACATTCATTTTGTTATCAAAAATTATTATGACGTTATCATTAACAGAATTACAAATATCTAAAAAAAAAAAAGAAGTTTACAATATGTTTAAAAAAGAAGAAAAAATATAATGTAATGTACTAGTTCTTTCTCCTGTGGAATTAAGCCAAGGCAAGCCTCAATAAATGTGAGAAATTGAGTCATTACGATTGGCTCACATCACCGATTGATCGGAAGTACAGACATATCTACGATCAACAATAATGTGGTCATCTGAATAACTCCAGAGAATCGTAAACATTTTTTTGGGAAAAGGCGCTCTGCTTCATGAAAATTCAGAACAGGTTAGGTTATGTGGTTATGTTGCTTTAGGTTAGTGGTAGGTGTCCATGACGCAATTTCCAGAGTAGTAAGGAAACATGTTACTTTTTAGGGCATTTCTGGTTACATTTATTTCAAATGACATTTTTATGAAAATTTGTATAAAAGCTATTTCAATATAAGAGCATTTTACAAATGCAATAAAAACTAAGGGTCACCATGTTTGTTTTTGAGGTTCAATGAGTAGAAAATTAGGGTATTTTGATGAAAACCGCGCGTGTTTTAACAATGCCACTTTCATAGAATAAAGTCATAAAATGTTGTAAAACAGAATTCAACTCTCCAAAAATTTGCATATAAAATTAATGAATTGTTGTCTTAAATTCCCTAGAGATAATAGGATTGTTTATGTCTTTGTTTAAAAATATAAATGCTTTTAAACTGAGTGATGTCGCATGATTCGTTCCGAGGTAGTGGTCGATATTTGAAGAAAAGTGTATTCTTCTTCGTTCCGTGTGCATGTAATGAAATATCATTGTGTTTCACATAATTTGTAGTCTTAAAAGTAAAAAATAAGGGTTACCGTCTTTGCTTTTGAGACATCTTGCGGTAAAGTTGAATTGAAATCTGGTCATCTTGAATACCGCGCCGGGACTGGGTTCTAAACATTTGTCGTTGACTTTAAAATACAAAACAACACAAACTTAATTGCTTTAGAGGAAAAATAGGACTTACATAAAAAAGGAAAACATATTAGTAATTTGAACAACGGTAATGATTGCGCTCGCTCAATCTTGTGCAGTAACGATGCGCCCTAGCAATAACCAGGACGTTTGCGGGAATAGCTCGTGCGCATCATTTCTGCGCATGCACTCGTGCGAGCGCCTTAAGTACGTTCGCGGACACAAAAAAAACTAATTTTGTGTAAAGTGTAAAGACCGATAAAATAAATATGACAAGCACAGTTCGTACTCTATCAGATCTACGGATACTCGTAAATCTGATACTGACATCTCTCGCATTCTGTAAACCATAGTTAATAGAAAGAATGGTTAGGAAGCCTATTGTTTTATGTCTTTGTTCGGTTTTGAAGTTGAACCGGTCTTGACCCTGCACAGGTTTTTATTTGTGCTCATTCCAAATTGTGAAATAAGTAGACATAAACTTTGTCCATGATATTATGGTAAGGATTATTCAATTTGTTTGTATCAATTATTAGGCATTTGGAGCCAGCAGCCAAAAGAACGATGATGATCTGTTCACTCAACCATATCCAACAAGGATGAAACAATAGTGAAACAAAAGATTGTGCATGGTCATGCTTGAAAAAAGTGTACAATAACATATAACAAAAGAGTTTCCAAACCATTTCACTCTATTAACTATGTGTAAACTTAACATAAAATAGGGTAAAAATTGCCAAAAATAACTACATGGGTATTTGATTTTCACACACACTAATGAGGTCGTGAATATTTCAATTTTACGCGTCACATCACATTTGTTGAAATGTTACACAAAAACGTTAAAAAGTGAGTTTTCAAACTCATTGGAAGATAGATATGTTCTGTCATGTATTTTTCAAAAATATATATATAATTTAGCTTTTGCACAAGTAAACATTTTGATAGCTTCAGACAAAAATACACGGGGGATCAAATGACAACGAAAATTACCAGGACCAGCTTTAAATATCTAGAAACATATATCCAGAAAAATGAAAAGCACAAAGCAAAAAAAGGTACATTTTTTTAAATATTCATTATATTCAAACATTAAAATTGCTTTTTTTTCAATTGTTGCTTATGGAAAAAGTTTACGGATATTGTCTCGGATGATATTACCTAAACTGAAAGACATTTCCGACTAACAAACACCAACAATTCAACAGGTAAATGACTCACTTTAACTGGTGAACTTTTCCCCCGCTATATAGGACCCACTGAAATGTAAGACATCTGTCAAGAACGACATAACTATTAACGCATATGTTTGACAAGACCTGCATTGCGTGACGAAGGGTACAAAACAAGACCTGCATCCAAAAGATTCTGCAGTCTCCACAAGCCAACAACTGTTGCTTATCTCTTCTAAATAAAAAAGTGTAAGAAACTGATTTTTTAAATAAAAACGATATGGTGCTGAATTTTTAATGTTGTTTTGAAATAGGTATTACTATTTTTTGTACATCTCTTTTTGAAACTAATGAAAGTTGATTAATACATATATATCGGAACGGAAACATCATGGACATTTGAGATTGTTTCGATAAGGTCTATTTAATAATGGAAAATGCAAGCCCAAAAGGAACTGTGTGTAATCTTTTCTAACTCTTTATATTAGGTTGTTGGTGGAATATGTACAAATCATAACTATCCATCTCCTATAGACCTTTTATGAAGTCAGCATTATTAATTTGCTTTTACTGCAGCTTATTTCTCAATATTTTTTCAAAATATCCATTATTTCTTTTGTCTTTCTCTTCGACAACGCCATTTTTGTAATTGTTAATAGTGTGAAAAACGTCTAGATTACTTGGAGAAATGCATTTGATGCCAGAATAGAAATGACACCTTTAAGAATGTAATTTTCATTTGTGCATTTTTAATTGGTTACTAACATATGTTATTAGAAGAGCAAAGAATCCTGGTCCCAAACGGGAATTTATAGCATCGTAGTTATTTAGTTTATTTATGTAGTTAGAATTTACCGTTGGGGCGGGGTCTTTTGGAGATATTTGAACCGTTCTTAAACTTTAACATAATGTTTTCACGACAATTGTCAGAGGGTCCCGAAGGGGTAATGAATGACTTGAATATGGATTTGTTCCATTGCGATTGTTTGTGGTTATTGTTGTTGTTTTTGTTATTGGTTTGGGGGGATTGGGAAAATTAAAAGTACTTCGATCAGAATTGGGATTGGCATTGCCACTTACTGTGCAGTTTTGAAAAACTTACGCAAAATCAAATAATGTCTGAAATAGTGTATTGGTATCATTTTTCCGTTTTATTATGGCAGAAGATCCAAACGTTGGATAATTTCAATATAAAAGACTAGCTCTACTCGCATCAAGTGGTGATTGAGGATAACGATGGGGATAAAGTTGATGATGAAGGTGATCGTGAAGATGGCGATACTGTACCATTTGGGCAGTGGTAACGATAATTGATGATAATGTTCATTATAGCGGAGCTCCGCATCATAAAATATTTTTTTCATTTCTTTTTTTATATATTGATCGAAAAGACGGGCCCTTTTTGTAAATAGTTGAAACTGTTTAAGGAAAGCTCCACTTTGAAACTAACCTTTTTTGAATAAAATCTCTATACATTATTGTGTTAAAAAATCTAGTTTAATTTTTATCGATTTTTAAATATTTTGTAAATGGCCGCAATTTTGCGTCTTCAGAGGACGTCACAACGTCTAATCTTTTTTTATAGTAGCTCACAATTTCAGTTTTGGGGAATAATTGGTACTGAGACACAATAACAAATGAGAAAATGATCAACGTTTGCTTCCGAAAAAAATGATAAAAAAATCAGGAATCGTTTTCAGAACGGTAAAACTATATTTTTGAGCTCTCGGATAGAGATTTTTTCAAAACAGGGTTCACCGTTCAAAACAGGGTTCGACCCTGTTTTGAAAAATCTCTATCCTTTTAAAGTGTAGCTGCCCTTTAAAACTTGATACTTCATAGCTCGAAACCCAAGATAATGTTTAACTTTCTGCTAAGCAGTCAATTCCTTTTTAACTCGTGGAAATTTGCGAAGCAAATTCCACGAGTTTTACGTGTCGTGGGCCTCAAATTCATCTGATATGCTGCTGCTGCTGCTATACATATCGTAAACTTCCGGTCCGTACACTTCCGGTCCGTAAGCTGGCGAGTCAGAATGCCAAGCTAGGTCTTGTTTTTGCATTTGAACATTACTTTTAGTTAAATTGATATCAATAATCGTACCAATACGTTTGCTGGAACAAGACTGCACACCTTTTTTGGAATATTATGGCGAAGTTTAGCGATGTTATTTACTTATCGTTCTGTCGGGGAAAAAAACGAGCTCGTTCGTTCTTTCTGTGAGGAATCTTCGAATTGAATCGAACACAAACTAAGCATATGGCTCTAATTGAAAGAGGCATGACAAACGCAAAAGAAGAAAGAAGATAAACAAATTTTCAGCAATGGTTTGGATTTTTGGACGTCTAATTTCAAGGTACATTTGCAATGTAACTGATTTAACAAATTTCATCGTAAAACCAAAACGAGACAGTTGTCTATGAGCTGTCTTTATTCATCGACAATTAATTTGGAAACAGAAATGTTGCAATAAAATTTGACTTCCTTCGAAAAAGAAAAAAATAAACTCTTGGATATGTTTGACCTTAATGCAAACGTAGACGCTTGCAAATTGGAGGGAACTATATATTTTTTTGCGAACGATTTTGCGAGGTCGATCACTCGATCGGTGGCTTGCGTGCTGGCGACATTGATGTGTTTTATGTTAGACGATCTTACTTCAATTCCGTTTCTACAGTCAATATATTCTTCGTTGACTACTAAGGACTTTTACTTGAATATATTTGGGACTTAATAATTTCTCTTTGTGGCTTCTAAAGTGGAAGTTTGTAAACTAAAGTTTTATTTCCGAGCGATTTCACCTTCAAGCCGTGATTAAAATGCCGCTTTCACACACAACGTTAGCCGATAAAAATAAGGCTAAACTAGCATTAAATCAACAAACATCACAATATTCAAACAAACCAAAGAATAAAGATTGATTTGAGTTTCTTTTATTGATAAAAAGCCTTCAAAATTATCGATTTTGAGAAGCTAGAAAACGTACAATATTCGACTCAAATTTCGAAGAACCGCAGGAAACCCAATCAAAGCAGCATAGGAAAAGCAATCATCAACTCTCAAAATCTGCGGGCATCCGCCGCGGCAAACGTCATTTTACGCGTCAGCAATAGTGCTACAATCTGTAAAACACTAAGAGTCATAGCAGAATAAATATTCTAACAAATAATGCGCTACAAGCGTACATGGAAGTAACTACATGCTCTCTTCGAGTGACTTTAACATTAGACTATGATGACATTCCTGTGAATCATATGAAGAATGCAGGACATTATTAGTCACATCAATTTGTGCAAAATCAATATAGCAGATCCTACTTTACTAGTGTTATTTTACAATGATTTCATGAATATCTTGTTTTCAAAAAAAATTCAATTTCCACGAGTTGCGTTGCCATTGGCAACTTGATTTGTTTCAGTGAGCTCGATCTTGAAGAAGGTCAAATATTAACTTGAAATCTTCATCAAGTTATATTTCCATGGCAACATGTTGTCAGTTTAAGAATGCATCTGGATGTAAAACAATAATCACTTGAGATAAAACGACGTAAAATAAAAGGGTAAAAGCGGTTTTCTTTTCTGAAAATGACACTAAATACGACTTTAGTTTGGCAATGATATATTTTGCCTCATAGTGGGAGCAATCAATAGCCCTGAATTGAGATGACGTTTTACCCCCGTCTCTTTTCCATGACTGGTAGTTTACAGAATTCTTTCATGCTGAAATTTTTCATTCCTTTTAAGAATACAGAAAAAACTCATAGTTATTGAACGCGAAAAGTGTCATCATGGTTCAGGTTTACGAAGTCGGTCGTTATGAAAAGGAAATGTAAGCTGTTTTATTGATGAGTTTTAAGTAACAATCTGTAAAAGGTAGTTAAACTAAAATAAAGCACTGAAAAGCAGTATTGTTGTTAATATCTTATAAGTTTGAAGACGACTAATTTATTTCTTCGTGGCGGTTTTTCAACGATCGACTAATCTACTTTAAAAGTAAAATAGAAAAAGAAAATAAAATAAAATCGACGGTGATCATAAGTTCATAAAAACAGAAACAAAACAAACGTGCATTTGCAGAAATTCAAAAGAGGTGAAAAGCAAGATCAACACGACTCACGAAAATGATTTCACTCTGTTAATTCATCAATTTTTACGGGCAATTCAGAACACAAAGAGCTTTAGAATCAATGCAGATTAATCAACTAATCACAACGAAAAATAACTTTTCATACAAGATGTTTGTCAAGAAAGTAGGACTTGCAGTTCACGGTGTGGAAGGAAATTTAGCACATTGTGTGATCGAGCAACACGAGCTAACCATACTACGCCGGCCGTTCTGTTGAACTGTGTAAACTTTTTAGAGGCAGTGAAAATGTTTTTTTTAACTTTTAAAATTCTGAAAACATGAACATGCTTATTGTAACCAGAACTGAGGTCGAAAATTTCAGTGGAAAAGTGACAGTACAGGACAAGAAACATGGCGCCGGTATGTTTACATTTGTTAATTTATTTTTTACCATACACATGAAAGCAGTTTGCAATAATTCCTGTAAACCATTTACTTCTTTTTGTAAGATATTTCTCCATGGCTGAGACCTTTTTTGTTGTTGTTGTTGTTGTTTAAAATTTGATTCTTGTAATTCTTTGATTTGTTATTAAATTGCAATAAAATGCTTGTATTCGTCAGTGTACTGGCTATTTTTTTAACGAGTTACGCAGTATTCACATTTGATAATTAAAAATATACAGCCGTATTAGATAGCTAGATCACCAATTAGTTAAGAAAGGTGAACATTTTTCAAACCTAAAAGAGGGTAAAGCGAGAAGCTCGCGGGGATTTGTTTACAACTCAAAGAAGCCATGTTAGTGCTTTTCTATCTTCTTATTGGATAATCAATTTTAATTGACAAGTGCGATATTTACCATGCATAACAACATAAAGGAAGCCAACTAACAAAATACGGTCGGATATTTTTCGCATTTTTGTGCATATTTATTGCGTATAATGAAATGTTGAAATGTCATTTTTGATTGAAAAATTGATTTCTCAACAACTTTGGCAGTGAATGAATAAATGAATGAATGAATGATTGAATGAATAATTCATTTCATTAAATCGGAGCTCCGCTTTTGGGTTTACCTAATTTTTATATTATTAAGAATAGTCCTTAAAAAGATTTTTTTTTACCCTACTGGAAATTATATTTGGTCAAAAATTTAGACTGGGAAATAGGATTGGATAACCTCTTTAAGACCTCCCTGCCAGAATTAATACAAAGTATAGCGTTCATAATCTTCGTCCGCATTGATTAGCGGCGCCAATGTCTGATGACTTCTCGTGCATCGGGTTTGTGTCTAGTAAAGGCTCGAACTTTTTCAGCGGCTTCCATGTATTGGTGAACTTGTGAAAACTTCTCTGGAATCTCAAAATTCTTGACTTTACCAGCAACTTTGATCAAATAAAGCAACGGAAGGAGATATGCGTCTGGTAGTTTCATGGTGTCCCCATCGAGAAAAGTGGTGCTTTGAGCGGTTAGAGTGATGTCCAGCCAGTGCAAGTCTTCCAATAGAGTTGCTTTGGCCTTTTCTTCTCTTTCCTTGTTCCGCATCATCATTGAAAATGACGTCAAGAAGCTGCGACGTTGGAGATCTTTGAAAAAACGCAAAGTGTTATGGACTAACTCAAAGTAATACCTAACCTGCTAGAATTGTTAGTTACAAATTCATATAAATAGTAGATATTAAGTAACTATTTGTACCTATCACTCGACCAAAACATTGCTTTTTTGTTTGGATATTGTTTTGGGTATTGTTTCCCTGTTCAGTGCTAGTGACGAATAGTTACTAAGAACTACCGTTTATGTAGTTTCTTTTTTTATTTCATGGTTTTCCTGCGTCTGCTCTTTGCCTCGGTGAATTCTAAATAGAGCGTTTTGAGAAAACGAGCTAAAGTGCACGCACTAAAGGTGTGCAACAGTTGTCACTATTTAGTAGTAAATAGCACTAATTAAACAAACGAAAACAATATAATTAGCTTAAAATAGCACAATTTAGTGATATTTATATTGCATACTTTTAGTGCGTGCACTCTATCTTATGCTAACTGAGTTCTAAAACATGCTAACGAGCCAGAGGAGCTCAGCTAGTTAGCGTTGCGCGTGGGAACTGTACACTACGATAATCAGCTGTCTTGCTGGTCTTTGTGAATCAAAGCGTGCCTTCACATATGTAAAGCTCTTTGGGAGAGTTCCTCTGGCTCATTATCATTTTTTAGAACTCATTAGCATAAGGTAGCTCGTTATGTGAAAACGCTCTAATGAATAGCAAAAGGTGCACTTACCTAAAGCAGCTTTATTTGTACTGGTAAGAACTTTCTTTGGATCTGGGTCAATCTTTTGATTAAGCTTATCCAGGAATTCCACTATCTCCTCTGGACTTTCATCTATAACTGTGTACGGTTCTTCTTTACCATAAACAAGAGCTGGGAGTCTACCAGACGATATAAGGTTGAGGAATTCTTTATTTTTTTTGTTTGGATTGATAGTGATCAATGTAGGGCTGAGGTCTAATAAATCACAGACCATTAATATTTCATGGGTGGTGTTTAGCGGTGCAGGAACTTCACTGTTTCCGTCAGCTGCCTGTTTTAATAAAAGAAATAAGTTATCTACAAACTTAAAAAAAAAACATAAAGTTGCACTCCCCTAGATTTAAAAACACTTAAAGGTAGTCCAGTTTTTTCATTGATGATTCTTTATCTTTTATCCAACTTATCCTAATCAAGATTGAACACAGGTAGCCCACAAGCATATTTTGTTAATCTGCTGATGTCATCGAATTCTTAGTCCAATTTACAGTAACGTTTATCAACTCCAGTTTCGAAATAATGCAAGTTATTATTTATTATAATCTAGCTTTTGTCTTAATTACCGAAATTGTTTGTAGTTATGTTTATTTCTCAGATAACCACCGACACTAGTGAAATTCTAAAGAATATTTTACATGTTAACGAGGCAGGAGTTAATAAACAAAACTGTGAAATTGAGTATTTTTCGCATTAGTTCAAAATATACACTAAGAAATTGCTTCATTCTGCAGATCATTTTCAAAATCTTTCAAAAACGAATTTTCTAATAGATAATGGACACTTTGAAACAGTTTGGTTCAATTAAAAAAAATTGCAAAGCCACACCCTTTTGAAAAACGTTTATCCCCGGACTTCCCCCCCCCCCCCCCCCCCCCATGGTTTTCAACATTTGGAATTGTCACTAGCCAGATTTCGCTCTACATACAGTTTAATTATATTTCTGCGCATAGCTAGGCAATTTACAAGCTCTGTTTCACGTGTTTTTGATTGTAGCATTTTGAACGTCTTGCGTCTGTGAACAAGTTCCGACCTTGTCTAGAACTATGCGAAGGTGTGATACTCAAACCACATCACGTTTACCTATCCATCGTAGCGTTACTGATCGCATGACACTCAAATGATTGATTAATTATTTAACTGATTAATTCACATCAGAAGAGTTGCGTGACACTTCGATTCGCACGTACGCAATAATCCACATGACTCTGAGATGTGAGATAAGCATTATCTAATATCACAGGAATCATTGCCGGGCACGTGATACTTAAACAATGTTTTAATCGGCTATTAAAATCACAAGGATCACTTCCAACATGGAATTTTAAAACAGTATTTTAATGGGATATTAAAATCGCAGGGATCACTTCCAACATGGAATTTTAAAACAGTATTTTAATGGGATATTAAAATCACAGGGGTCACGGCTGGGATCGTGATGCTAAAATAGTATTTTAATGGAACATTTATAGCACCTGCGTATAAAGACATAGTCAATCGACCACTTTGTATTGTTCAGTAGGCTGGTATTGTTCCTTCCTGAACATTTACCGAACATTAACCGAACATTCACCTAACATTTACCGAACATTTACCGAACATTTAATGAACATTTACCAATCGGTCACTTTGTTCAGTGGGCTGGTTTTTTTCCGTCGTGAACATTCACTGAACATTTACCGAACATTTACCGAACATTTAACGAACATTTAACGAACATTTAATGGAGTTTAGCTGCTGTCATTGCATACTAGGAAGTCGTTAAAAATCATTTTGCCGGTCGAGAGGTCGTCCACACAAATGAAGCTATCATGTCAGTTTACGAAGATATAATATAACAGTTTTAGAAAATAATTAGATGTTATCTAACACTTAGCCAAAATATATCAATAAACAATCTGACTAATTATAATAGAATATGTAGACTTCGTTGTTTGGTCGCCAGGGGTAGTGCTTTCTAGTGCTTTCTAATGGTTACACAAATATAACTTTAGTCGTTGTTTTTATTCGTCGCATCAGGTGGCTTGTAATCTGTTTTGTTGTCAACGAAGGGTGGTCAACTGTAAGGTTTTCTAAAACTTGTAAAATGATGTATTTCAGCGTGTTAACTTGCGTATTATATTTCATTTATTACACACCTGATTTATAAACAATTTTGATAGTAGGATTGGGAAAACACGACGGAATATATGGTTATGGACAGAAAGTTTTTACTCGATTCTTTATGTAAACATAAAATGCAGTTGCCGGTTTGCATGTTATTTCTGCTTATTTCTCATGTAATAAAAACTTCCACAATTCCCGTCTCGTCTGTGCCAGTATCAGCTAACGCCTTATCGGCATTCTTTCTGACAAAGAAAAGGGAATGTGTACAAAATGATTAATTTACAACGCGAATTGCATCGTATTTACGGTGATTCCCACGGTTGCTGTGCATATACATCAGGTTCCCGCTAAATTGCCAGCGTGGTTGGTCTTTGTGTAGCAGTGTTTAACAAAATAACGACAACGTGAGTTTTGATTCCTGCCTAGCTAGCGGAATTTGATAATGAAATGTTTCCATAGTCTTTGAGCGAATTGTACTTTTATATATTTTGTAACTTGCATTTTATTTACACTTTCCTTTTGTTTTCGATGTACGGAACTACTTTGTTTCCAAATTATACTTTGTGGCGCTGGTTTACGAAAAAAATATATATTACGCATCCCTAATAAGTATTTAAAATCTTCCTCATAATTGCATCATTGAATTGCAGCAAACTGTTGTAGATAAGCTACCTGCACATTTGTAAAATAGTCCTAGTGTTACACGATTTTGAAGAATAGAATTAATACACCCAGACATGGATTTTCGAACTATATCAAAACAATTACGCACAAAGGGTAGGGTGCATAAGCTAACCGATTCGATATTAGACTGGTGGATTCGGTTGGTAATTCTCTCACGATACATGCAAATTAGAAAGAAAAGTTATTACTTGTCGGAGTTAGAAATGAATGATTCAGAATGCGATCTGAATCAGACTCATCCAAATCGCCTTAATATTTGTTTTAGGGGTGTGTTAAAACAAGACGTCTTTTTTGAAATAACATAATAACATATTTTCAATATTTGAGCATGCAATGAATCGAGTCTAAACGCATCTATTAAAATCTGATCCATTCAATAATTAAGATTGATTAATGGACGATATATATTTCCATAATTGTTTTGGATACCCGTTATAAAATTTTATATTCTCGTGAACAAAAATTGACATATTTTCTTTTCAGGTCTGTTCTTTTCTTTTCTTTGTCTAAAAAAACTATCCATTTTGTTTTCAAACTCAATTAATTCAGAACAGTCGTCTTTTTTATTCTGAAAATTGTTTTTTAAATTTTAATCATAAATTAATATTATTATAGATATAATAGACATTTCTAAAACATAAACAAACGTGCAACTCAAAAATTAAATTTATAGCGTTTATCAATAGAACTTACTGAATGGCAAATCAGCACAGCTTTAAACAAGCTCTTTCTGTCAAGCTTTTAAGTACAAGAGTGACTTTGAATGTTTATTATACTATCACTTCTAAAATTCATTATTATAATCAAATATATCGCTTACAACTAACAATACCTATTTTGAATTTGAATATGACATTAAAATATCGCTGCATTTATTTCTGGTTTGCCAGAGCTTAAAAAGCTATCTAACAAGTAACTTTTTATGGCCATAAACAAATATATAGCTTTCAACTAACAATATCTACAATTCCCAATATATCAATCAATATAACCACATTGAAATATCGTATTCGTTGCTACTTACTCGTACACAAAGATGCAGTACAGACTGTCCACTAGCCATGTTTGAATCAACTGTAAAACTTTGAAGGCTGGATGACTGAAATACTAGCTCAATGTGGTTTAGACTTCAGTCAAGCGCTTTAAAGAGGAACAATTAGAGTGAGACTAATGCGAATTCAGAACTTTGTTTAGAAGTTATTTCATGGTTGAGAGAGTGGTATTGCGTCAGAATAGTTGCTAGAGTGTACGATGTGACGTGGTTTTTGTTCTGCTCGAGAGTTGCACTCGAGGCAATATTGTTAGGAATGTCAGACGTATTTTAAGTTGTTTTCAAAAGCCTGTAAATTAAAGTATATAAAGTGTATACATGAGGCTGTTCTTGTCCAAACAATGGTTGTATAAACTAAATTGTAATAAAGCGGTAATCTACATCCATTACCAAATATAATTAAAACACAAAAGAAAATTAATGAGAAAAATGTGTAGAATAACGAGGGTAAAATACCGAAGCGCCGTGAACTAAAGTGTATTTCATGGGTTTTCAAAGCGGCTTTAGACAACAGGCGATTTTCATTATGGCATTATTTTACTACCAAGACCAGCATTCTTTGCAAATTTTATTTCATATTCAAATTTTTAAACCCTTTGGAGATTAGGAAAACAATTTGCACCGATTGCAATACAAAAAAAAATAAGCAAAGCATTCCGGTATTTGTGGTATATGACGTCATAATGTAAATTGCCTGTTATATTATATTATAAGATATGCATCAGCATGCAGAGATCTGAGCACGACAATAAACTACATCTCCCTGCGCATGAATTTTTGTTTGTTTGTTTTGTTGTTGTTTTTTTTTTTGGTTGTTGTTTTTTTCTTTTTACTTTTGTTTGTTCGTTTGTTCGTTTGTTCGTTCGTTCGTTCTTTTGTTCCTTCGCTCGCTCGCTCGCTCGCTCGTTCGTTCGTTCGTTCGTTCTGTCTATCAAATATGGCTTGAGGTAATTCCGTAGTTTTGCACTGCGCACAGTTCTGCGCATGTTTCAAAATTTTTGCTATTATGAATTTTTATCGTGGATTCTAGTCAATTAAAGTGCTTTAAAACGCGAGAAAACAAGTTCGGGGACTTTTTCTTTTTTTTTTTTTTTTTGTTTTGAAATAAGCAACTCAAAAAATATTATTGTGGAAAGCTTCAAGGCATTTTTATGTCTAGTTTTATTTCTACGGAATTACCTTAAAGCCACAAATCTTGAAACATGCACCGAACTGTGCGCAGCGCAAAACTATGTAAATACCTTAAGGTAATTTTTTACACTCGTTCTAAAAAAACAATTTTGAGAATGGCTATCAGAAATAAAATAAAAAAAGCGGGATCGTCGTTTTTTCGCAATATGACGTCAGTGTTCATGCATTCTGGTGAGATGAGAACGTAAAAGAAAAGAAAATTAGAGAAGATAAAAACTCAAAAACCGTACAGAAAGGGAAAAATAACACAGTTATTTGTCTTTTAAGAGCAAAATTAGTGTTTTGTTTAAATGTCCGCACTTTATTTTATGGAAAAAAAAAGGTGTGAACGGATGTATAAAAAACATGTGATCTTGAAGAAATTGACGAAATACCAGCGTGCACACGAACTGCTCATTCAAAAACGTCCTAAGCTGAAAGTATTTTGGAAATTTCTAAACATTTAGTCCGATGACCTCTGCTCAATTTTAGATATATTTGATATTATACCATAACAAATAATTTTATCAGATAAAAAACACATGACAACTTGCTAATTTGCGAAATACTGTGAAAAGTATAGTCATTTTGATGTCAAAAAACAGGTTTTCCGAGAGAGGACTAGGTCAAGTTGATAAATGATCGCGTTTCCTCACCCGCAAACATCGCAATTCTTCGGATTTTTTTATTTAAAGCGCATTTCAAACAAAATTTCTCTAGATTACATGATAAAAGTCTTAAAACCACTAATCTTGAAACATGCGCAGTACTTTATGCGCAGTGCAAAACTACGGAATTTACCTTTAACTAAAACACATATAAAAGGCTTTAAAATAAAACTTTAATTTGGTATGTTCAAACTTTTAGAAACTGTAGTTATAATGCAATTCAAGCAAGCATAAGTCTGGAAAGTTCTTCACAAAGTGGATGTATGTTGATGTATGGTTTCATAATGTCTCTCGCAAGACATTCCAGCTCCATTGACTTTTTCTTCAACAGTTGTTGATCGTTGGTCAGCATCGATTTTTCTTCCAACTCGACGCCCAACTCTCTATTCCTTATTTCAAGAAGTTTTTCCAGAGATCCTTTAAGCCGCCCAAGTTGCACAAAATCAAGCTTTGTCAGCTCGAAGAGGCTGAATTTCCATGAAACATTGTTCAAACCTTTTGCCGAGATGAAGTGCTTCCTCAAACAGTTCAAAAGATGTTTCGACTTCGTGAACTCGATTTTATAGTGACTTAACTTCATTTCAAGATTCCATCTCGCAAAAACGTCGTCAAAAACTTTAGTCTTTTTGAAAATGCCTCTTTTCTTGCAGTTTGGGCATTCCGGGAAACTTTTGCTTTGACGAGGATCCACGACTTTAACTTTGCAGTCTGTCTCGCAGTTATCCGTTGTTTTCCATTTCTGTTTAGTTTCTAAGCTTTGACTTGCAAGTTTATTTTGAGTCATATGTCGACTATAGTCTTCGCTTGTCTGTAACGAAAAGTTCTGCATTCTAAAGACAAATAATCTGCTTAGTAAAAGGGCTTATTTGAACAAAAAAAAAAAGCATCAAGCGTAATACCTTGTTGAATATTTTATCACATTTGCAAAGCGCGCGATTTCGGAGTCGATGTCTACGCGTCAAATACTTTCAAATGCAAAAAATGGTGAAAAATTAAATCAACTGTGATCTGAGATCGCATGAGTGAGCGCGCGCTCAGGGAAACTAAGAACAATCCCAACGTAACCTTGCTACAGGCGCTTTCCGAATTTCTTTTTCTTGCCCTTGAGTTTTCTTTGTTTACTTTTATAATCTATAAATAATAATAATAATAATAATATATTAAGAATTGAATGATATACTCTAAAAGTGTACGTTAGAAGAAATATTTGGAGGCTTTTTTTCTCTGAATGTCAAATTTTACAAATAAATCGACAATGATTTTTTTTCGGTAAACATTAATTTTCTCCTTTTGCAGTTACAACATCTTCTGTGGACTTGATTCTTGAAACGCGCGCTGAATTTAATGAGATTAAAATAAATTCATTATGACCCATAAACCCTCTCCAAAATTCCCTGTGAATATCAGAGAGGTCGACTTGGGTACGTCTACACGCGGGGGTGAGACGAAGAACTTTGAGAAAGTTTACCTGCATGGTAGTGCTTATGTTGTCTTTTGGAGGCTTTTGGCGCGCGCGGCGTTTTCAGCTGTAATTTGCTCGTGGGCACAAGTTTCAAGTGTTGTTCTTGTTCTAAAGTAGTCAGGATCCTTAACATTTTTCGACCTATACAAGTTGGAGGTATAGGAAAGGTCTATCAATGTGTCCCCATTAGATTAAAAAAATGTGGTTCTGGAATAGTGAAACGTTGATACTACATCCCATGTTCTACGCTTGCCCTTTCTAGAAATCGTAAGGAATTGTGGGAAAATGACTTATACTGATAAGATATGAAAGAGTCGTTTTTGTATAACAAAACGAAACGATTACTATACCGTATTGTAGCCTTAGTTTTTAAAAGATCGTGACGCCAAAATTAGACGTTTGTAGATTAATATTTGTGTAACGCATAGAAGTTATTGTAGAAGCGTGGTGTCACGATGATTTTTAGTATAGGTCAAGGTCCTCCACAAAAATGAAATATAAATTGTTAAAAACGAAAGATTTAAGATTGACAGTGCTAAAACGTGATTGTAAAAATATACTTTAAAAAGAATAAGAATTGTAGACTCTGTGAGAACAGAGTGAGACTTGCTAGTGAAATAAACCGTCATTAGACAAGCTGTACAAGCCTTGAGATTCCGGAGAGTTAGTCGCCCAACAAATTGGTGGAGAATCCGGGTATCGATCCCGGTACCTCACTGTCAATCTTAAATCTTTCGTTTTTAACAATTTATTTTTCATTTTTGTGGAGGACCTTGACCTATACTAAAAATCATCGTGACACCACGCTTCTACAATAACTTCTATGCGTTACACAAATATTAATCTACAAACGTCTAATTTTGGCGTCACGTTTCCACAAATAGGCGTTACATAACAGAGTTATCTGCCGTATCGTAGCGGTATCGTAACCGTACCGTTTTCCACTCATGCGAAAACGATTCTATTCGATGAATATTCGTTATTATTTTATTCGAATGTAAGATATTAGATCAGACGTAAAAATGGCGTAAAATTCTTTTACGATACAAGACTTTCAGAGTCGTTTTCGTATGAGTGGGAAACAGTACTTTCGGTATCGTAGCCGTATAGTTTCTAAGAAAACATTCGAATTCTGTTCTGCCGTATCGTAGCAGTATGTGTACCGTACCGTTTCCCACTCATGCTCACTAGTGTAAGACACCGAGAAAGAGTTGGAACAGAAAAATAGATTTATGATATTATTCAGCCAGCAAGACTCACAGAGTGAAGGATGTGTGTTTGAATATTAAAACTAAACCGGTTAGAATGGGAACTCAGTGTTGTTGATGGCCTCCGATTCAGTAGCAATTATACTTATTAACAATTTCAAATAACAAACATTGAATTTTATCTTTAAGGATTTTATGAATTTATCGACTACAACAAAGACATGGACATAAAAAAAGAAAAATTATCATTGTGAATGTTTTTTGGCTCTCTGGGTATGTAAGCCTTCACGCCTCTAGAGTTCTGACGTCAAGGATTACCTCTTTTAATTAGTAATTACTCACTCATTTCGCCAATTCAAAGAACTTTAGGTGCATGGTATAGTTAATTATATGGTCTTAATTACGGCTGACAATCTGACTCGTAGTTAAATCAAAATGACAGATCTCTAATTTAAATATTATCACGTGATACCACAAGGAACATCAAGAAACAAGAACGTGAACCATGCTAGCGAGATATTACAGCTATATGTAGAGTATTTCTACTTTACTGTTGGAAACAAAAATAAATAAAAAGTAACAAGGAAAGAACCACAACAAGAAATACGACCGGGATGGTGTAGAATCGGAAATATATATTTGAGAATAATAGGATTTATACATACCTAGTTCTATATAGAATGAAAGAGATATTTAGTAATGATCGTAGTTGGGCGATGTTTTGTGCGACAGGCTTAATATGGCCGAACATACTAATGAATCTGTCATTTCTGTCGAAATTACGTGCTGACTAGAGAAAAAGACTTCTTGAAAAAGCAAAATTAAACTCGGCTTATTCCTCGTGCACTTGTTCATTCTTCTATATCAAATTATTGTTCACATTTATCTTTTTTTTTGGTAATATCTATCAGTTACAAATGTTATCATGTGAGATGTCTAATTTCTATTAAGCACAAACATGCATGTCAATTAAATCATAACTATTGCAATGTGTTTTTACAAAGTCAATTAGGTATTTCTCCATTTCATTCAGCAATTTCAAGTAAGTGTTCCTTTCCTATACGCTTCGCCAAAGTTCGAAATTGCTGCTACTTTCATTACCATTACTAAATCCGCTGCGTCTCAGATTAAACGTTCGTCTTCGTCTTGCTAGAATCTGTTGCTCTGTAGATACGGCTCTACCATACGGAGGATGTGGTGCAATGACTTGTTTTTGTGAACCTGTCAGTCGAGGGAACATTTTCTGAAGAACAGTAATCGTTTTTGTATTGGACGTTTCGTCGTCATTGTCGGTTTTGGCTTTGGGAAGACATGATTTTCCGTACTGGCCATTTTTTGAGGATTTCTCGGTAGCCTGTGAAAGACCTGGTCCTGGTGTTTCTGAGTGTCCGTTGCGTCGTTGACTGTTTCTTGTGTATTTGCTTTGGCTAGATATACCTTGTGGCTGTTTGGTGTGGCGACTAATATAAAAAGAAGCATCCTGCATAACCCCCTTTTTTCTGGCTGAATTTTCTGAAGCTTTACCTTGTGAGGACCTGCTGATATTCGGTAACTTGTGTGCGGGAGTGGGCTCTTTTGGCTGTTGCGTTTTCAACTGTGAGGGAAGTTTCTGCTCACGAATTTGATGAAATTGTGTCATTCTGTGAATACAACTCTTTGAAATTTCATTTCTTGTTTTAGTAGAAGTGGTCTGGAAGGAATCATTAGACACGTAACTCCTAGTTTCTTCTTTGTCTTTGTCAGTCAAAAAAAGCCTCCTGTGGTTCTGGACTCTTGGGCGACGTTTCAGCAGTCTTTCTTCAGTGATGCCACTTTGATAGGTAGCTGTTCTTTTATATTTGTCTTGGTTTGTATGTTTTGTGTCTTTCAGAACTTTCTCCTCTAGCTGTCGCATTTCATAGTAATCAATACAGAAACATTCGTTCAGATCCAGCACTAAGATTTCATATGTTGGTTGGAAGTAAGCAAACGCCATGTCGAATGTATGTCAATACTCTTAAACTGCTTATAGAATGGCTCCTCATGAAGTATTTAAGGAAACTACGTCCACTGATGACGGTAGTAAGTTGTTCTTGGCAACGAAGTTCGAAAAGCAACCGCGAACGTCTAAATTGCGTCAAATGATGGAAATAGTTATGTCTTGCGTAAAAGCTCTCACACCTACTCCCATAATGACACAGGTAATATAAGGTAGTGATTGACACATGCCAATAAAAATTAATTAACCAATTATAGTAGTAATTAATTGATTGTTTACAGCGTGAAACAATACCAGTTTGATGCCGCCATAACGGTATAACAGGATAGATTCCTTTTCGAATGAGTTGGAAACGGTACGGTTACGGAACGTCTGCGATACGGAATATGATTGGAAGGTTTTCTTAGAAACTACGATTACTTAGGGGTTAAAGACTGATGTGAGTGATTTACCGGCCAATACAAGCACCGGCCGCTGTGAAATCAAATACAGCACGAGGCAATATCAAGACGTTCGAGTTCATTCTACAGTCAGCAAGTGCCTGTCTGTATTGGCCTGTTTATCACAAACTCAAAGTTCTTCTAACACTTTTATGTTTGCACAACGATGGAAATTACAAATAAACAACAATATATTAAAAACAACTTTATTCTAATCATGTGCAATTTCACTTCAGTAAAACGGCGTCATAAATAATAAGAAAACGCAAGCTATTTCCTAGGGGGAGGGGGTTCAAGAACTCTAAAAAAGCACGACCATGCATTAGTGCATTGTACTTCATTACAGCACTCGTGAGAGCCAATCAGATAACGTGATTTTGTACTGCGCAAAAAGTTTTGATAATAAGATACGATACAGCACTGTTTAAAGCTCATACGTAAACGACTCCAATTCGTCCGTTTTCTTTTTAGAAATTACGGTTACAGTACCATATGATACTGTTTCTTACGCATTCAAAAAACGACTCTATTCTTAGTCGTTTTCGCATGAGTGGAAAACGGTACCGGGTTACGATACGGTGCGATACAACCCCGGGGGGAAGGATACCGTACGTTTTTCAAAAGGGCGTGGTTCCACAAGTTTCTCATCCCTAAAAGATACCAAAAAGTAAGAATTTGGCAAATTTAAAACTAAGCGGGCTACGATACAATACGGTACTGTTTTTCACTTATTCGAAAGTGACTCTATTAATTCGGAGTCATTTTTGCATTACTTGAAAACGAAAAGTTCACCCGTACGATACAGTTACCATACGGAAGTGGACTCGATGATATGCGATACTGTTTGGGATCCCTTTGTTGTTTGGAACCCAATCTTCCAACGGCCAACAAATTTCAAAATGGCGGACAAACCAATTTCTGAATGACAACTTTGAATTATAGCAACATCGATCTGTTTGTTTCATATACTGCCTTCAAATTTCAAATCAATCCTGCGATTAACTCTCGATCGATGAATCTAGAATGTTTCATCGTCTTCAACGAACATTTCATCATAAGTGTACGTTATCTTCTATTCCCGTTCGATCTCTATCGAGTGGTCTTATGCAATGTTGGTCCTTAGACGAATATGGCAGCAACAAAGTGCTTCGCTTGAACAATGTTGAAAAGCCAAAACTAAAAGCCAACGATGAAATTCTCATCAAAGTTCACGCTGCATCTATAAATCCGTTTGATATTCGAATGAGGGAAGGTTATGGATCTCGACTTCTAAATTTGTGGAGAAAAGCAAAAGGCAAGCAGGAGTTTCCATTGGTTCTGGGGAGAGATTTTTCAGGCGTTGTTGTTAAAGCAGGGAGAATGATTAGAAGATTTAAGCCAGGAGATCAGGTATTTCACTCTCTATTTGTAAACTTAATTAATAAATTATTGAACAAGTTTATAAACACATTTTATCACAGAAAAAAAATATGATTCCCAAAATGGGTTTATTTTGGATTATGGTTGGAAAAGTGCTACAAAATACAACATTAGGTTCAAATTTGGGATTCACAAAATGGGTTTATTTTGGATTATGGTTGGAAAAGTGCTACAAAATCCAAAATTGGGTTCAAATTTGGGATTCACAAAATGGGTTTATTTTGGATTATGGTTGGAAAAGTGCTACAAAATCCAACATTGGGTTCAAATTTGGGATTCCCAGAATGGGTTATTTTGGGTTAACTATTGTTGGGAAAGTGCAACAAAAACCAAAATAAACCAATTCTGGGAATCACAATTTTTTTCCTGTGATTCAACCAAATGAATGTTTATTTATTATTTTTTTTTTTTATTTATTATTATTTGTTATTCTTTGGTAGGTGTGGGGTTCACCATTGGTACCAAATGGAGGGACACATACCGAATACTTAGTTGCTCATCAAGATGAGGTATTCAAGATAATACTTTTTAAAATAAAATAATAATAAAAATTAAATCTTTTTAGCTAATTGGGGAGTCAAATCACAAACTAAATACTAATAAATTCAAACATAACATTGTTAAGAATCCCAACTGGCTAGGAGACAAACCAGTTGGCTATGTACAAAGCATGTCCGAAAAATTATATTTTGAGTAAATCAGAAACCCAAACAAATGCAATTTATGTGGCCAGAGCAGGAATCAAACCTAGGACAGCCGGATTGCAAAACCAACACTCTGACCACTCAGCCCTGCTGCTTCCTATAGATAAACATTCAAAACGCCTGAAGAAAAAACTTCATTAATTCAGGTTTTATTAATCAAATATTGAATTGATTATTTGATTCCAGTAATCAAATGTGAAAAAAAAGTGTACAGAATTCAAAATTCAAATCATCTGCTGTATCGTAGCCATATCATATAGCCATACCAGTTCCCACTTATATCAAGTAAAAAAGTGAAAGTTGCCATGAACAATAATTACCAACATACTGAGCTGATCGTACCCTGGGTACCAGGCCCCAGCTCTTCATGGCCTCTTGTACCCAATGCAGAACTGATCTTGACTTACTCCTGAGAAATTAAGATTTTAGAGTGCAAATAATATGTCCTATAGAATATTTGTTAATGTACTAATAATGTTGATTAACAATAAAGATAAATGCAGTGAACTACCAAAACTTGATCGTGTATAGAGTAATATATATATATATTAATAAAAAAGAGATTAGCGTTTGAAGTTGCTCTCTGTTGAATTCTTAATGCACTATTTATCTAGTTAACTATTCACATATAAAATTTGTACTCTATATAAGTGAATCATTATTTTCCACTTCCCATCCACTGATAGTTTCTAATTTAGAGATGTTACTTGAGCTTGCTTTGTATGTAGACTCTATAAAATTAATAAAGGTGTGGTTATGGTAACAACTTAGTTTATGCATTAAAAAATCACTGCTTCCATTTTAAAGAGGATATCAGAATGAGGAAGTTTCCAAAATGTCATATCATGGTATTATTTAATGATCAAAATTTACAGGTGTTTGAAAAAAAAAAACATTTGAGTGAGAATTAGAATGTTGGCCCTACCAGCCTTCGTGTTTTCCACACATTTCAAAAGCTCACAGCTCTGCATGCAGTCTTTCAAAATATAAATAATAATAATCTTTTATAATCTTTAATGAGGGTGCCTAATTCACTGACGTGGTTTTCAGTAGGGCCCTAAAAATTAATAAATAAAAAAAATTAATACATTTTTTAAATAGATTTAATAATTAATTGAATCTCTGTCAAATTACTATAAATGATACATTCTTTCTTTTGCTTAAATCAGATTTTAATAAACATGGAATGTTTAATGCACTCGTTCCCAGTCCCCTGCTTTTTTTCAGATTGTTAATATTCACAATTTTTGTATCCTCAGATTTCCCATAAGCCTAGTTGTTTAAGTCATGTAGAAGCAGCGTCATTTCCCTATGTTGCTTGTACAGTATGGGTTGCATTGGTTAGCAGAGCTGGTGTTAAACCTGACAACTGCTTTGATAAAAGGTAAGGCAAGTAGCACCAGTGGCTGAAAATAGAAGTATATTCATTCATTCTTTCATTTATTTATTCATTAATTAATCAATTCATTCATTCATTTGTTCATTTATTCTTTATTTATTCATTCATTTATTCACTCATTCATTTATTCATTCCTTCATTCATTTGTTCATTTATTTCATCATTCATTCCTTCATTGTTTCATTTGTTCATTCATTCCTTCCTTCATTCATTCAATCATTCATTTGTTCATTCATTCATTCATCCATTTGTTGATTTGATTAATTCATTAATTTGTTCATTTATTCATTCATTTGTTCATTCATTCCTTCATTTAATTATTCATTTATTCATTCATTCCTTCATTTATTCATTCATTTGTTCACTCACTCATTTATCCATTCATTCATCCCTTTGTTCATTAATTAATTCATTCATTTGTTCATTTATTCATTAATTTGTTTATTCATTCCTCATTTATTCATTCATTTGTTTAGTCATTCCTTTCTTCCTTCATTCATTTATCAAACAGCACATCAATTGTTTATATATTGATCCTTTTTTTCGTGTATTTTGTATATTGTGTACTTGTGTACATTGTGTACTTTCCTCTATTTAATGTTACAGAGTCCTTGTCTTTGGCGGCTCTGGAGGGATAGGAACCTTTGCAATACAGGTAGACTTGTAGATGTATTTTTAAAAAAGAATTTATTTATCATTACCAATTTTGACCTTTCAAAAAAAGGGTAATGACCTTCCAAAAATGCTTTTGTAAGGTCATCTTGACCTGCATGTATGTATGGTAGGCTGTTATTTTGAGCACTGTAGAATGAACAAGAAATTGAATACAGCACTTGTGAGAACCAATCAGATTATGTTATTTTGTACTGTGCATGAAGTTTTAATAATAAAGTATATGTTTAGTTACTCTTAGTATGTGATGTTATAAACACCAAATATGTATAAACACCTAATGCGTGGATATAGCTTTCACTGTTTAATAGTAAATAGCACCGTTTAAACAAAAGAATTAGTTAAGAATGAAATTAGAATTAGCATAAAATACCACTATTTAGTAGTGTTTATGTTGCACACTTTTTAGAGTGCAAACAATTAATCTGTGAAACTTTAGTAATACTAAATAGTACAATTTTATGGTAATTCTATTGTTTTCTTTTGTTTAATTGGCACTATTTTGTACTATTTAGTTATAAGTGTTTCACGGATTGATCGTTTGTACTCTAGTTCTCACTGTGTAATAGTAAATAGCACTAATTAAACAAAAGAAAACAATAGAATTAGCATAAAAGACCACTATTTAGCGGTATTCATGTCACACACTTTTAATTGTCACTGTTTAGTAGTAGATAGCACTATTAAAACAAAAGAAAACAATAGAATTAACATAAAATAGCAATATGTAGTGGTATTTATGCTGCACACTTTGCGTTTACACTGTAATGCAAATAGCCGAAATCGTACAGTTAACATTTTATCCTTTTGTTGTATAACAGCTGTTGAAGGCCTGGGGAGCTCATGTCACTACAACATGTAGTACCGATGCCATTGACCTGGTGACATCACTGGGAGCTGATTATGTAGTTGATTACAAAACAGAGAATATAGAAGAACATCTAAAACTATTACCAGGGTATGCACATGATTTGAATTCTTTATCCCTCTTTTAACTCCTGATTAAACAATAGAATTCGCATTGAATTCAGTGCTGCGTATACCTGTGCGCAGATTAGGCTTAACTCCAG
Source organism: Diadumene lineata (assembly GCA_918843875.1). NCBI lineage: Eukaryota > Metazoa > Cnidaria > Anthozoa > Actiniaria > Diadumenidae > Diadumene > Diadumene lineata. Next base: position 2,523,036 of record OU974082.1, read on the forward strand.
TGTAATATAATGTTTGCTCACAAGTGCGGTCACAATAACAGAGAAACAAAAGGAGTATTGTCTTTAAAAACGACTCACTATTGTGACCTCACTTCCATGTGAAGCATGAATTATATTACACTGGAGATAAACCGCAGACCCCTGGTTAAACGATAAATGACTGAATAGCCTCCAGACGACTACAATGGAGGCTAGTGGCTTAACACGACTGAAGTTCGTTTAATGTGTTATTCCCTCTCGAGCCAAGAGGGTTTTTCTCCGGGTTTTCCGGTTCCTCCTTCACAAATAATCAACACAGTGAGTCGAGTGTAGAGATTTTGTAAATAGGAATGTAGTGAGAAGAGATTGTGGATGGGGAAGGTGGGATACATTAATGTGGGACCTTGTCCTGTTTGTATCTCCTGGGCTTCACCCGAAAGAAAATTAAATTAAATAAATCTAAAATAAAAATGTGTTCGGTATTCGTAGATTTGATGTAATATTGGATCCATTTGGTGGTGGTAATCAGAAACTATCCACCAAGCTACTATCCAGCTGTACAGGCGCTGTTTATGTGAACCTTGCACCGCCATTACTACCAAATACTGACCGGTTAGGACTGGGAAGAGGGCTGTTTGCTTCTAGCCAATCTTTGGTGTATTCTTTTAGTGAAAAAGTAATTTTGTAAGATATACGAGCTGAGCCCGCAATGGAGAAATCTTGTTATACAAATCATTCACACTCAGCGTTCAATAGTATCTAGGCAAATACCTCACTTGGACGATGATTGAAACAAAAGAGTGTTCTGTTGCAGGCTCAAATATAAAGGCCGGTACACACTAGGCGACAAGTCGCAGCGACTTGTTCCAGCGATAGGTCGTAGCGACAATTTCCCCCCGTGTGTACTAGGTATTTTTGGCGGAAATTGTCGCAGCGACAAAATCAGATGTATTGGCGACAAATATTGAACCAATGCACACTGAGGCGACATGTCGTGACGACAAGTCGCTGCGACTTGTCGCCTAGTGTGTACCGGCCTTAATATCTTCTTTTAACATTATCGTCAGCAATATTGTCATTGTCATTATCATTAATATCTACGTCATTATAAATGGAATTTTTTTAAAAAAACTCTTGTTATTGCTCAGAATGTATTCAAATTATGTCATTAGTAATAAACAGCTAAAAAATGACGAAAACGATTTGCTCTGAAGATGGCCGCGTCAATTGAATTGAATTCAAAATTAAAATCAACCAAAACTCGACTTGACGTTAAAAAGTTTATAAGCGCAAATTGAAAATAAAATGAGTAAGTTTTAATGGTTACTATATTGGCTTCTATGTTTATTTTAATGTGAATGTCGCTCTTCTTTAGGCTTTTTTCAAAGGCGGACTAGAATCTTGGGCCTTCTTCATACCAAACCCAGGAGCACTAGACCATGTAGCAAGGCTTTGCGAAGAAAAAAAGGTAACCATGACGACAATAATTCCTTCTGGTGGACTAGTGACTAGCTTAAGTGTGAGAACAACCCTACGTAGTAAAAATTCAAAAAAAAATGCTTTATTTGTATTTGTTAGGGCTTCTTCAATGACCTTGCCAATTGTATTCTTAATTTCAAGTTTAACACTGAAATGATTATTATAAATATTGACAGATAATGAGCTTGGGCTGCGTGGAGTTCTCATGCGTGAAATCCCGCGTGTTCGCGGAACTGTAATTACTGTCTCTTTTTTTTTTATCAGATTCGTCCTGTCATTCAGGCCGTGTTCCCGTTTCACCAAACACCCGACGCGTTCGCTCTTCTTGAAGCTGGACATTCACGAGGCAAGACAGTAATTGAAATCACAGAAAAACAAGGAGATAATACAATCATTGCTGAATAAATCTCCAGTTTACTTTTCTAGATTTCACTACTCATGTTCCAAAAAACGCTAATGAGCTAGAGAAGATCTGATAATGAGCATGGTATTGCTTAAGAAGCATAGATAACAAAAGACGTATCAAAAGAGGAAAAGAAACATTTTATGCTTTTCAAATCGAAAAATTAAAATGTTACGATAATCCGCTGATCAAACTTGCCTTTGTCTTTGCGGATCAAAGCGTACATTCCCACGTGCAATTATCATAAGCATTGTTCAGAATTCATTATCATTGGATAGCTCGTTATGTGAAAACGCTCTAATATTTTTCCGTATCAATTTCCATTTTTTTTTCTGTAACACTACAATACGTTGTGTCAAGAGAAAAGAAAACAAAGGATACCTTGAAGGACGTTTTTTTATTCAATCCAACCGACCGAAACACAAAAATGTCATTGTAACTGGTCTTTAAAAAATACCTGGTTGAAATGATGCTGTAAATATGGAACACGGTGTGAAAGTAATTATAAATAAAATAAATTGAATAATACAAACAATGTGATGGTGAAAAGCAATCCATAAAGACTGAATATTTATCTGCGCTGGTTTTCTCTAGTTCATTTTTTCGTTTACACCTATTTCAAAATACATTGTCGGTGAGGGTGTTTCCTGACACTAACCCGGATAAATTTGAAAACGAAATTTCATTTATCCGGTTAAGTCTTCCGATCCGTCCACACTAAACGCATGAATCTGAAACAATGTTATGCTAGTTCCATTGTTTAACGAGTATTTTTCTCACGGTATCGGAACAAATGTTGCGTTTTCAAATTTATCCGACATAGTGTAGCCAGGGTCTTAGAATAACAGATTGCGGATTTCAATCGACTGAAAAGGTCTATGGATAACGTTTTGCTACAGACGATACATATGGATCGGAGTCGTTTTCGTATGGGTGGGAAACAGCGCACGGTTCAATACCGCTACGATACGGTAGACGACTCGAATGTTTTCGTAAAACCTATACCAATGTGTTGACCAACAGAGATCTTCAACTTGACGAATAACGCTGATTTGAATGAAATTACTACGTATTTCTTATTATTAACGAAGCCCACAGTACCTTTTGGTCGTGAAATCTACATCCGGAATCCGATATTCCCTTATTTTTCCCGAAAACGTATTTTTTAAATAGATTTGTTCATTATGTTATGAATATCCAGCGTTTTGTTCCCTTGTTTTCCTGCTGCCACAACAATGCTACTTATCAATAAACTAGCTTGTTATAAACTTTAATTTGAAGTTAATCGAGTACCAGCAAAATGTCAACAAAAAATCACCAAAAACCTAACAATTATACTTTCAAAAAGTAACTCGAGCGAAAAGTAATTTAATTAGTTTGATACTAATTAGATTCTGCCCATGAATTTTTTATCATAAACTATAATTTCTTTCGAAGCGCGCTCTATGATTCTGACAAACCAGTCAAGATCCCTCTGCTCAAGGTAAAACCAAACGCCTTTTTGAACTTGGTGTATTTTCTTTGTTTGTGGTTTTAGTTGTAAAATGGACGTGACGACTACTTGTTTTAACCTATATTTGAAATGCAATTTTGTTTTCAATTAGTCGTTTTATTGTTGAACAGGTAATTTTTCAAAAGTCTGTTGTATTCTATTTCGCTTGTATTCATAATTGTTTGTTTGAATACGCCTTTTCTAATTTATTTCAATTAGACATTATTGAGTGCAACTAAAATATCCGTGAAACACAAATTGCTAAAGTACAAAATAGTAATAATTGGACAATAGAAAACAATGGACAAACTCTGCTTTTAGTGCCACTAAAGCTTCACGGTTGTGTGATTTTTATATGACCACGAAAGAGTAGTTAGTAGTGAACACTAGAGCCATGATTGTTTTCTTGTGTTGTTTAACAATTACTACTAAAACTAAATGGGCTATCTTCTTACACGGTCATCGAGTGGTACGCAATAATCCCCGTTAAATACAACTTATCGTCTTACACTTTGGTACGCTTTACTGATCAAATTTCCTTTGGATTTTCCTTTGTGTTTTTTAGTGTATGACACTTTATTGCACCTTGGCTTTTACACTTTATTTCACGGGTTTTCGCAAACTACTCTATTCTCTTTTTTCAATTGTATCATTTTAGTACGTTGTAGTTATTATTAAAATATATTTACGCAGGTGCTGGCCCCCCACAAAATATTGGTTAAAAGATATTAATTCATGAGTTTACACTGCTAAAAACAATTTTTGTTTTGCCGTGACTTTCCGGTTTGTAAAGTTTTCCAATTAAATTGTGCTACGTGCCATAATACCCATAGTACATATCCGCCTTGGAAGTAGGAGCTGTTTTCAACGAAAAAAATAGTATTATTAGAAGTTCAGCGGGATTTTCTTATGTAGCTTTGATCATCATGCATTGGCTGTTCTTTCTGCTTCTCGTGGTGCAAAGCTGTGCTGCTGTAAAAAAGAGACATCATAACAACACTTTAACAAGACACAATGTGAACGTCGGTGAGTAGGAAAGTACTGAAAGTATTACCCATTGGGAGAGACTTTGAAAATTCCAGGGGGAGGGGACTCCGATGGCAAATGATCGTGGATGCCCGTCGCATCTTTCAGGGGTAAAAATCAGAGATTTCATCTCTTTTAGTGTTTGAAATATGAGATTTGCCAAATTTCACTTTTTTGATATTATTATTCATAGCACTAAACGCATAATTTTAGAGGTGAAAAATTTGTAAAGCCACGCCCTTTGAAATACGTCTGGTTTCTTTTAAGGGCACTTTTCAAAAATTCTGACGAGCATACCCGATCGTTTATCCCCAGAGTTCCCCTTCCCCTCGGGTTGAAAAGTTGACAGCCATGCTAGTTAGCTCGATATTCGAAATGATCAACTATGACGATGCAATGATAGACGGCCATTTTCAAAACTGACTGTAGCTATACCCTTTACCCGGCGAAGTATATTCTAGACTAAATAACTTTAGCTTTGGTTTACAAATACAACTGCAGTACGAGAATGTTTTGAACATAAATTTAACAAACGAAGTCTGTAACCGTGGCGCAACTTTGGACATAAAGCATAGACATTTACTTTTTTTTCAATAAAAGAGTCAATTTTATTTACCTTCTCTTATCTTGAGCTCATATTTACTGCTATGCATTTTCCTGTATCTACATCTTTGCTTTACGTTCCCATAGAATGTAAGAACATAGTACATTTTATGCTTATTCATATCGTAGACAAAAAGAATGTAATGTCGTCCACTGAAAGAGCTAACAAGTTGAAAATCTTGACAATGGAAGGACAATCTGGATGGCTGGAAATGGTCAAAAAGGAGGTAAAATCTACATAAACAATTTTGAGATTTTGGAAAAATAAATTCCTTGAAGACATTTGCTACAAAATCAAAAAGAAAATTGGAGCAAAAATCGTTCGGGTTAACGGGACTTCAGACAGATCTTATTCGAATCAAATTTCCATCTAATACTTTATCCTTACTCTTAAAAGATAACTCAACCAGTTTCAAGTTCTTCAATGCTAAGGCTAAGCTTCAATTATAGGTGAATTAACAAAAGAGTCAAGACAAAACCATTGGTATTAGTTATATTGTTTTTCGATTTGTGAATTTTCACGTGATATTATACATGCAATTGAGGCTTGGCATGAGCAATGAAGACCAAAAAACTGAACTATTTCAACACACTTTAAGATAGCTTGTTCGAGCCCCTATTTAGATACAACGATCGAGCAACCCTCTAATGTAATATATATGTATCCCTGTTTAATGACGAGACTATAAGGAAACATTTATTAAGACAGGAATTGATAAATATCAGTGATTTTATATTGTTTCTGTAGATACAAAGTACAGCCGAAAAGATTTTCCAAGAACTTCAAGAGGGAAGAGAGAAGAGAGAAAAAGACAAACAAAGAAAAAAAGAGGATTTCTATGACATTCAACAAGACTTGAGTATGTGCTAGACTGATATATTTAGTGTCTTCAAGAGAATATGAGATAAGAGAGCTTATCACTGGACCCTATCAGTGGCTTTACTCGTTGTGCTATTTTTAAAAACCTGTTACCAATCTCCGTACTCTTGTTTTGAGATGTTTTAACGACGCGATCTGGGCAATCACGTTCAATTCCCGAAATAAATTTAGTTTAACAATAGAATGAAAAGATCCCCTGATGAGTGTAAAGCCCAATACGGGGGATAATCTCTCTTATCTCATACTCTCTTGGTGTATTGTTCCATAACTGTTAAACAAATTCAGAAGACAATTGAAAACTATGGATCTCGAGTTCATTGCAGAATAGAGATAAAATATATTGTTTATCACTCTTTTTCTGGATAACCATACAAGTTTCCGCCATGTAGTTTTCATGTTTAGCTTTATACCTAAATCAGGAAGATTTCTGTTTATTTATTGTACAGAATGTTTTGCTGTTGTAATTTTGTGCTATTTTTAACATAAGCATCTGGTAATTCAATGTAATTCTCTATTAAAGGTGCCCCAACACAACTAATTACAGAAATCAAAGACATTCTCACTAATCAATTCCTGGATATCAATTCTCGAGCAATCATGGAGACCAGTCTGACAGAAATCAACACAAAATGGGAGGAGTACGATGACGAAGACAAGAAGAGTCTCATTGCGACCTTTGAAGTACTCAAGAAATATCTTGAACCTTATGGCAACGGCCGCAATAACCAGCTTCGTTCATTCAATGGAGCAGCATACATACTTGGTGCGATTTCCCAAAACTTTCCTGCCAATGGTCAACTTTACAGCGTTGGTATGGGCTTCAACACAGCTTTGATGGGTTTATTTGGCCAGGGCAAAGAATATGAGTTCTTTTTAGATATGATTCAAAAACCCATTCAAGAGACTTTAGCGAAGTTCCCTAATCCTACCCTCCAGCAACAGAAAAAAGGAATCGTTGATGCTATCAATTCCTACTCTCACTTTAATTATAAATTGATGATGGAAAAGAGACCAATCGAAGATGATGATCTTGCAGAAATGGATTTCCAAGACACTAGTTTCATTGGAACACTTGCCACACAAATCGAAACAATGATCAAGAATAATAAAGCAGACGAGGCTCAGAAGTGCTTGGCGTACTCTGAGTTATACGCAAAGCTAACGCTTTTGAAAGACTTAATGTTAACACAACTTGTTAGTATGACGTCGATTTTCTCCAGAAAAGCAGCGCTGTATGCAGCTTATCAACAACACATCCGAGACGCCACCTCGGTACTTCTTGAACCACTGTTCAACGCTGATTTCAGTAGTAAGATCCTACGATATTTCAAAGTCGACCAGAGCGTTATCACTAATGCTTATTCAACGGTTGTACTGAGCCTTGGTATATATGATACCTCCCAAGATGGCCTTTACTGTATTCGAAGACATAAAAATCCAGAAGATTTTGTTTGGTTGACAGATGACGACTCTTTAAAATTTGATGGAAAGCCTTACACCACGATTGCTCCGCATATTGATAGCAGGAACTGTTATTGGAAGATGGTGCCACAGGGAAATGATTTGTTTTATGTCGTGAACAAAAAAGAATGCGGAAGAACAAAAAACAGCCATTGTGGATGGATGCTGTCCGTGATTGAGAGTGATGGCGAAGGTTTTGCTACTCTTGCTGAAGAAAAGACTTTGTGGCGCATTGTTGGTGGAACTTGGTTCAGGTAAGAGTCTAGGGTTGTCCAAAATGTTCTCAAAACTTAGAAGTTTATAGTTTTTTTTTTCGATTTGCCTTATGGTATTTGTTCTAGGAAATTTGTTTATTTTACGAGCTAAGTAGATTAAGATATGACAAGAGAATGTGAGATAAGAGGGCTTATCCCCCATATTGCGCTTTACGCTCATCAGGGGATCTTTTCATTCTATTTCTAAACTGATGTTATTTCGTGAACGGAACGTGATTGGCCAGATTACAGGAGGCGCGGTCGCATCGTCAAAACATCTCAAAGACAAAAGTACGTTGATTGGTAACAAGTTTCTAAAAAACAGCACGACGAGTATAGCCCCTGATGGGGTTCGGGGATAAGCTCTCTTATCTCATGCTCTCTTGTATCACTAAACACCACATGTATCACCCCTGTATGCATTACGTTCTCCGCCGAGGAAGCAATACAAACATCAAATAATGTACTAATATTACTGGTGACACTTGTGGGTTCATTGATCAGCTGTGACAACTGGTATTGTTACAAAATCAACGATGATTTCCTAGCAGGAAAAGTCATGGAGTCTAATAAATTAGCGTTTAGATCACCCAAACTGTATGTTTCTAAATCTAGTTCGTCAATTTTTTTTTTCACGAGACATTCAATTTTGTAAAATATTACAACCGTAAAAAATTAGTCCGACTAATACGTAGTACTTGATGGTGCTAACTAGATCTAAAACTACTCTTCCGAGTCAGGTCTCCTTGTGTCTAATACAAACTATCACACGCTGCTACAAACGAATTAGTCATTTTCGTTTGACGGTGCAATGAAAATGACTCTATGAAAATTACTCTAAATCTGTGCAACATTTTTTACTATTTAGTTGTTAATGGCGCTACGTAAACAAAAGAATACGATAAAATTAGCATAAAATATTTAGAGTTAGTTAATGGTATTTATGTTACACACTTGTAGTGTGTGCATTCTAATAGTTGCTCATTGTAGCAAGCTATTCGAGCTGAACAGCTGTTAACTGAAAAGTTTTATTTTACATTAGGTCGTCTTTGCTTCTACGGCCGGCCGAAGTTGTATCGTTATCGCCCGGCTACCCGCGCATTTTCGAGGAGACAGTTTGCCATTTCGCCTTATATATTGACAATAATGTATTTCGTCCTTCAGGTTCCAGTCCAAGAAGGGCTGCGATGGTGATTCCCAGTACAAAAAATACTGTGACATGGACATGCGAGTGACAGATACTCGTAGAGGAACAAGGACGGTTCGTCTTGGTAAAATGGTAACATATGATGGCTACCATCACTTTACATTTGTCAAGGTAAAGACAAAACAAGACAAATTAACGAGGTCACGTTGTGAGGACGAATACGAATTTGACTGACAAACAATCATAAAATACTTATCCCTTTTTAATATTAGTTCCATGCAGGGTTCATATTACAATGTTGAACTGAAAATATCTCATTAATGTGGTCTTTTGATATAAATTTTGCGACTCAAACTATTTCCATGGTTTAATTTCCTTTTTTTCTATTTTGTATTCATACTTGTATTTGTCGTCAAACTTAATCTCTGCACTAGTAATAGTTCATTCAGTGGCTTGTATTGGTACTCTCATAGTAATTACTTCATCAACCAGTTGAATATGAAACATGGACTGAGTTCAATGTAAGGCATACTTAACGTCAGGCGTCCCTTTGGCCGTAGCTAATCTTCCAGAGAGCTCATTTTACTTCCCTTTTTCCGTCAATATGTTTGGTTATTTAAAGCTAATATAAGCTACAAAGAACAGAAAGAAGTCAAAACAAGGGTGTGAGTACACCAGGAGTCGAACTCGGAACCTCTCGCACAGTAGGCCGCGCACTTGCCAACTACGCCACCATTGCTCCTAGTAAATCAAGAAAAGAGTATATATGAGTTAAGACATTAATATAAAGGAAAAAGCAAAACATAGCTGGCTAAGTACCTCGCGTACAGGTGAAGTAAAGTAAAGTAAAGCACCTTTATTTAACATCAGTAGTTCCATTGCCATGCGGCATTCTTCCAAGAAGCCGACGGAAAGCTATGCTCTGAGTTTGAACTCGGCTGTGATCCCTGACCGGCTCTACCATGTCCTTACGGCCTTGAATCGACACGACCCTTTTTGTGCTTAAGGTAGTTCGGGATCCACACTTGCCGCCGATAGAATTTTTTTAAATTTTTTCTACATAAGGACTGACACATATGAAAAACAAAAATGAAATAAAAAATAGGGGTCACCGCGTTTGTTTTGGAACTGTGGGGGTGGTAAAAGGCCCATGAATTTATTCCTTGGAAAAGACATCGACTGAGATATTTTACGGAGATTTAAATGAAGAGCTTCATTAATTTTTTGCACACTTTACCACAAAAAAGTCAAAATTACAATGTTTTGGTCTCGAAGACCATGTATTTTTTATTTCAAAATTTTACAGCTGGGTTTATGCCAGATATAAAAATGGAAAAATAATTGGGTGTCACCGTGCTAATTTTAGAGCTATAAGCAAAAAACGCGCGGAAAATAAGATGATTTCAATGTTTTGGACGCGCGGGAATGGGCACTAGTTGCTTTTGAGTCCCGTATGTAATGCCATGATGTTATTTTTTAACAAAAAGTTCAAGAATGACCATATTTTGGCTCTAACGCAAAATTTCTTTTTAATCGCACGAGAAATTTTATTTGATTTCACATGCGCGAGCAGGATTCGCAGTAGCAAGGGTCCCGAACTACCTTAATAGAATTGGCACTACAACATAATCAATAATCGTATTTCTCTTTTTTTAGGGTGATCCCAAGAAGCCACTCTGTAAGTATATCAATTAAATCCCTTAGACTTTTGACCCTTATTTTCAGTTTTTCAAAGAAATTTGTTGCATGAGAGCTTGTCATATCCTTATAGCCACGGACATCAAAGTCTACCAGCGAATGCCATCCCGAAACACACTCTCTAAGCTATGCGTGAATACGTTGAACATAGTAATATATTCAATGTACAACAATGCTCCACAAAGGCCTACAGACAAAGGAGATATGGGGAACACAAGTCCGCAGGTTGTGGAGTGTGAAGTACGCCATATATAGTCGAGGGAGGGGAAGGGCGGGAAAGACCAGCCCCTGAAACTGTAACCCCCTCGTAGACGTTACCCGGAGTTACGTACTGTCAGCACATTTCCGCTTGAGATTTGCTGATCAACCGACGAGTGTTGTACCTTTATTGTTGTGCCTATTATATACCCCTTGTCACGCATGATTGCACATTGAATAGTTATTAACTATGCGTTGAACAAACGTTTCATGGCCGTTGGATAAATCATGCATTAGCCTGGCCAATCACAGCTATGATAGAATTCATTGTTGTATCTAGTGTTGAGAGTTTGTAAATAGGAATGTATAGTGATAAATCAGTGTCGAAGGGGGGTACATTAATATGAGTTCTGGTGTCTTGTTTGTATTTCCTGGGGCCGGTTGCTCAGAGCTTGATTAGTGCTAATCCAGGGTTAACTATGTAGGTTTTCTTAAGAGTTAACAAAGGATTAGTGCTAAACGAGCTTTGAACATCACAGCCCAGGGACCGGTTGCTCAAAGCTCGATTAGTGCTAATCCAGGGTTAACTCTAAAGGTTTTCTTAAGAGTTAACCCAGGATTAGTACTAATCAGGCTTTGAACAACTCAGCCCAGGGCTTCGACCGAAAGCAGGAGAGTAAATTTCAAATCGCCCAGATTTAATAGATTTATTTTCCTTTTTTTAGCTTTGTATATCTATTTTTACATGATATGTTTCTTTTTTCCTAGGAAAAAAAGATTAACTGTCAAAGTCATACTAATGGAACTCAAATAATTATTTCACAACAGCATTGGTTAAGAGAGAGCAGAATAATAAGTGGTTATAAAATAGTTTCCGCTAACTTAATTTTCAAAGACCTTATCTAAAAGAACAATAATAGTAAAACACAAATAATAATGCTAATGCTAATGCTAACGATATAAAATGTAAAATATAAGAAAAAACATAAACATATGTCATGAGAATATCCGCATTAAAGAAATATGATGGGAAGATGATAAGGCACAAGCCATTCACTTGTATTCTTCTTTTGTCACACATAATATTTATCATGACTTGGAAAATCCTGCTTTTAGCAAATTAAGCCTGACAAGAAATAAATTGTTGTTGCCGAAAATTGTATTGCGTTGGAGATAAATACAATTTGGCTATAATGCCAATCCATTTCCGGTATATCATTTAATAATTATAATTATTATATGACCGTGAATCTTGGAGTCTGGACACTAGCAAATGGAGCAATCTGATTGGTTATACGCGCTTCCCGACCGGTTAATATCCCCCTGTATTAAGACCGCGGACCGATCGACTGAGTAGCTGGCCTTTTCACGATTGAACAGCTGATTGTTTTTTACATTTTCAAAACATTTTCATGGGAGAAGAGGTCGTTGATTACAATAAAGACCGCAGAAAATCCCATTCGATGTGTTTTTTATCATTATTATTATTTTTTACCGCAACTAGTTTTTTGTTTACTGTCAAAAAAGTCGTGTTCAATACAATCTATCGTCCGAACTTCACAATAAATCGCACAATTTGCACAGAAATATCCAGCTTAAGTCGAAAATGCCTATAACACAAAAAGATCCTTCGTTCTGTAAGCTTTCTTTCTTTCTTTGTTGAGAATTTGATGTTAGAGTGTAAAAAATAGATCCAAAGCCGCCACAAAACGACTGCAAGTAATCGCTAAATCCAAACTCGTAAAACTAGACCAAAACGATCTCATTTCGAAACAAACACAAGTTTAAATTATTACTGGTAATTGATAATCGAGAATAGATAGAAATGACATTCATAAAGTTGATTTTTTTGGTTATTTATTGCGAGAAAACAACGAAAAAACAAGTTTGCTTGATCAAAACTATGCCAAACTCAAGGTTTGGGCTTTTCCGACGAAAACGAACAAAAACTACCAACAGAAACGATTTGTCAAATCATGAAAACATTTATTGCATTAAGCTACTTACATTTTCTTAATTTCCATTGATAATTTGTCCATTTACATATTTTTTCTTGAGAAAAACGTTTTGCTAACTTTCGCACATCGTCCGGCTCAAGCATCGACTGACAGTATTTTCAAGGGTTTGTCAATGTTTTCAGCCAATCACCGCGCGAAAAATACCGTGATTAATTGATGGATTTTAGTTTTTTTGAAGAAAAAAAATTTGTTCTAGTTTTTTAATCAAAAAAGGTCATATAATAAATGTCTTATTAACCGAGCTTGGTCGGTCGGGTACAGACCTCACTGCGTTCGGTCTGTACTTTTCGACCTCGGTCAAGATTCCTCCCGCTCGGTTAATAAGATCTAAATATGTTTATTACTGAATTTCCTGGCGTGCTCGATTTTACCAATGTTTGAATGGTTTTTATTTTCGACTGCCTGTTAGTGATGTTGTTGTGTAATGTATATTTTAATACATGATATTGTAAATGACAAATCGACTTGTAACAATTGTTCAAATATTTACACCAAATTCAAATCAGGTTCATGAAAACGACATCATCCAATCTAGATTTTGATTTGTGTGTGGTAGATTTCCCATTCAGAAAACAACACTAGTACCTCATGAGGATTTAAAAGGTTGTGTGTTTCTAGAAATCACACTGAAACGCAAGTTTAAATTTTTTTCAAGTTTTTATTACAATTTTCATTAAAATATCTTTACAATCATTACTTAAATAAATTAAATACCTGTAGAAACTGTCAAATCTTCAGTAAAGTTAAATTGATTGCTACCTGGTGCGTAAACATGACCAGAACAGTTAAAGTGGTGAGTTCGTGTGGTCAGCTACCATATCAGAACAGTTTATCACTTTTCTCGGGGCAGCATTGAGGTAAGCTAGAAGTTGAACTTTTTTATGACAACATGCACCAAAGCCTACCTTCACGGCTTCACGTCCTCTCTCTAATTCCGTTTTATTTTTTTTTTTTTTGTTGTTTTTATAAAAGCAAATTAACCGTTAATAGCCATGCATTCATATGGCAAGCAAAACAATATTAGGGTCATCAGAAGTTCAACGGAATTTTCTTGTGTAGCTTTAATCGTCATGCATTGGTTGTTCTTTCTGCTTCTCGTGGTTCAAAACTGTTCTGCTGTAAAGAAAAGCTATCGTAACAACACTTTAACAAGGCACAATGTGAACGTCGGTGAGTAGGAGAGTATTACTTCTGGGGAAGGTGTCCGAACTCTTGAAAAGTAGCCAGGAATACGAGCTCGACGGTCGAAAACCAGTCACATATCAGTCGAAAATCGCGTACCTTTTAAGGGTCAATCTTAATAAGAAAAAAACTAGTTTTCCCGCTTTGGTAACGATTAAAATTTAGAGCTTATTCCTTTCATGTTTTTCGCGAAAGAGGGAAGTTACTCAGTAAATGTCCCCACAAAAAAATGGATCCCGAGGTGACCATGGTATTAAAGCACAATAACGCGGGACCAGGATTTTATCCAGAAGCTGGTCAGCCCACAAGAAGTTAATCTAGTCAGTTCCTCTCCTATTCTTAAAACAACCAACCGCAATAAAAGAGTTATTTCCAACCACACCTTTTACCTTATCTATTGAACGTAAATGATGAAAACAATGCGTCAGTGTTTCTAATGAAACAGTCGAAAGTGTTTGTTATAAGTTGATCTACGGACGTGTAGGGAACTACTACACTGACGAGGGACTATCGTAAGCATCATCAGCTTCTACTATAGTCTCTACAGTGACTCCACTTGCAACTCTCTTGAACATATTTGCTGGTTAATTACCTGCTGAAGCACTTAGTATAGATCTCTTGCATGTAACGTCAAATCAGCCCAATCTGGAAGACAAACAGAAGATTTTTTGCACTCTTAACAAAGTTTTACAGTCAAAATCTCTCAAGCGTACCCACCAAAAGTTCATTGTTGGTTTCATTCTATGAATCTTGATTTGATCATTTGATTTGAATATTCAATTTTAAATCGACCAGTTCTAATGCATTCTAAATAAAAAGTCGTCGTCTGAGACAGAAAATCTTACACTGAAAGATTCAAGTGTCCATACACTCGCTGAAGTATTTCTTAACGAAAAAAAGTTATTTTGCTGATTTAGGTTGTTTTGTAAATACGTGATTTTGAATTCTGCAAAGTTGTTTCAAATCTGATTATTAAAATCGAATAATCAATTTAATATTCAAATAATGAAATCAATAATGAGCTTTTGGTGGGTACGTTTTGACTATATCAGTAAATAACCCTAACTCTGTTTCTTTACAGACAAAAAAGATTTAATGTCATCCAGTGAAAGAGCTAACAAATTAAAAATCTTGACAATGGAAGGACAACCTGGATGGCTGGAAATGGTCAAAAAGGAGGTAAACGCACCAAAGCAATTTTTTTCAGAAATAATTGTAACCAGACTTTGCTGTAACATCGCAGAGAAAATTGTAACAAAAAATTTATCTTGTGAAGAGCACTTTAAAATGACCTTATTAGGCGCTGCAGCGTGGCTCATCTTTGCGTTCAGAGGTCAAGATGGCTTGTGGTATTTTTCTGTCGCTAACAGCAGACCGTCGACAAACATCGGAGGCCACCTGAAAGTGGGAACCAAATTCTTATCTACTACTTTATACTTACTCTTAAAAGATAAAAAATCAAAAACACTACATTTAATATATTTTCAAACACTGAGAGAACTACATATTAGGTGCAATGAAACCCTCAGAAATATATGATATACCCCATGACCTGTTTAATGTCGAGTCTATAAAAGGAAAGAATTTCTAAAATAGGAATCATCATCATCACGCTTTCCGATTCAGCTGCACTGCAGCCCCTGGGCGCTCTTCCTTGAGACGAGCCTCAAGTAATTGCCTGAAATCATCCTTGTATTTGTCAGCGATATTAATTTGTCTGTAGATACGAAGTACAGCTGGGAAGATTTACCAGGAACTTCAAGAGGGAAAAGAGAAGAGAGAAAAAGACAAACAGGGAAAAGAGGATTTCTTCGAACTTCAACAAGACTTGAGTATGTGATCAATAAATAAAACTACCGTATCAATAACTAAGACTAAAATACAAATCCGGCTCCAACATCGAGCGTTTTATATCAAAGACAGTGCTGAGATATTGAGATTTACTTCCACAGTTCAAACTATGACCTGATGAAGCTAAACCTATCAGCTTACAGTCGATTTAACATATTTCTATAACTGTCTAATGAATCCAAAAGACATTTAAATCTATGGGACTTATTTGTATTGATTTCATAATATCGGTACACAATTGTCTTTTTAACACTCACTATTTGTTTTACTCAGGCAAATCCATACACGCTGTGGCCATCTTTCAAGATGAACTTTCATAGAAATCAGAACAATTTTTGTTTATTTATTGCACAAAAATGTATGCGGCTGTAATGTTTTGCTATTGTGTTTTGGTCATAAACGGTAGTTTAATATGTTTATTATTAAAGGTACCCCAACACAAGTAATTGCAGAAATCAAAGACATTCTCAAAAACAAATTCGTGCACATCTCTAGTCGCGGATCAGCTATGGAGTATCATCTGACAGAAATAATCACAAAATGGGAGGAGTACAGTGACGAAGACAAGCAAAGTCTCATTGCGACCTTTGAAGTACTCAAGAAATATCTTGAACCTTATGGTAACGGTGGAGATCCGCTTCGTTTATTCAATGCTGCAGCCTACATACTTGGTGCGATTTCTCGGAACTTTCCTGTCAATGGTCAACTTTATAGCGTTGGAATGGGCTTCAACTCGGCTTTGTTGAATTTAATCGGACAAGGCAAAGACTTTGTGCTTCTTTCAGATCTACTTGAAAAACAAATTGAAGAAACTTTATTGAAGTTTCTAAGTCCTACCCTCCAGGAACAAAAATGCAGATTCATTGATCTTCTATATGCCTTCTATTTCCGTAATCTTGTTTTGGTGGATAAAAAGCGGCAAATCAAAGATGAGGATATAAAGCCAATGGATTACCAAAACACCACTTTCATAGGAGAACTTGCCACACAAATCGAATCAATGCTCAAGAATAACAAAGAGGAGGAGACTGAAAAGTGTTTGGCGTACTGTGAGCTATACGCAAAGCTAATGCTTCTAAAAGACTTGTTGTTAACACAACTTGTGAGCATGATGTCAATTTTCTCCAGAAAAGCACCGCTATATGCAGCTTATCGACAACACATCCGAGAGGCCACCTCGTTACTTCTTGAACCACTTTTCAACGCCGATTTCAATAAATACATCCTGCGGTATTTCAAAGTCGACCAAAACGTTATCACTAATGCTTATGCAACGGTTGTGCTGAGCCTTGGCATATATGATACCTCCCAAGATGGTCTTTACTGTATATGTGTTCAAGATAACTTTCAAGATTTTGTTTGGTCTACAAAGAAAGACTTTTTAAAATTTGGTAAAAATCCGTACACCACACCTGTTCTGCATATTGATAGCAGGAACTGTTATTGGAAGCTGGTGCCACAGGGAGATAACTTGTTTTATGTCGTGAACCACAAAGAATGCGGAAGAACAAAAAACAGCCATTGTGGATGGATGCTGTCCGTGATTGAGAGTGATGGCGTAGGGTATGCCACTATTGCTAAGGAAAAGACTTTGTGGCGCATTGTTGGTGGAACTTATTTCAGGTGAGAGTATTGTACGGCGTGCTGCTGCGTTTGAACATATACACTTTTGTTGCATAAGATATACATGATGGCTAGAACAGTACTACTTTTTTTTTTTTTTTTTTTTTTTTTTTTTTTTGTTGTTGTTGTTTTTTGTTGTTGTTGTTGTTGTGTTGTTGTTGTTTTTTTAACAGCGGAATATCACAATATTTATTATTCTCAATACAATAAATATGGAAAGGATATGCACGCATGTCCTTCAAATAAGTATTTCAATGTTCACACTTTATTTAGCAAATCTTTTGCATACTCATTGTTAGCTCGTATTGAGTATGGAGTTTATATCCTATCTTGTGTTTAAAATCATTAATAATACGAACCAATTAAGCGACAATTAGCTTCCAAATTTACAGTGTAACAGATAAACATGTGAGCTGTAAAACTTTTTATCTTGAACGAATAAAACCATTATGTTCCTTAGTTAGAACCATTTTCCTGTGAAACAGTGTGTTGTCAGATCACGACCAACATCAATATTACCGAACAAGAACTTACTTTTAGCAATGTTTTAAACAAACAAAAAAGCATTAAATATGCCATTCCAATATGTGCTTTTATACTAATTTCCAGACATTGTTCATTCAAAACTATAAAGAAAGTACAGTAAACCGCAACATTTGCCGCCACATTGGGAAATCAGTGAAGCGTGCGGTGGCAGCGATGAATGGATATTAGTTGGAAACACCCTCCTCCCCCTTGTTCGTACTAATATATTTATGTTTTACAAGATTCAATTTGTTTATGGTCATAGCTTCTCATTATATAGCAAGCTAATCGAGCTGAACAGCAATTAAACGTTTTTCTTTTACATTAGATTTGTCTACAGCAGACCGAAGCGGTACCAACAGTTTGCCATTTCGCCTTATATATTGATGGTTTTAATGTTTTTTCTTCAGGTTCCAATCCAAGAAGGGCTGCGATGGTGATTCCCAGTATAAAAAATACTGTGATATGGACATGCGATTGGAGCTTAGTCGTAGACCCTTTCCTCCTTCGGGAAACACCTCGGCTACCCTTGGTAAAATGGTAAAATATGATGGCTATCACCACTTTACACTTGTCAAGGTAAAGACAAAACAAACTAGTAATAGTTCATTCAGTGGGTTTTATTCATATTCATAGTGATTGCTTTATCAACCAGTTGAATATGAAACATAGACTGGATTCATCAGCCGCACATGCTACTGCATACAATGAAAAAGCCAGTATATCAACGAACTGATGGTATATATGTTAACCAATCGGTACATGAACAGAATAGGTGAAGTAAATTACGTAAAGTAAATCCACTTTATTTAACGTCAGTAGTTGTATTGCCATACGGCATTCTTCCAGGAAGACGACTGTAGGCTATGCTCCGATTATGAACTCGAGGCTGTGATTCCTGATAGGCTCTACCATGTCCTCACGGCCTTGACTTGACACGACCCTTTCCGTGTTCAATAAACTGATAATAAAAGATGAGCAATAATCGTATATATATATGTTTATTTTTTTTCAGGGCGATCCCAAGAAGCCACTCTGTAAGTAATTGAACCCTTAGAACCCTGCATATCAAACAATTGCTTCAAAAAACGTTAATTTTCTTCGCTCTGTCATCGTTTTTTATTCAGATTTGGTAATATTTTACCTTATTTGGAAGTACATTTGAACTCTTTTTGTTGCTTTTCTTGGTTTTCAAAGAAAAGTAAAGTTTAAATAGCTTATACATTAAATTTATGTCCTTCTTTTTAGCTTTGTATATTTATTTTAATATTATATATATATGTTTCTTTTTTTAGGAAAAAACGATTAATTGTCGGATTCATGTCACACTAATGGAACTCAAATTATTTCACAACAGCATTGGTTAAGACAGAATAATAATAATAATAATAATAATGACACTGCAGTTATAAACTAGTTTGCACAAAAGTAATTTTGAAAGGATTTAATTAAATACAATAATATTAATACCTATAAAAAGCAAAATATAAGAAAAAACATCAACATATGTCAGAAAAACTTCAGTTGCAAATAAACATGATGGGAGGATGATGAGCTGCAAACAATTCAATTGTATTCTTTCAGGGAGATGGGAATCGTAGCCAGTACCCTATATTGTTTGTCACACATAGCAAATTAAACCTGACAGAAAATAAGTTGTTGTTGGCGAAACTTATTGTGTTTGCGTTGGTGATAAATATAAATTTGGATATAATGTCAATGTATTTCCGGTATTTCCTTTTATAAATATGTTTATTTGGGAAGTTATTGGATTTGCTGGCGTGCTAGATATTACCAATACTAAAGGTTCCATCTATGCAAATATGACATCAATGTACGTGAATGTCTGAATGGTTTTTATTTTCTGCTGCCTGTTAGTGATGTTGTTGTATAATGAATTTTTGAATACAAAACATTTGCATTGCTGTAATTGGAGAATGGACATGTAACAATTGTTCAAATATTCACAACAAATTCAAATCAGGTTCGATCATGAAATTGACATCATCAAAACTAGATTTCGATTTGATAAAGAAACTTTCCCGTGCAGCAAATGGCGTTAGCACCTCATGAGGACTAACATGGTTGTGGGTTCGAAGAGATTAAACACCGTCTCTAAAATAACGCATTGGTTCATTTTTCTCACTGTGTTTTTTTTCTTATAATTTTTATCAAAATATGTTTACAAATATTAGTTCGATTGATTAAATACCTGTAAAAACTGTCAAATCTTCAGAAAAATTAAATTGAGTGCTTGCTAGTGCGTGGGCAAGCCCCTATGCTTTTTGCCCCATGTAGTAATGAGTTGGAATATCCTGCTTTTTGAAAAATAAACCTGATAATAAATAAGTTGTTGGTGGAAAAAGTTGTTGTTCTGCGTTGGTGATAAATATAATTTGCTTATAACGCCAATTGACCTTGGTTGTTATTTAGTACCATAAATACAGTAATTAATACAATCCAGTACATGATAAAGAGTATTTGAGGAAGTACATTACAAGAATTGATTTTTTTATTTGGACAGATTTGAGGTACAGGCCATCGGTGGTAGCCTAGGCTAATCAAAGAGCAATTGCCAGTCATTAAATCAATATATGTTGGGTCAACCTATTTCCAGTATTTACTTTTATAAAGATGTTTATTTGGGAAGTAATTGAATTTCATGACTTCAAACTTCAATCAACATCTCTAAATTTTTTACAAGTTTCATTAAAATGTCTTTACAAATATTACTTTAATTGATTAAATACCTGTAAAAAATGTCAAATCTTCAGAAAATTTAAATTGATTACTTGCCGACGCGTACACATTACCTGAACAGTTCAAGTGATGAGTTAGTGTGGTCAGCTACCATATCAGAACAGTTTATCACTTTTGTCGAATCGTCATTGAGGTAAGCTAGAAGTTGAACTTTTTTATAACAACACGCACCAAACACTACATTCATGGCTTCACGTCTGTATTGTCTTCTCTCTATTTTGTTTTGGTATTGTTTGATGTCGTTTTGAAGCATATTAACGTCAATAACCATTCTTATGACAAGCAAAAAAATATATATATATATATTGATATCTCGGAAATTGGACGAAATTTTTCTTTATAGCTTTAATCGTCATGTATTGGCTGTTCTTTCTGCTTCTCGTGGTGCAAAACTGTGCTGCTATAAAGAAGAGACATAATAACAACACTTTAACAAGACACAATTTGAACGTAGGTAGGTATAGAAGAATATTGCATGCCCCTGGGGAGGAGTCCCATTCCTTAAAAAGTTGCTAGGGATGCAAGCTCGACGCCCCGAAATCAGTCAGTCGCGTACCTTTAAGGGTCAAGTTTTGTAAGAAAATAATTGAACTAAATGTCCTTCATTAAGTTATGCATGAGGAAAGTTTAGAGCTAAGCTTCTTTCATGTTATTCATGTTATTTACAAAAAAAGGGATGTTAGTCGGTAAACTTGCCTTGAAAAACAATGAATACCGAGGTCACACTATAATTATACGGCACTTGCATTTTACTGAGGAGCTGGCCAGGACCCCAGCATTTTCCCTGGCACGGTCGCCGGCATATTCTTAAAACAAAGGGCCACAATGAATTTTGAACATGGAGTAAATAATGACATATGGAAAACTTATAATATTGCCAGCGTACAGTTGGAAGAGTTTGTAAGCTGTCCGAAATTGTTTGCTACGTGAGCATAGCTATATTATCAATTTTGTAAGTTGATTCACCGTAGAAAGACTTACACCGACGAAGTACTAACGTCCGAAACGTAACTTTCCACTATCCATTTAAATACTCTTCCAACTCTGTTGAACAAATTTGTTGGTACATCTATTTACTTGTTGTTGATGTAGAATCCTTACATGTGTTGCCAAATAACTCCCATATGAAAAAAAAAACCGATTTTTGCTGTCTTGGGAGCTGGGATCCATTGTTTTGCCCCCCAGGCTCAGCTGCATTCCAACGAACTGCAGGACTGTAAAGTTCCTTGCTCCATGCACTTTGACGTAGTGTTCTTAGCACATCACCGTAACACTGTCTATTTATAGACAAAAAGAATGTAATGTCATCCAGTGAAAGAGCTAACAAGCTGAAAATCCTGACAATGGAAGGACAACCTGGATGGCTGGAAATGGTTAAAAAGGAGGTAAACGCATCCATGCTAGTTTTGGAAAAATAATTTTCTGCAAAACTTTGCTGTAGCTTCGCAGAGAAAACTGCATACAAAATGGCACTTTAAACAGACATTATAAGGCTCAATGTGGCTCATCTCTGCGTTAAGAGCTCAAGCAGGCTTGTGGTATTATTTTGTTGCTCCGCAGAAAAACAAAGTAGGCTACCTGAAAGTGGAATCCAAATCCTTATCTAATACTTTATACTTACTAATACTCTTAAAAGATAACAACTCAATAACACTCAGAGAGCTAAATTGTTGATTCGGACCCCTATTTAGATATAGTGATCGTCCCCACACTCATATATTCTTCGTGTTGAATGTCGAGGCTAAAAAAGAAAAAGCATCATTAAGATATGAATCTAGTTACCAATGATATTATTTTGTTTCTGTAGATACGAAGTACAGCTGAAAAGATTTACCAAGAACTTCAAGAGGGAAGACAGAACACAGAAAAAGACAAAGAAAGGAAGAAGGACTTCTATGAAATCCAACAAGACTTGAGTATGTGATCAATAAATAATTGAACCGTATCAAGGAGGCTATAATACAAGTCAGACTCCATTTTCGAGCGTTTAATGACAAAAACAGCACTGTGCTATTGGGATTCAAATCCACAGTTTGGTTTACGCCTGATGAAGCTCGACGAGCAATTTGCAGTCGATTGAACGTTTTGTTCCATAACTGTCCAATACATTTTTCGTGAGATAGTTGAAAACTATGGATCTTGAATTCATTTGATAATAAAGGTGAACAACAGTCATTTTATAACTCTTTATGTACTCGTGCATAACCATACACGCTATGGACAAGAATTTTTCAAGTTGAAATTTATGTAATTCAGGACAATATCTGTTTATCTATTGTATAATATATCTTGCGTTGGCAATTTTTTGCTATTTTTTGGTCATACGCTATATCGGAAAATGGCGGACGATCTCGAGATCGATGCTTCAGTGTCCGTCGTTTAGATAAGCAGTTCATCTTTGGGTTTTGTTGTTGTTGAGCAATATTACAAAACTCATGGAGGCCACTCTATTTGAAGTTATACTACAACATAAAGATCAACATGAAACACTGTCCGTGTGCGACGACTGACTAGCCTCGTTTCTGTGATCTCCCTCCAGTACATAACCGTTCTGTGCACGATATTTCGATTCTGTGTATAAGTATCTGCTAATTTATTCTATTTCTTTTTTAAAGGTGCCCCAACACAACAAGTATCAGACATTAAAGACATTCTCACTAATAAATTCCTGGATATCAATTCTCGAGCAATCATGGAGAGTCGTCTGACAGAAATAATCACAAAATGGGAGGAGTACGATGACGAAGACAAGAAGAGTCTCATTGCTACCTTTGAAGTACTCAAGAAATATCTTGAACCTTACGGTAACGGCTACAAAAACCAGCTTCGTTCATTCAATGGAGCAGCCTACATACTTGGTGCAATTTCGCAAAACTTCCTTGCCAATGGTCAACTTTATAGCGTTGGTATGGGCTTCAACACAGCTTTGATAGGTTTATTTGGCCAGGGCAAAGAATATGAATACTTCTTAGATCTGATTCAAAATCCCATTCAAGACACTTTAAATACTTTTCCTAATCCTACCCTCCAGCAACACAAAAAAGGAGTCGTTGATGCTATCAATTCCTACTCACACTTTAATTATCACTTGATGATGGAAAAGCGACCAATCGAAGATGATGATCTTGAAACAATGGATTTCCAAGACACCAGTTTCATAGGAGAACTTGCCACACAAATCGAAACAATGCTCAGGAATAACAAAGCAAATGAGGCTCAAAAGTGTTTGGCGTACTGTGAGCTATACGCAAAGCTAACGCTTATAAAAGACTTAATGTTAACACAACTTGTTAGCATGACATCGATTTTCTCCAGAAAAGCAGCGCTATATGTAGCTTATCAACAACACATCCGAGACGCCACGTCGTTACTTTTTGAACCACTTTTCAACGCTGATTTCAATAATAACATCCTACGATCTTTCAAAATCGACCAAAACGTTATCACTAATGCTTATGCAACCGTTGTGCTAAGCCTTGGCATATACGACACCTCCCAAGATGGCCTTTACTGTATTCGAACTCATAGAGGTCTACAAGATTATGTTTGGTCTACAGATGACGACTCTTTAAAATTTGGTGGAAAGCCGTACACTACACTTGGTGCACATATTGACAGCAGAAACTGTTATTGGAAGCTCGTGCCACAGGGAAATCACCTGTTTTATGTCGTGAACAAAAAAGAATGCGGAAGAACAAAAAACAGCCATTGTGGGTGGATGCTGTCCGTGATTGAAAGTGATGGCGAAGGTTTTGCTACTCTTGCTGAAGAAAAGACTTTGTGGCGCATTGTTGGTGGAATTTGGTTCCGGTAATGGGGCTGTACTACTGCGTTTGAACATCTACTATTTTGTCGCATGAGATCTTTACAATATGGTTCACGTAAACTGAAAAACAAATCTTTATTATGAGATATTACCCTTGTCACCAAAGTGGTTTTGTTTTTTCCTTTAGGTTCCAATCCAAGAAGGGCTGCCATGGTGATTCCCAATATAAAAAATACTGTGACATGGACATGCGAGTGATATGGACTCGTAGAACCATACCTGGTTCGGGGAAAACAACCTCTGTGCCTCTTGGTAAAATGGTAACATATGATGGCTTACACCACTTTAGACTTATCAAGGTAAAGGACAAAATAAAACAAACTAGCAGTTGTTTATTCAGTGGGTTTTATAGATATTTATAGTAATTGCTTCATCAACCAGTTGAATATGAAGCATAGACTGGATTCATCAGCCGCACATGCTACTGCATACAATGAAAACCCTAGTATATCAAAGAACTGACGGTATATACATTGACATGCACTGATCGGTACATGAACAGAAACGTAAAGCAAAACAGAGCTTTATAAGTACCGCGCGTATAGGTGAAGTAAATTACGTTAAGTAAATCCACTTTATTTAACGTCAGTAGTTTTATTGCCATACGGCATTCTTCCAGGAAGACGACGGTAGGCTATGCTCCGATTATGAACTCGAGGCTGTGATCTCTGATAGGCTCTACCATGCCCTCACGGCCTTGACGCGATACGACCCTTTGCGTGTTCAATTAACTGATAGTAAAAGATGAGCAATAATCGTATATATATGTACATTTTTTTTCAGGGCGATCCCAAGAAGCCACTCTGTAAGTAATTGAATCCTTAGAACCCTGCATATCAAACAATTTCTTTAAAAACGTTTTTCTTCGCACTGTCATCGTTTTATACTCAGATTTGGTAATACCTTACCTACTCAGTGGCGGATCCAGGAATTTTTTTTTAATGAGGGGGACCAACGAGAATTTTTGCAACTATTTTTCTTTATATTCTTTTTGTGGATTCTCATTAGCATTTTCTAGTACGTCATTCATTGCAGTTCATTTATGAGATTAAACACTCAAAATGTATTCAGTTGATATCAATTATTTTATTTCAGTAAAAATGAAGAAAGTTGCTTTTAATTTATAAAACAAGTAAAAACGTCACTACATTTTTTTGGGGGAGGGGGGGGTGGGGGTGGGACAAGCCACCCCAGTCTCCCTCCCTGGATCCGTCCCTGCTTATTTGAAAGTACCAGAAGGGAGGGGGTGACTCTTTTGTATGCAAATGAGCCGCTCTCCAGACTCATCGCTACCACCGATATATCAACGCTACGCTTGACTGGCTTCTAGTAAATTATCGTGTAGTCGCCATCGTCGCTCAGCTTTACCTTTACAAAAAAGCTCAAAAATGAGGTCAAGGAATCTATTGTGGTTTAATGTATTGTGAGTGTGTATATTCTAGTGTTAGTAGGGTTCAATTATTTTCCGATTGAAACTATTTCTTGTAATTTTTAGTGTGTTTTACTTTCGCGGGACGTTCTGGGAATCAAAAGTTTTTGTTCGGGACGCGCAAAATATCTTCAAAAATATTTCATTTTCTCTGTCAAAAACTAAACAGATATACTTCTAAATAGAAGATTTCAAAAATCATTTTTTAAGCTTTCATTTGATGTATAATTTACTTACTGACATGGTCCTATTCTTCTCATCAATCCTTTTATTTGCGGTTAGTTCAACATGTTTACTTCGACATTTCCTCCCTACGATAATTATATATTTATTCTTATTGATGCTGTTGCATTATTTGCTTTGTATTAATTTTGAGTCATAGAACTGCAAAACGTTAACATGCAATATAATGAAAAAATTCAGGGAAAATGTTAACGGTATGTTTATGTATGATTTTGGAGGACCTTTGTATATAGTAAACAAAGTAATGCAAACTGTTAAAACATTCTCCTTTTGATGAGTTTTCACTACATTTATCATTCTACGAACCAAGCAACCATCCAAATTTTACAATCAGATAGAAAAACATACTAGCAATAAAACTTCCTATTTTGAATATATAAAACCACTATGTTCCAAAGTAAGGACCATTTGCTTGTGCAACATTGTGTCGTCAGATCGACGGCCGACATCAATATTCAAGCACATAAGAAACCCTTTAAGCAACGTTTTATGTGTTATCTTAACAAAAAACATTAAAGAGATATGTGTTATTCAAAACTGTAACTAAAAGTGTGTGACGAAATTCATTTCGTATACAACGCTTTACAAGATAGCCTATACAATCATATATTAAATTTGCATAATAATAGTACTTAAAGCTTCATTTAGCTTATTTCATTTAGTACATTACATTAAGTACATAATAGGGCGTTCCTTACGAACAATACATCTATACCTTAGTCCAATAGTATTCGTTTAAAGTAAGTATAGTTTTTGTTTTCATCCTGTGTAAATATATTTGATCTATTGTTATTTTTTGGGTATATATACGCCCAACGCGGCTCGGTGGCGAGAGAGAGAGAAGCAAGAACTCAGTGAATGAAGAGCTAAAAAAGAAAAGTTCAACGACGCTCGAAAGCGTAAGCTAGAGCGATTCCAGAGAGTTCCGATAATTAGGAGCAGACTCACTCAAGAGTCCCTAATCGAGAGAGAAAGAGGAGCAGACACACTCAGTGTCCCTTTCATTGTATAAGTGACGAAAACGTGAAAGCTTACAGCGAAATAGGATTGACAGCGAGGGGTTATTCTACATTCAAAGGAGTTTACACTGGCTAGTCCACCGACGACTGGAATAATCTTGGTGTCAGGCCCAACGAATAACCAAAACGTCATCCAACACTTCTATACAAGTCACAGAAAGCTATAGCTATAAACCGAAGAAAGAGCCGCCAGAACATTGAACATTACGATAAGTAAACAATCAAATTGTAATTCAATCTCTACATAAATATACTAAGTAAGATAAATATATGTTCTATATGAATATTTCTAGATATCTATTGAGCATAAATATACTAAGTAAGATAAATATATGTTCTATATGAATATTTCTGGATATCTATTAAACATAAGTTGTGTAATACTTTGTCCTCTGTTGGGAAGACTCGAGGGACTGGGGGGTGTCCAAGATGGGGGCCTGGGTCGGTCTCGTGACAAAGTGTAGTAAATAGCAAAAATTACAACAAAATGTCGAAGCATTCGTTGCCGCCATATGAAAAAATCAGTGAGGCGTGCGGTGGTAGCGATGAAGAAATGTTGGTTTCCCTGGGAGACCCTGGGAAGTACGTTTAAACTTTTTTTATGCTTTGCTTGGTTTTCAATGTTTCTCCTTTTAGCTTTGTCTATTTATTTTAACATTATATGTTTCTTTTTTTTAGGAAAAAACGATTAATTGTCAGATTCGTGTGATATTAATGGAACTCAAATTATTTCACGGCAGCATTGATTAAGGCAGAGAATAATCATAATAATGACACTTGTTTACACAAAAATAATTTTCAAAGCATTTGATCAAATACAACAATAATAATAATAATACCTATAAAAAGTACAAGCCATTCACTTGTATTCTTCTTCTGTTTGTCACACATAATAAGGAGTTGGAATATCCTGCTTTTTAGCAAATTAAACCTGAAAACAAATAAATTGTTGTTGCCGGAAATTGTTGGTTTGTGTTGGTGATCAATATAATTTATAATTTCATAAATATGTTTTTTTTGGGGGGAAGCGATTTCCTAGCCTGCTCGACTTTACCAATGTCAAAGTTTTCATCTATATGATTATGATATCAACGTAGGTAAATCTTTGAATGTTAATAATGTTAATGTTGAATAACAGTTATATAAATATTCACAACAATTTCAAATCAGGTCCACAAAACGACATAATAATAGACATGATAATTTTCCCACACAGAAAAGAAACAAGTTAGCACATTGCAAGAATTAAAAGGATTATACGTTTGTAGAAATTATTTAAATCTCATCTCAAAAATAACGTGTGAGTTGAAATTTCTCAAATTTTTATGACAATTGTCATTAAAATGTCCATACAAGTATTACCTGTAAAAACCGTCAAATTCTCAGAAAAATTAAATTGAATGTTTGCTAGTGTACAAATAGGCTCAGTCTCCAGCCGTCAGGGGTTCGTGCGCCCGCGATACTCTCCCCACTGACGGCTGGTCGCAAGGGATTCACATTGTTCTTCTCAGCCAATCAGCATGTTGGCCATCGAAAATCAAGGGGCATAAATTAATAAAAAAATAATTAATATTCGTTCTGAACGAAATGTCGAACGAAAGTACTTGTTCAAATGCTTGTAAGTCGTTAATATAGTACATTCAAGGATTTTCAACCCGAAGCGTTAAAAGGAGATCGCTCTTGGTAATTTTCTTTGTAATCTAACTGGCTCTGGAAAATCGTCGATGTTTCAAACAGTTACGCCAGTTTGTTTTCGGTAACTTTTTACTTAATCAGTCGTAAATACTTAAAAGAATGCATTTCTAAAATGCTTAATAGAAGATTGTGCGGACATCAGATAATGCTAGGACTGATGAATAGTGAATTTTCGACGAATAATTCGCATGAACTATAGTTCATATTCAGCGAACGGCTCGCTTTTGCAAGCGTACGCTACCAAGCAGAAAAAGCATCGTTTATTGCATAAATATGTATTGTATCAGAAACTTGGGTCGAAAGTGAAAGACTCGGAGAAGATCACTAGAATATTGCAGTTTTTTAACTGTGTTGTTATATAATTTGAGTTAATTTAGTCTACGAACCGTTACAAAGTTACAGTAACATGACAACTTTAAGCTGCTGGAGATCTGTCGTCCTTTGATGCGCAAAATCACTTGTTCGTATTGATGAATAAAAAAAAATGAGTGCTATAATCAAGTCTGTATATCGTGCTTTCAAAATAAACCGGTATTTTGATAATTTCCTGCCTTCAAATTTCACTTCTAATTCCGTTTTCTCATGCTAATGACAAAATTCGTCACGGACATGCGCCCAGCTGTCAGTGGGGAGAGTATAGCGGGCGCACGAACCCTGACGGCTGGAGACTGAGCCTAGTGCACAAACATATCAGACCAGTTTCTCACTTTCGTCGAAAAAAATGTAAAATATAAGAAAAAACATAAACATATGTCATGAGAGTTTCCGCATCAAAGAAATATGATGGGAAGATGATAAGACACAAGCCTTTCACTTGTATTCTTCTTTTGTCACACATAATATTTCTAATGACTTGGAATATCCTGCTTTTAGAAATTAAACCTGATAAGAAATAAGTTGTTGTTGCCAAAAATTGTTGTATTGCGTTAGAGATAAATAAAATTTGGCTATAATGCCAATCCATTTCCGGTATTACATTTAATAATTATAAATATGTTTATTTGGGAAGTTACTGGATTTCCTTGCGTTCTCGACTTTACCAATGTTTGAATGGTGATGTTGTTGCATAATGTATATTTTAATACAAAACATTTGCACTGCTGTAAATGACAAATCGAAATGTAACAATTGTTCAAATGTTTACAACCAATTCAAATCAGGTCCATGAAAACGACATCATCCAATCTAGATTTTGATTTGTGTGTGGTAGCTTTCCCATACAGAAAACAACGTTGGCACCTCATGAGGACTTAAATGGTTGTGCGTTCATAGAAATCGCACTAAAATAACGCAAGTTTAAATTTCTCAAGTTTTTATTACAATTTTCATAAAAATGTCTTTACAAATATTACTTTAATTGATTAAATACCTGTAGAAACTGTCAAATCTTCAGTTAAATTGATTGCTACCTGGTGCGTAAACATGACCAGAACAGTTTAAGTGGTGAGTTAGTGTGGTCAGGTGCCATATCAGTTTATTACTTTTATCGAGGCAGCATTGAGGTAAGCTGGAAGTTAAACTTTTTTATGACAACATGCACTAACACTACCTTCGAATTCACAGCTTCACGTCCTCTCTCTAATTCCGTTTTATTTTTTGTTGTTGTTGTTTTTATAAAAGCAAATTAACGTTAATAGCCATGCATTCATATGGCAAGCAAAAAAAACACTATTAGGGTCATCAGAAGTTCAACGGAATTTTCTTTTGTAGCTTTAATCGTCATGCATTGGTTGTTCTTTCTGCTTCTCGTGGTTCAAAACTGTTCTGCTGTAAAGAAAAGCTATCGTAACAACACTTTAACAAGGCACAATGTGAACGTCGGTGAGTAGGAGAGTATTACTTCTGGGGAAGGTGTCCGAACTCTTGAAAAGTAGCCAGGAATACGAGCTCGACGGTCGAAAACCAGTCACATATCAGTCGAAAATCGCGTACCTTTTAAGGGTCAATCTTAATAAGAAAAAAACTAGTTTTCCCGCTTTGGTAACGATTAAAATTTAGAGCTTATTCCTTTCATGTTTTTCGCGAAAGAGGGAAGTTACTCAGTAAATGTCCCCACAAAAAAATGGATCCCGAGGTGACCATGGTATTAAAGCACAATAACGCGGGACCAGGATTTTATCCAGAAGCTGGTCAGCCCACAAGAAGTTAATCTAGTCAGTTCCTCACCTATTCTTAAAACAACCAACCGCAATAAAAGAGTTATTTCCAACCACATCTTTTACCTTATCTATTCAACGTAAATGATGAAAACAATGGTCTTTCTAATGAAACAGTCGAAAGTGTTTGTTATAAGTTGATCTTCGGACGTGTAGGGAACTACTACACTGACGAAGGACTATCGTAAGCACCATCAGCTTCTACTATAGTCTCTACAGTGACTTCACTTGCAACTCTCTTGAACATATTTGCTGGTTAATTACCTGCTGAAGCACTTAGTATAGATCTCTAGCATGTAACGTCAAATCAGCCCAATCTGGAAGACGAACAGAAGATTTTTTGCACTCTTAACAAAGTTTTACAGTCAAAACCTCTCAAGTGTACCCACCAAAAGTTTATTGTTGGTTTCATTATTTGAATCTTGATTTGATTATTTGATTCAATATAAATCGACCAGTTCTAATGCATTCTAAATAAAAAGTCGTTGTCTAAGATTCTAAGTGTCTATACACTCGCTGAAGTATTTCTTAGCGAAAAAAAGTCATTTTGCTGATTTTTTTTATTATTATTAAAATCGAATAATCAATTTAATATTCAAATAATGAAATCAATAATGAGCTTTTGGTGGGTACGTTTTGACTATATCAGTAAATAACCCTAACTCTGTTTCTTTACAGACAAAAAAGATTTAATGTCATCCAGTGAAAGAGCTAACAAATTAAAAATCTTGACAATGGAAGGACAACCTGGATGGCTGGAAATGGTCAAAAAGGAGGTAAACGCACCAAAGCAATTTTTTTTTTAAATAATTGTAACAAGACTTTGCTGTAACATCGCAGAGAAAATTGTAACAAAAAATTTATCTTGTGAAGAGCACTTTAAAATACGGTAGCTCCAAAGGGACATGTTGATATACCTGCATTTGTCGAGATAAATATCGGGTTAGAAAACAAAAATGCGAGATACCAAAAATGCGAGATAGCAAAAATGCGAGATAGCAAAAATGCGAGTTAGCAAAAATGTGAGATAGCGGAAGTGCGAGTTAGCAAAAATGTGAGATGGCAAAAATGCGAGATAGAAAAAAATGTGAGATAGCAAAAATGCGAGATAGAAAAAATACGAGATAGCAAAATGCGAGATAGAAAAATGCGAGATAGGAAAACTATGAGATAAACAAAAAATGACAAAAGTGCCGACCGCAGGAAGCTCAAACGAGGAGTCTTGCATCGTTTGCAGCGAGTACTATGAGGTAAGTTTTATCGAGTTTTATTGCATTTCTATGGGATTTTATTTCCCTTCTTTTGAATAATTGACACATTCAATTATTTTCACATCCGCCATGATGAAACGTCCGTGGCCACAACTTTGTCCCAGTCCCGCTCGACTATTTTTGTTATCTCGCATTTTTGCTATCGCATTTTTCTGTCTCGCATTGTTGTAATCTCGCATTTTTGTTATCTCGCATTTTTCTTATCTCGCATTTTTGCTATCTCGTATTTTTGGTAGCTCGCATTTTTGCTAACTCGCATTTTTCTATCTCATATTTTTCTATCTCATATTTTGCTATCTCGCATTTTTTGTATCTCGCAATTTTGCTAACTCGCATTTTTTTATCTCGTATTTTTCTATCTCGCATTTTTGCTCTCTCGCATTTTTTCTATCTCGCATTTTTGCTAACTAGCATTTTTGCTATTTATCTCGCATTTTTGTTTTCTAACTGATATTTATCTCGACAAATGCAAGCATATCACAATGTCCCTTTGGAGCCACCGTATTAAAATGACCTTATTAGGCGCTGCAGCGTGGCTCATCTTTGCGGTTAAGAGGTCAAGATGGCTTGTGGTATTTTTCGCTCGCTAACAGCAGACAGTCGACAAACATCGCAGACAACCTGAAAGTGGGAACCAAATTCTTATCTACTACTTTATACTTACTCTTAAAAGATAAAAAAAATCAAAAACACAACATTTAATGTACTTTAAACACTGAGAGAACTACATATTATATACAATGACACCCTCAGAAATATATGATATACCCCATGACCTGTTTAATGTCGAGTCTATAAAAGGAAAGAATTTCTAAAATAGGAATCATCATCATCACGCTTTCCGATTCAGCTGCACTGCAGCCCCTGGGCGCTCTTCCTTGAGACGAGCCCCAAGTAATTGCCTGAAGTCATCCTTGTATTTGTCAGCGATATTAATTTGTCTGTAGATACGAAGTACAGCTGAGAAGATTTACCAGGAACTTCAAGAGGGAAAAGAGAAGAGAGAAAAAGACAAACAAAGGAAAGAGGATTTCTTCGAACTTCAACAAGACTTGAGTATGTGATCAATAAATAAACCTACCGTATCAATAACTAAGACTAAAATACAAATCCGGCTCCATCGTCGAGCGTTTGTATCAAAGACAGTGCTGAGATATTGAGATTTACTTCCACAGTTGAAACTATGACCTGATGAAGCAAGACTATCAGCTTACAGTCGATTTAACATATTTTTTCTATAACTGTCTAATGAATCCAAAAGACATTTAAATCTATGGGACTTATTTGTATTGATTTCATAATATCGGTACACAATTGTCTTTTTAACACTCACTATTTGTTTTACTCAGGCAAATCCATACACGCTGTGGCCAGCTTTCAAGATGAACTTTCATAGAAATCAGAACAATTTTTGTTTATTTATTGCACAAAAATGTTTGCTGATGCAATGTTATGCAATGTTTTGTTATAAACGTCTCAGACTGGTAGTTTAATATATTTCTTTATTAAAGGTGTCCCAACACAAGTAATTGCAGAAATCAAAGACATTTTCGAAAACAAATTCGTGTATAGCAGCAATCGAATAAATACGGAGACTCGTCTGACAGAAATAATCACAAAATGGGAGGAGTACGATGACGAAGACAAACAAAGTCTCATTGCGACCTTTGAAGTACTCAAGAAATATCTTGAACCTTATGGTAACGGCGGAGATCCGCTTAGTTTATTCAATGCTGCAGCCTACATACTTGGTGCGATTTCTCGGAACTTTCCTGTCAATGGTCAACTTTATAGCGTTGGAATGGGCTTCAACTCGGCTTTGTTGGGTGTAATGGCCCAAGGCAACAAAGATTATATGTTTTTTTTAGAGCTGCTTGAAGATACTATTGAAAAAACTATAACGAAGTTTCCTAGTTATACCCTCCAAAAACAAATCAGCAGATTCATTAATGATCTACATCAATTCTATCATAGTAATGATGCGTTGGTATATAAAAACCGGCCAATCGAAGATGAGGAGCTGGAGACAATGGATTTCCAAGAAACCAATTTCATAGGAACACTTGCCACACAAATCGAATCAATGCTCCAGAACAACAAAGAAGACGAGACCGAAAAGTGCTTGGCGTACTGTGAGCTATACGCAAAGCTAATGCTTCTAAAAGACTTGTTCTTAACACAACGTGTGAGCATGATGTCGATTTTCTCCAAAAAAGCAGCGCTATATGCAGCTTATCAACAACACATCCGAGACGCCACCTCGTTACTTCTTGAACCACTTTTCAACGCTGATTTCAATAAATACATCTTACGATATTTCAAAGTCGACCAAAACGTTATCACTAATGCTTATGCAACGGTTGTGCTGAGGCTTGGCATATATGATACCTCCCAAGATGGTCTTTACTGTATTCAACATAACTTTGCACAAGATTTTGTTTGGTCTACAAAGAAAGACTTTTTAAAATTTGGTAAAAATCCGTACACCACACCTGCTCGGCATATTGATAGCAGGAACTGTTATTGGAAGCTGGTGCCACAGGGAAATGATTTGTTTTATGTCGTGAACAAAAAAGAATGCGGAAGAACAAAAAACAGCCATTGTGGATGGATGCTGTCCGTGATTGAGAGTGATGGCGTAGGTTATGCTACTCTTGCTGAAGAAAAGACTTTGTGGCGCATTGTTGGTGGAACTTGGTTCAGGTAAGAGGATTGTCCGGCGTGCTGCTGTGTTTGAACATATACTATTTTGTTACACAAGATATGCATAATGGCTAGAACAGTGCTACTGGTTTTTTGTTGTTGTTGTTGTTGTTGTGTTTTTTTTTTAACAGCGGAATATTACAATATTTATTATTCTCAATACACTAAATATGGAAAGGATATGCACGCATATCCTTCAAATAAATATATCAATGTTCACACTTTATTTAGCCCATCTTGTGCATACTGATTGTTAGATTGTATTGAGTTTATATCCTATCTTGTGTTTAAAATCATTGATATGACGAACCAAGCGACAATTAGCTTCCAAATTTACAGTGTAACAGATAAACATGTTAGCTGTAAAACCTTTTATCTTGAACGAATAAAACGATTATGTTCCTTAGTTAGGGCCATTTTCCTGTGAAACACTGTGTTGTCAGATCACGACCAACATCAATATTAAAGAACAAGAAATTACTTTTAGCAATGTTTTAAACAAAAAAAAAAACATTAAATGTGCCATTCCAATATGTGCTTTCATAGTTTCCAGACATTGTTTATTCAAAAAAACTATAAAGAAAGTGCAGTAAATCGCAAAATTAGCAACAAAATGCGTAAGTCATCTTTGACGCCACATTGGAAAATCAGTGAAGCGTGCGGTGGCAGCGATGAATGGATATTAGTTGGAAACACTCTCCTCCCTCTTGTTCGTAGTAATATAATTATGTTTTACAAGATTCAATTTGTGTAAGGTCATAGCTTCTCAGTATATAGCAAGCTAATCGAGCTGAACAGCGATTAACTGTTAAAGATTTTTTTACATGTGGTACCAGCGTTTTCAAGAGAGTAGTTTGCCATATCGCCTTATATATTGATGGTTTTAATGTTTTTTCTTCAGGTTCCAATCCAAGAAGGGCTGCGATGGTGATTCCCAGTATAAAAAATACTGTGATATGGACATGCGATTGGAGCTTAGTCGTAGACCCCTTCCTCCTTCGGGACAAACCTCGGCTTGCCTTGGTAAAATGGTAAAATATGATGGCTATCACCACTTTACACTTGTCAAGGTAAAGACAAAACAAACTAGTAATAGTTAATTCAGTGGGTGTTATTGATATTCATAATGATTGCTTCATCAATCAATGGAATATGAAACATAGACTGGATTCATTAGCCGCACATGCTACTGCATACAATGAAAACCCTAGTACATATCAAAGAACTGACGGTATATTAACCAAATCGGTACATGAACAGAATAGGTGAAGTTAATTACGTAAAGTAAATCCACGTCAGTAGTTTTATTGCCATACGGCATTCTTCCAAGACGACGGTAGGCTATGCTCCGATTATGAACTCGAGGCTGTGATCCCTGATAGGCTCTACCATGTCCTGACGGCCTTGACTCGACCTGACCCTTTCCGTGTTCAATTAACTGAGAGTAAAAAATAAGCAATAATTGTATATATATGTTAATTTTTTTCAGGGCGATCCCAAGAAGCCACTCTGTAAGTAATTGAATCCTTAGAACCCTGCATATCAAACAATTGCTTTAGAAACGTTTTTCTTCTCACCTTCATCGTTTTATATCCAGATTTGGTAATACCTTTTCTTATTGGAAATACGTTTGAACTCTTTTTGGTGCTTTTCGTGGTATTCAAAGAAGAGTAAATTTTAAATCGCTCATACATTAAATTTATGACTCTCTTTTTAGCTTGGTATATTTATTTTTACTTTAATTGTTTCCTTTTTTAGGAAAAAACGATTAATTGTCAGATTCAGGTGATACTAATGGAACTCAAATTATTTAACAACAACATTGGTTAAGACAGATTAGAAACTTAATAATAATGACACTTTAAGTGGATATAAACTAGTTTACACAAAAGTAATCTTCAAAGGATTTAACCAAATACAATAATATTAATCCCTACAAAAAGTAAATTATAAGAAAAAACATAAACATATGTCACAAAAACTTCAGAGGCAAAGGAACATGATGGGAATATGATGAGGTGCAAGTCATTCACGTGTATTCTCTCAGGGAGAGGGGAAGCGTAGGCAGTACCGTAAACTGTTTGTTACACATAATGAGTTAGAATATCCTGATTTTAGCAAATTAAACTTGACAAGAAAAAAGTTGTTGTTGGTGAAACGTATTGCGTTTGCGTTGGTGATAAATATAAATTTGGATATAATGCCAAGCTATTTCCAATATTTCATTTTATAATTATAAATATGTTTCTGATTTGGGAAGTTACTGGATTTCCTGGCGTGCTCGATTTTACTAATACTAAAGATTCCATCTATACGATTATAACGTCAATATACGTAAAGGTTTGAATGGATTTTATTTTCTACTGCCAGTTGATGTTGTTGTATAGTTGGTATGTTTTAATACAAAACATTTGCATTCCTGTAATTGGAGAATGGACGTGTAACAATTGTTCAAATATTCACAACAAATTCACATCAGATTCGATCATGAAATTGACATCATCAAAACCAGATTTTGATTTGATACAGAAACTTTCCCGTCCAGTAAATGGCGTTAGCACCTCATGAGGACTAACATGGTTGTGGCCGGGTTCGAAGATATTAAACACCGTCTCCAAAATAACGCATTGGTTCATTTTTCTCACTGTGTTTTTTTTCTTATAATTTTTATCAAAGTATGTTTACAAATATTAGTTCGATTGATTAAATACCTGTAAAAACTGTCAAATCTTCAGAAAAATTAAATTGAGTGCTTGCTAGTGCGTGGGTAAGCCCCTATGCTTTTTGCCCCATATAATAATGAGTTGGAATATCCTGCTTTTTGAAAAATAAACCTGATAATAAATAAGTTGTTGGTCGAAAAAGTTGTTGCCCTGCGTTGGTGATAAATATAATTTGCTTATAATGCCAATTGACATTGGTTGTTATTTAGTACCATAAATACAGTAATTAATACAATCCAGTACATAATAAAGAGTATTTGAGGAAGTACATTACAAGAATTGCTTTTTTTTATTTAGACAGATTTGAGGTACAGGCCATCGGTGGTAGCCTAGGCTAATCAAAGAGAAATTGCCAGTCATTAAATTAAGATATGTTGGATCATAAATCTATTTCCGGTATTTAATTTTTAAAAATGTTTATTTGGGAAGTAATCAGTGGATTTCATGATTTCAAACTTCAATCACCATCTCTAAATTTTTTACAAGTTTCATTAAAATGTCTTTACAAATATTACTTTAATTGATTAAATACCTGTAAAAGCTGTCAAATCTTCTGAAAATTCAAATTGATTACTTGCCGGCGCGTACACATTACCTGAACAGTTCAAGTGCTGAGTTAATGTGGTCAGCTACCATATCAGAACAGTTTATCATTTTTGTCGAATCGTCATTGAGGTAAGCTAGACGTTGAACTTTTTTATAACAACACGCACCAAACACTACCTTCATGGCTTCACGTCTGTATTGTCTTCTCTCTATTTTGTTTTGGTATTGTTTGATGTCGTTATGAATCACATTAACGTCAATAACCATTCTTAATATATATATATATAAATATATTAATATCTCGGAAATTGGACGAAATTTTTCTTTATAGCTTTAATCGTCATGTATTGGCTGTTCTTTCTGCTTCTCGTGGTGCAAAGCTGTGCTGCTACAAAGAAGAGACATCATAACAACACTTTAACAAGACACAATTGGAACGTAGGTAAGTAGGAGAATATTACATGCCCCTGGGGAGTCCGATTTCTTAAAACGTTGCCAGCGATGCAAGCTCGACGCCCCGAAATCAGTCACTCGCGTACCTTTAAGGGTAATTTTTTTTTTCGAAAAAAATTGAACTAAATTTCCCTTATTAATTATGCATCAGGAAAGTTTAGAGCTAAGCTTCTTTCATGTTATTTACTAAAAAGGGATGTTAGTCGGTAAACTTTCCTTGAAAAACAATGAATACCGAGGTCACCATGGTATTACAACACTATAATTATACGGCACTAGCATTTTATTGAGGAACTGGCCAGGATTCCAGTATTTTCCCTGGCTAATCCCCGGCATATTCTTAGAACAAAGGGTCACAATCAAAGAGTCAATTTTGAACATGGACTGAATGATGACATATAGAAAACCAATATTGCCAGCGTAGGTGTTTCTAATGAAACAATTGGAAGAGCTCGAGTTTGTAAGCTGGCCAAAATTGCTTGGTACGTGGACATAGCTATATTATTAATTTTGTAAGTTTATTCACCGTAGAGAGACTTAGACAGAAGAAGGACTAACGTCCGAAACGTCAGTTTCCACTATCCACTTAAATACTCTTCCAACTCTGTTGAGGATATTTTTAGGTACATCTATTTACTTGCTGTTACTGTAGAATCCTTAAATGTGTTGTCAAATATGTCCCATATGAAAAAAAAGCAAAAGATTTTTGCTGTTTTGGGAGCTGGAATCCATTGTTTTGCCCCCCAGATTGAGCTGCATTCCAACGAAAGGCAGGAGTCTACAGATCCTTGCTCCATGAACTTTCACGTAGTGTTCTTAGCATATAACTGCAACACTGTTTATTTATAGACAAAAAGAATGTAATGTCATCCAGTGAAAGAGCTAATAAGCTGAAAATCCTGACAATGGAAGGGCAATCTGGATGGCTGGAAATGGTTAAAAAGGAGGTACCAGAACATTTGAGAGATTTTTGAAAAAATAATGACTTTCTAGATTGCAACAAAAAAGGCACTTTAAACAGGTCTTATTAGGCTCATCTAAAATTTAATACTTACCTTAATAGATAACAACTCAAAAACACCAAGTTCGATGTATTTTAATTCCAAAACACAAGAGGACTAGATCACTGCTTCGGCCTCCTAGTTAAATCCAACGATCGTCCCTGCCTCTTATATACGTCTCCCTGTTGAAATTCGAGGCAATAAAAGGAAATAATCAAGATAGTTATCTTTAAATAACAATGATGTTATTTTGTTTCTGTAGATACAAAGTACAGCCGAAAAGATTTACCAGGAACTTCAAGAGGGAAGAGAGAAGAGAGAAAAAGATAACAACAAAAAAGAGGATTTCCTCGAACTTCAACAAGACTTGAGTATGTGATCAATAAAAAATAAACTCTAGTCATTCCCGAAACTCATAAGTGGATCAAAGCGTGTAACACGGTTCCATACTCTGAAATGTTCAGACTAATTAGCATAATTTTACAGCATATTGACCAATATTTGATACTTAACGTTAGATTCAAAATGGCCGCTTCATGCTGTAAATCAAATAATTGCAAAATTTCAAAGTTTTTAGAAATTTCCCTTTCTGTATTTTAATCTGTGTCGTTTATTCAGTTTGTAAGGTTTTTAATGTATAAAAGTTATGATTTTATTTAAAAAGGTTTTTCAACAAAAAAATCAAATATTAATTCCCGAGCAGTGAACCAAAGCAATGTTCTGTTGCTACACGGTTGAATCCCCTTATAAGTTTTGCTGGTCGTATACGCTATGGCTGGGGAGTTTTCAAGATAAACTTTATGCAAATTAGGACAATATCTGCTTATCTATTGTACAATATATTTTGCGTTTGTAATTTTGAGCTTTTTTATGGTCATACGCCGAATCGGAAAATGGCGTATGTTCTCGAGAACGAAACTAGTCAGTCGTCTAGGTAAGCACTTTATTTTCGGTCTTAGTTGTTGTTGTTGTTGTTGTAAACTATTACAAAAGTCATGCATGGAAACCGCTCTATTTGAAGTTAGCTACAATATAAGGATCAACACAAAACACTTTTCATGTGTGACCACTGGCTGGCGTTCGTTTCTGTGATCTCGCTCCAGTACACTAGTGAGCCGTCCGATTCGGTGTATAAGTATTTGCTTCTAATTTAATTTATATACTTTATTAAAGGTGCCCCAACACAACTAGTTACAGATGTCAAAGACATTCTAAGTAATAAATTCTCGGATATCGAAGCTCGGGCAATCATGGAAAATCGTCTAACAGAAATAATCACAAAATGGGAGGAGTACGATGACGAAGACAAGAAGAGTCTCATTGCGACCTTTGAAGTACTCAAGAAATATCTTGAACCTTATGGTAACGGCTACAAAAACCAGCTTCGTTCATTCAATGGAGCGGCGTACATACTTGGAGCGATTTCACAAAACTTTCCTGCCAATGGTCAACTTTACAGCGTTGGTATGGGCTTCAACACGCCTTTGATGGGTTTATTTGGCCAAGGAAAAGAATATGAATACTTTTTAGACCTCATTGAAAAACCCATTGAGGACGCTTTAACGAAGTTTCCTAATCCTACCCTCCAGCAACAAAAAAAAGGAATGGTTGATGCTATCAATTCCTACTCTCACTTTAATTATAAATTGATGATGGAAAAGCGACCAATCGAGGACGACGATCTGGAAACAATGCACTTCCAAGACACCAGTTTCATAGGAGAGCTTGCCACACAAATCGAAACCATGTTCAAGAATAACAAAGCAAATGAGGCTCAAAAGTGTTTGGCGTACTGTGAGCTATACACAAAGCTAACGCTTGTAAAAGACTTAATGTTAACACAACTTGTTAGCATGACGTCGATTTTCTCCAGAAAAGCAGCGCTATATGCAGCTTATCAACAACACATCCGAGACGCCACCTCGTTACTTCTTGAACCACTTTTCAACGCTGATTTCAGAAATAACATCCTGCGTTCTTTCAAAGTTGAACAAAACGTTATCACTAATGCTTATGCAACGGTTGTTCTGAGCCTTGGTATATACGATACCTCCCAAGATGGTCTCTACTGTCTTCGAACATCCCAAGGTTTACAAGATTATGTTTGGTTGACAGATGACGACACTTTTACATTTGGTGGAAAACCGTACACCACACTTGCTCCGCATATTGATAGCAGGAACTGTTATTGGAAGCTGGTGCCACAAGGAAATAAATTATTTTATGTTGTGAGCCAAAAAGAATGCGGAAGAACAAAAAACAGCCATTGCGGATGGATGCTGTCCGTGATTGAAAATGGTGGCGAAGCTTTTGCTAATCTTGAAGAAGAAAAGAATTTGTGGGACATTGACGGTGGGGTTTGGTTTAGGTAAATGTACTGTTGCGCTTGAAGATCTACTATTTTGTTGCAATGAGTATATCCAAATAATTGTAGCCTTTGCGAATAGAACAATCTAGTTTAGAAAGTTTTGCTGTATCCTGATATTCCAATGCTTTTTTGATTTGTAGTTTCAATTCCTGAACATTTCAAGATAGTCAATTCAATATAACTTAAATGTACCCGTTATAATATGGTTAAGATGTAGCCAAAAATTGTTCGATCGAAATGCAAATAACTTTCATTGTCTTCGTTGTGCAAATATTAATTTTAAGAGAT
This sequence comes from Diadumene lineata, assembly GCA_918843875.1. Taxonomy (NCBI): domain Eukaryota; kingdom Metazoa; phylum Cnidaria; class Anthozoa; order Actiniaria; family Diadumenidae; genus Diadumene; species Diadumene lineata. The sequence goes on from OU974082.1 coordinate 2,565,336, forward strand.
TATTACAGAAAAGCGTAAAAAAACGCTATTTTCATCTTCATTGACAATTGTCTTGTCAACGTACGACGAAGACAAAGCTGATCGATCTTTCATCTCTAAAGCATTAATAATCGGTATGTTTTAATCAATCAGATTCCGGCTTTCCGGCTACGCGTCAAGCGTATTAGTTGCTGCTTTGTTTTGTATGTATATTTAAAAAGAATCGACAAAATAAACAAACTGTAGTGATAATACAAATGCTCTGAGGCCGAAGTTCAAAACATCTTTATTACCTTGGTCAAACATTATCAAACTGTTGAAAAAACCTTTATGATTATTTTCTTTTTGTTCCTTCAGGATCCGAACCAGGAAGGGTTGCGATGGTAATTCCCAGTATAGTAAATACTGTAACAAGGACATGAGGGTGATACGTACCTATAGAAACAGACCAGGTTCTGTAGAAAGAACTTCGCTTCCTCTCGGTAAAATAGTACCAAGTGATGGCAAGAATCACTGGAGACTTATCAAGGTAAGGACAAAACAAATCAAAGTTCTTTGTGCGTTGTGTTGACATTTATGGCAATTGTTCATCAACCAGTGGTCAATCTATTTATTCTGACTGTGGATAACCGAGAAATTAAAGATTGGGATTAACTAGATCTACTGGCAGACAAAGCAATTACTATGAAACATATACACTGGCTTCAATAGACACATCGCTTCTGTGTCTAATGAAAAAGTATTTAAATAAAAGACGGCATATAAATTGAGACTGATCAAAACATGGACAAAAGTAAAACTGAGCTTTTAAGGTGCCCGTGTCGATTGTTCATTTAACATAAAGCTGGCCACCTAGAACGGTGCTTGTCTTTCAATCCGACTGAACCCGATCTTAAAGGTACCTACAATCTTGGACAAAACACTTGGGACAAAACACACATTTTTGTACGTTTTTTCAGTCTTATGGCTGTTGCTGCCCCCCTCCCCCCAGAACAATGTTGTTTTAGTCTAGAAATCACGCTTGGGATAGCTGTTATCCGGGCAACAACATTGAGACGGGGGAGGGGGGTCACATGTCTGAAAAATGCGCATGAATGTGTAAAATGCATTGAATAAAAAATAGGCGTTTTTGCGCACGCAGTCTCAAGTCATTTTGTCCAAGATTGTAGCTTACTCTGATTAATGAGCTAGAGGATGTGATCTCTGACCGGTGGTATCATGCCCTCGCTGCCTTGATTCGAGACGACCTTGAAGGCTCCTGATCAAGTTATCAGGATTTTTTTTAGAAAAATATGTAGAGATTGTATCGCTAAATTGAAAAATGGAAATAAAAGTGTATGGTCCAGTGTCAGTTTTCGAGATAAGGAATTTTGAATGAAACCATGTTTTACATTTTTGGAGAACAAATGAGGAAAAATGCATTTTTCATGGTCATGAAGTTTTAACTTGCAATTTCAACTAGACATTATTTTACACAAATGGGGATAAATGAATTATACCTGATTTAAAAATTTCTCAAAATTTACTGTTTTGTTTTCGTCTTCAAGTCAAAATCGCCTCTAAAAATAAAACCCTCAATCACTTACAATCGCTTCTTTATGTTGAAAAGTCATCAGGATTTTCTCAAATCTAAGTAAAAAGATAGAGTACCGCGAAAAAAATGAGACGGTTGAAGTATAATTTTTTAAGACTCCTAGTGTTATTTTTGTGTTGCCTTTTAGCAGGTTGTAGCACGCGCGCGGCGTGTTCAGCGGTAATTTGCTCGCGGGCAAAGGTTCTAATGGTTGTTGTTGTTCTTCTAAGGTAGTCAGGACGTTTAATAAACTATAATCGTATAATATACTAATCGTATTAATTTTTTTCAGGGCGATCCCAAGAAGCCACTCTGTAAGTAAAGCTTCCAGAACCCTGAAACTTTTTTCCCTGTTTTAATTTGCAAAGTAGTCTGTTGCTCACATCCTGATAGGTTAGAACATGCAAGTCTACCAGCGAATGCCATCACGCAACGCCCTCTCTAAGCGTGGCGTTATTACGATGACCGAACAAACCTGGACAGCTCTGATAGGATTCATTTTCATCTTATGCACTCTAAACCTATGTCATTCATTTAGCTTGATATATTTATTTTAACAATTTTGCATTTCGTTTTCCTTAGGAAAAAAGGTTAATTGCCAAATCCTCGTCGAAATGGAAATCAAATATTTTACAACGGCATGGCATGTGTCACGGTCTTAAAATAAAATCGAATAAACTATTATAATTGATGAATCACTATATACATAAATTTCAGGAGCGAAGTAAGATGATGGGCCAAGATGCAAAAGGCATAGCCTCCTCCGCATGCATCTCTTTTAATTGGGTTCCCTGTATCCCAAGCAAAACTGAACGAGAGCTACTGGAAACTAGCCTTTCAAACGGCACAAAATCGCCATAGAAAACCCAAATAAAGGAAGGAGTAGCCTGCGGACGAGGCTACACAAAGCATTCCCTTGTATTATTTTTCTTATTCTTTTTGTGGGGGTGGGGGTAAGGGGTTTTGAGGGAGGAGGATACTGTTTTTCACACATAATTAATGAGATGAAATAAACTGCTTGTTGCAAAACCGGCCGCAAACCTGACAACAAATAAGTGGCTGTTGGTGAAAACTGTTGCGCTTCTTTTCTTGGTAAATTTATGATAATTTAATTTGATTATAATATCAATACAATCCCAGGATTTCGTTGCATGAATATGTTTATTTGAGAAGTAATTGAATTTCTTGGCGTACTCGATTTTTTAACAGAAATGCCTCACGACAACGACTTACAATGACTTCTTAATATTGACTATATATTGAATACTTTCACTGTACAAACATATCAAAAATCGAAAAAGAAATGAGTTTTTGCTGAAGTTAATTTATAATTAAGTTTTATTATTTTATAATTGAATTTTAACAACCTGGTAGCCTATTTTGTTTTAATTTAAAGACAATGTATAGCGAGAAAGACCTTTTTTGGACCAACGAACTGAAACACAGAACCCTGCTTCTCTATAGCACTAGATAAAAATGTCAATGTAATTGACATTTAAATAAAACTGGCTGCGCCGGCTTCGTTGGTGAAAGTTATAGTTATACATGTTTAACACATTGCATGTAAAAGGAATATCGTATCGGACTTAAATAAGTAAACAATGCAAAACACAAACAATGTGATATGAACCAGCATAGTGATCATTTCTCAAGTTTATTTTTAAGGTTAATACATTAAATCAATATCGGTCTTTCTTTCTTTCTAGCTCTTATGTTATTTCATCCTCTTTCCCTAATGTGATTACCTTATTAAAGATCTTATCTAACTTATTTTGCATTTTGTGTTATATCAAGGGTTTTCCCCATGTTTTCTTAACTTGCTGAAGTGACTCCGTTGTTACTTACCAATGAACTAACTTAAATATCTGATACCTGGCTATTAAATACACTTAATCAAGTACCAGCAAAAAAAATAAAAAAAATCGAAAATCTAATAAATAGTCTCTCAAGCGTGGAGAAAGTTAATTGGATACTAATTGGCCAATTAATTTTTGATTAAAAACTTTCATTAGAGGCGAGTTCTATTATTATGACAAACCTCTACCAAGATTCTCCTGTGGTCTCCTGAAAAATAAAGGTAAAATCATTCAATGTTTTGACATTCCTGTACTTCCGCTGTTTGTTTAGTTGTAAAATGCATGTCACGACTAGGACTTGTTTACTTATTTGAAATTCATTTTTTTATTATTATTTGTCTTACTGTTTATTTTGATTAGTCTGTTAACTGCTGTCTCGGCAATTCATTATTTGTTCATTTGGATTTGCCTTTTTAATTGATTTCATTCAAGTGATATTAAGAGTAAACAAAACATTCGGAAATGCAAATTGCCCGAGTGCACGCATTAAAAGTGTACAACGTAAATACCACTAAATAGTGCTATTTTATGCTAATTCTGTTGTTTCTGTTGTCCTTTTGTTTAATTAGTGCTATTTACTTCTAAATAGTGACAACTGTTGCACGCATTTAAAGTTTGCACTTTAAAATAACACAACTATTAAATAAAAATAAGTGGACAATAGGAAACAATAACGGACTTCATGACACGCAGTATAGTGCTACAAAAGCTTCACGGTTGTATTGTCTTCTCTTTATTTTTTGGGGGTTTGTTGTAGTTTTTATTAAAGCATATTAACTTGCCATTGTTATGACAAGCAAAAACAAACTGGTACACCTGTTGCTGTTCATTTAGAGAAATCACAGAAGCTATTGTATTAAACATCGGTCATTAGAGAGTTGGCATATTTTGTTCCATCCAATTATGTATATCCAATCGCGCAAAAAAAGCTTATTCAATAATGGCATTTTCCTAATTTGAGTTTATATTTTCGTTAAATAAACTTGTTAATGATTCTACTGTTATTGCGATGATTGTAGTTGTTGTCAGTGCCACTTAAATGACTATTCATTCATTTTATTGATCTGCAATGAATGAACACAAATGTTGATAAATATAATTTTCATTTTTTTTATCATTTCCATTGCTAATGAATTCCTAGGAATTCAAATAAATGTTTGTATGGAAATTGTGCTATTGAATGGACGTTTTGCGCATTGCGTGCAAATTGTGTGCTAGAGAATGTACTAGCGCTTTGCGTGATTTCTCTTAATGAACAGCAAAAAGTGTAATATTAGAATCTCAACAGAATGTTATTATGTAGATTTGATCGTCATGCATTGGTTGTTCTTTCTGCTTTTCACCGTGCAAAGCTGTGCTGCTCTAAAGAAAAGCCACCATAATAAAACTTTAACAAGACACGATGTGAACGTCGGTGAGTAGGAGAATATTGCATCTGTGGAAAGGAATCCCTTGAAAAATAGCCAGGGATATTAGCTCCACACTAGAAAATCAGTATTCCTCAAGTCCCTCGCGTATTAAGAGTGTCCATCATGGTACAATACACGGAAATACACATTTCTCTTAAAAAAAAAACAACATGAAAACAAAAGTTACTGACAAAAAGCATTCCCTTATCAAGGATGCAAATTATGGTACGATCTCACACATGATATCATAAATGACTTACGTATTTTCAAGAAAAGAGTAGTAAATTCTTTTTTTCTCACATCAATCTTGAACTTTAATTTTCTTACAACCTCAAGATTTCACTATAACGTGAGTAATTTAGACAATTGTGTAAGTATTATATACATCGTTTAATATTTATTTCAACCACGCTTGTAACTGACCATCCCATTTTGGGAGTTGCAATTAAAGTATGTATGTATATGTATTCACCTCAGCACTTGGTATACCTCCTTGCTAAAGACCTTAAACTTGAGAACGAGGGAGACGTCGACGACGAGTTTGGACTTTATCTTTGTTCAAAAAAATGCAACATGCAATCAGTCATATTTAGTCAAAACGAGTTTATTGTTGACAACAACTTGTGAAAATGTAACTCTTACTTCAAAGAAAAACTCAGGGCACATGTGCATCGACTAAGTTTATGGCAACTCATAGTCGTCTTCGCAACTCGTCCTCATGCTTAAAGTCCTTCGCACATAAGTTTAGAGTACATTTTCTGTTTATTCAATTCATAGACAAAAAGAATGTGATGTCATCTAGTGAAAGAGCTAACAAATTAAAAATCTTGACAAAGGAAGGAAAACCTGGATGGCTAGAAATGGTCAAAAAGGAGGTAAACGTACATAGATATTAATTTGAATAAGCTAAGATTAAAAATATGGCAGCTAAACATTGAATACAAATGCTCTCTGCGTTAAATGAGAGCTTAAGAAAGCTTCCGGTATTTTTCTTTTGCTAACCGAAGACCGACAACAACACAGGCTACCGGAGTGGAGGTATCCTGTATTTGAGAGAGTGTGGTTGATCATCGTGAAATTGAGAAAAGGTTCCAAATTCTGATCTAATACTTTATAATTAGCTCTTAAATGATAACAACTCCAAAACACTGAATGTACTTTACGAGATCACTGGTTCGGCCCCTATTTTGATACAACGATCGCGTCCCCATCCTCATGAATATTTAATGTTCACGACGCTAAAAAATGAAAGACATAATATTTGCTTCTGCAGTTACAAAGTACAGCCGACAAGATTTACCAAGAACTTCAAGAGGGAAGAGAGAAGAGAGAAAAAGACAAACAAAGAAAAGAGGATTTCTATGAAATCCAGCAAGACTTGAGTATGTGATTAATAGATAAATGAACCATCTCACCAAGGCTATACAAATCAGAGCGTCCAGCAAAAAAGACAGCACTGTATTGAGATATCCAACACAGTTTACGCTATCGCCTTTATATGACGCTAGACTGATAGACTAAATGTCTTGTTCCATAACAATTGAATAAATTCGTAACACAATAGAAAACTGTGGATCTTGAATATATTCCATAATAAAGATGAAAGGTAGTGTTTTATCACTCTTGTTGTGGAAAACCTTACAAGCTTTGGCCGAGAAGGTTTCAGGTTAAACCTTGTGCAAATTTCTGAATATTTATTGTACAGAATGTTCTGCGGTCGTAATTGTATCCTTTTTTTTGTCATGAGAATCTTGTAATTGTTCTACTTCTTTATTAAAGGTGCCCCAACACAACTAGTATCAGAAATCAACGAGAATGTCGATAAAAAATTCGGCTCAGCTGTCGAAGCTCGAGACATAATGATGACTCGTCTGACAGAAGTAATCACAAAATGGGAGGAGTACGATGACGAAGACAAGAAGAGTCTCATTGCAACCTTTGAAGTACTCAAGAAATATATTGAGCCCTTTGGTAACTGCAACGAAAACTACCTTCGTATATTCAATGCAGCAGCCTACATACTTGGTGCGATTTCCAAAAACTTTCCTGCCAATGGCCAACTTTACAGTGTTGGTATGGGCTTTAACTCGGCTTTGATTGGTTTAATTGGTCAAGGCAAATTAAATGTGCCTTTTGTAGGACTAATTCGAAAACCAATTGAGGACACTTTAAAGAAGTTTCCTAATCCTTCCCTCCAGCAACACAAAAAAGGAATCGTTGATGCTATCCAATCCTACTCTCAGTTTAATAATGGTTTGATGATAAAAAAGCGACCAATTGAAGATGATGATCTTGCAGAAATGGTTTTCCAAGACACTAGTTTCATAGGAACGCTTGCCACACAAATCGAAACAATGCTTAAGAATAATAACGCAAACGAGGCTAAGAAGTGCTTGGCGTACTCTGAGTTATACGCAAAGCTAACGCTTTTGAAGGACTTAATGTTAACACAACTTGTAAGTATGACGTCGATTTTCTCCAGAAAGGCAGCGCTATATGCAGCTTATCAACAACACATCCGAGACGCCACCTCGTTACTTCTTGAACCACTGTTCAACGCTGATTTCAGTCGTAGCATCCTACGATCTTTCAATGTCGACCAAAACGTTATCACTAATGCTTATGCCACGGTTGTGCTGAGCCTTGGTATATATGATACCTCCCAAGATGGCCTTTACTGTATTCGAAGACATCAAAATCCACAAGATTTTGTTTGGTCTACAGATGACGACTCTTTAAAATTTGATGGCAAGCCTTACACCACGATTGCTCCTCATATTGATAGCAGGAACTGTTATTGGAAGATGGTGCCACAGGGAAATGATTTGTTTTATGTCGTGAACAAAAAAGAATGCGGAAAAACAAAAAACAGCCATTGTGGATGGATGCTGTCCGTGATTGAGAGTGATGGCGAAGGTTTTGCTACTCTTGCTGAAGAAAAAACTTTGTGGCGCATTGTTGGTGGAACTTGGTTCAGGTAAGCGGGTTGTACGTGCTGCTGCGTTTGCACTTCTACTATTTTGTTGCACAAGATATGCATAATGGCTAGAACAAGTACTGCCATAAAACAACAACGACAACAAGTATCTTTCTGACGAAATAATACCGTTGTTATTAATCATTCTTTGCAAGATACAATTTGTTTAAGTTAACAGCTTCTCAATATAGATAGGAAGCTCATCGAGCTTTTGAGCTGTTAACTGTTTTTCTTTTATATGCAATAGGTGGACTTGTCGTATGCAGCGGAACAAAACTATACAATTATCACCCGCTACCCGCAGGTTTTCGAGAGAGGGACATTTTCCCATTTCATCTTATATCTTGTTGGTAATGTGGTTTTGATGTTTTTTCCTTTAGGTTCCAATCCAAGAAAGGCTGCGATGGTGATTCCCAGTACAAAAAATACTGTAACATGGACATGCGAATGATAAATACTCGTAGAACCAGACCGGGTTCGGGAAAAATAACCTCGGCTTGCCTTGGTAAAATGGTAACATATGATGGCTTACACCACTTTACATTTGTCAAGGTAAAGACAAAACAACCTAGTAATAGTTCATTCATTGGATTATATTGAGATTTATATTGAGATTCATCAGCCACGCATGCTACTGCATACAATGAAAACCCTAGTATATCAAAGAACTGACGGTATATACATTGACACTGATCGGTACATGAACAGAAACATAAAGGAAAACAGAGCTTTCTAAGTATAACGCGTAGGTATAGTAAAGTAAAGCCACTTCACGACCCTTTTTGTGTTCAAAGATATTGGCGATAATGAATAATGACCAGTATATGTACTTTTTTTTCAGGGCGATCCCAAGAAGCCACTCTGTGAGTAAAACCTTAGTTAAGATTTCTGAGAATTTATTCCTTTTTTTTAATTTGTAGTGGAATTTATTGTATGTACGTCTATCAGCGACATATATATGGCATTCTTATTTATGCCATTCTTTTCAGCTTTATATTAGATACAGCTATTCTTGAAAAGGGTTTCAATGTGAAATGCTGATTTATTCAATAACAATGTCATTTGCATATATCAAGCTTTTAGTTTTCTTGTTTTTAATACAAAGCATCACATATGATATAGTTACATAGTGTATCATAATTATGTGAAGACGTTTTGTAGCTTTTGACTCATCATTTAAAAAAAAAATAAAAATCATGAGATATGCAAATGACTTTGCTATTCACAATAAATCAATATTTTAACAGGACAACCATATCAAAAAAAGCTAAATATTTGTAACATTTTGTTGTTTTTCCCTAGGAAAGAAAAAGGATGTCAGATTCACGTCAAAATGGAAAAATGTCAGTATGACATCACGGAGTTGAAACAAACTAAGAGTCAAGAAAAAAATAGTTTAATCGCTATATACAAAAATGATTAAATAAAAATAGCATTGGCACTTTAATGAATATGAAGTATAGTCTACAAAAACGTAATAGTTAAGAAGCCCTAGCTATAAACAACTGAGAAAATAATAAACGTATAAACATATAAAAGAATCATAAATATGCCATGAGTAAAAAAACACGATGCATTCTTTGGAGGGGAGGGGAAGCTTGGGGAAACTGTTTTCATCACTCGACTGTTGTGGACCTTAGAGGGCTTATTTTTAACGCTGTTCACAACAATTTTGAAATCGTGGACGCGAGCGATCATTGGTCACAACTAGCTCCCCTTGAGGCTTATTTCATCAAAACCACCTTCTATTAACGAATGGTTAAAAGCCTGTAAAGAATTAGAACTCTTCTAGTATTTAAACTGAACAAATTCTGTAACTGTAAAGGCATGATTATGTCTAAGAATAAAGTTGAAATATAGCTGAGTAAAAATTGAATTGTCTCTAATGATGTTATCAATCCTCGGATCGACAAGTTTCCCTTATCTTGCTTTATTCTTCTCTGTTCGAGTGGTTGTTTTATTTTAATTTTCTGTTCATTAAAATGTCTTTACAAATAGAGTGCATGCCATATAAGCGTGAAACAATTCCTAACTATTTAGGGCTTAATAGTATTTAGTTATCAACTACATAGTTATCAACTAACTAACAAAAGATGTGCAATAACACAAAACGTGCAACATTCCTTGTAACGTGTCTTTGAATTTCTTTGTGTCTTAGTTTATGCCTTGGCGCATTGTTAGTTAGTTGATAACTATGTAGTTGATAACTAAATACTATTTAGCGCTAAATAGTTAGGAATTGTTTCATGCTTATATGGCATGCACTCTATTACTTTAATTGATTAAATACCTGTAAAACCTGTCAAATCTTCAGTTAATTTAAATTGATTGATTGATTGTTGCTGCTGATGTTGTTGTATATAATATATAATAATAATATACAATATAATATAATATTCTTTAAATGCAGCATATCCACTGAGTGGTTCTTCATCTGCAATCTCTCACACTCACTACCTCTACATTTATGTTTCATCTCATACAAACACTACTCACGGTGTTGATTTTTGGTGGAGGGAGGAAAACAGGAGATCCCGGAGAAAAACCCTCGTGGCATGAGAGAGAAACAACACATTATAAACAAACTCAGTTCACATATCACCCAGACCGATCCAGGGATCGAACCCGGGTCACAGTGGTGAAAGGCCAGCGCTCTCACCGCTCGACCACCCATGCCACCCATAATATATATTCTGATGCAAACCCTTTGCATTACTGTAATTGTGAAATCGACATGTAACATTTATTCAAATATTCGCAACAAATCCAAATTAAATCAGGTTAATGAAATAGACATTATCAAATTCACTTTGTTTTGTGTATGGCAGTTTTCCAATACAGAAAACACCTCATGAGGGTTTTTAAAATGGTTGTACGTTCCTAATAAGTTCACATTTCTCAAATTTTCATTGCAGCTTTCATTAAAATGTCTTTACAAATATTACTTGAATTGATTAAATACCTGTAAAACCTGTCAAATCTTCAGTGAAATTAAATTGATTGCCACCTGGTGCGTGAACATGACCAGAACAGTTAAAGTGGTGAGTTCGTGTGGTCAGCTACCATATCAGAACAGTTTATCACTTTCGTCCAAACATTAATGAGGTAAGTTAGAAGTTGATTTTTTTATAACAAGCCATGTACAATAAGTACTCGCTTTAATTTAAACAAGATATAGAAATCAGTTAGTTGATCAAGGTACCTAGGCATGTAGATCTCTGAATCTGAATCACTGAAACGATTTGTTATTATTACCGTGCCCAGCCGCAAGGCGGCGGCACGGTCAAGTTTTACCTTTCATATGTTTTATACAGAGTTTTTGCTCGGGTCAAGTTTCAACACAAAACAATTTGGCCAAGAGGTCACATATTTAGAATTTTCAAGAAGTCAAATTTAGTGTCATGTAGTGGAAAATGAATGCTCGTTCAAAAAAAAAACGATCAAAACTCTGACAAACACACACACACCGTTTGCCGTTTGTAGACTCGCACTAAAAGAAGGCAAAGCGGAGCGTCGTCAGTTTCGAATCGAGTCGTTATGCGATCGCTCAAGACACAAAAAAATTCAAATGTTCAAATAACACTTCTCAGTTACACTGGGCACGGTAAGGTCTACGTAGTAGCTCTAGTTTTTCGAATATTCTGCTCCATTTGGCATTTTGTTTGTTTTGAGAAGTAAATCATTTTCTGACTCCATCAAATTCCATTTCATCAGTCCTAAAAGCAAACGGCGGAGCCTTTAAGTTTAATTTCATAGAGTTTTACAAAAAAATGAACTCGTAAAGCATTATATTTGTTTTGTGGATTGTGTCAAGACGTTAGATTTTTCCAATATTCTGGATAACTCCTGTGGTTGATTTTGCGCAAGTTTCTTTTTTGTGGCGCATATGAGCATATACACATGGAATATGCGCCTTATAAATATTAAATTTTTATTATTATATTATTATTATTTTTAAGGAAACCTTCAATCACGATGATTTGGCTACTGTTTCTGCTATTAGTGGTACATAATTGTGCACCTGAGAAAAAAAGCCATCTTCATAACAACAAAAACAACAAACACCAAGATAACAACGGTGAGTTAAAGAGACGATATGGTCCGAATTCTGACATAAGATGTCTATTTTCATGCTTTTTAACTTGGCTTTTCCCGTTGTTTTCAAAACGACCTGCCAACTCTCTCTACACCCAACATCCTTTGGACGGTACATCTATTACGAATTCAAACATCGCGCAGAATACAGGGACACATACGGGACTTTTCTTTTGTTCTGGCGCCAGATTCAAAACGCCGACAGCGAAGTTAATGAGCCGTTAATGAGCCATGTAGTCACATTTACAAAGAAAAGTGCTTAAAATGGTCAGACCTTGCTATGTAAAACCTGGTTTACACTGTTTTCGACAAATAACTAAAAAAATGAACATGGTGCAAATTAAAGATGAGATATTTATTTATCGTTTGCACCCTGTAAGTTGGGAAGATTTGTTTTCAAACATTTCTCTTTTTCATCTTCAAAAAAGGGCAATTTCAGTGCTAATTTGTATGTAAACCAATATTCACAAATATTCAACACAGTTTTTTTTGAGAATACACAAAGAAACAAAAAAATGAACATGGTGCATTCAAAAGATCTTGTTTTGGTGAATATTTTCCACATTTTTTGGTATTATTTTGACGTTTAGAAAGTTTCTCTTTTTTAATATGAATATTTAAGCTAGTTATTTCCATAACTTGCTACGGTCGATGTTTCTTTGTAGTTACCGTACAGATTATTTAGTTAATTGGCATTTTGTTTGTTTGGATTAGCACCCAACTTGTGTGATATTTTCTTTTGTGTTTTGACACAAAGGCGGAATTAGTGACAACACCACAATCCTGAAGTCGTTCCAAATCAATTCATTTTCGTTTATATATAAAGTAAGCTTCATCTATCTTGTCATTCTACAATCTGCTGTACGCCGGTTTCTAGTGATAATTTTTTCTTCTTCAGCGATTTGCGTAATTAACTCAACGTATTGATTGTGAAGATCAAGATTGATTAATTTGAGTGTATAATTACTTATTTCGGAAAGCTGAAATCGAAAGCTGGTTTGAAGCTGCAAAAGTCACAAGAAATGAATTTTAAACAACTCATTCGAATTTGAGTTGTCAGCTATAGTTTTTGAGTTTGTGAGAAGGCTATTTAAAAAAGTCACAAACAAACAAACTACACATTTTAAGGTTTCATTTGATATAAGTTTCATTGAGATTGGAAAAGAAATAAATTTTAAAAACAACTAATTCAAGCTTCAGTTGTCGGCGGCTTCACATTTCGAATTTGTGAAATTATGAGGGTTTTTTTGCTTTCAAACAAATTTGGTTTATGAACGCATCAAAAAAAGTCACAAGTAAACAAACTACAAATTTTAAGTTTCCATTTGATATAAGTTTCATTAAGATTGGAAATGAAATGAACTTTAAACAACTCATTTGAACTCGAGTTGTCGGCTTCATGTTTCTAGTTTGTGAGAAGGTCATTTTGAATGTTATTTTGCTTAAATTAAACAAGTCTGGTTTAATAAACGTATCAAAAAAGTCACAAACATAAACAAACTACACAATTTAAAGGTTCATTTGATATAAGTTTGGCCTATCATATGTAAACGCGCCATTTAGCTAGAAAAATTCCGGTAAGAGCGCTCAAACTACTCATATAGCTTTGTGCGCCGTTTGTCATTGAGAATGTTTAATAGCAAATTCGAACAAAATGTTCTGAGTGAAAATTATTAGTTTATTATTTCTTTATAGTTGGTGTAGACTTGCGAATTTTTCTTATTGTTGTATCATAACATTTTGACACGCACGAAAACAATAAGCGGATAAGACAACAATAGGTGGATTTTGGTATTGAATTCTGAAACCCTGTGTCCGTAATTGCCTGTAGCTTTGTCGGAAGAAATATTCAAACTAGCAGTGATAAAACAGCCAATCACAACCTTAAATCACACTGATTTATTCATATTTATGCCTAGTGTGAATAATTTAGCACCGTAAGTAAATGTCCCTGAGAACAATAGCATTCTGCGCGATGCAAAACAAGTAGCTTTATTTGTTTATTTAGACAAAAAGAGTCTTATGTCATCCAGTGAACGAGCTGAACAGTTGAAAATCCTTACAATGGAGGGTAAACCAGGATGGTTTGAGATGATGAAAAACAAGGTAACTGTTTTCTTTTGTTATGACGTATCTAGGAACTGAGCTCCACTTTAACCAACAAACTAATGCATTCACTTACTATTAATATTAGTTATTATTATTATTTAAACATTTATTATTTTTTCCTTAGTCACCTTTTAAGAATTGATCCCATGAAGTTCTATATGAATAATTTTTTACATAAATAGCAGATGTACATCATGATCACTAGCTGACGTATTTTTAACATGCTCTACCAAATAAAATATGTTTATGCTGCCTGATCCGATTTATAACTCTAATAGGAATAGGTATTGGCCGAGCTTAGTTTGATGAGGACGCACCCGAGACAGAACTGGAAACCAGTTTTGGCGTAAATTTTGGCCGCGAGAGTGGCCTGGTTTATTAACGTAAATAACTAATTATACAAAATGTAAATCTACTACTAAAATGTAGTGTTCTCATCAAAGGTGAGGGGAAAAACCGGCATGGCGCATATATGATATTGGAGAAAAATGGATGGAGAAGGGGTGGAGGAGGGTAAATTCCACCTTCGTGAAGCACTGATCCAGAGAGGCTGAGTAGAGGGGGCCTGGTGCCTATAGACACTCGCTTCCGGAAGTTCCCGTAAACGGATGTAAAATATAATTGATCAGCCAGAATAAAATCATTTATTTATTGCATAAATTAAATTGCCTATGCGTGTGTGTGTGTGTGTGTGTGTGTGTGTGTGTGTGTGTGTATCATACGGTATGTACCTGGTGATCATGACGTGTTCACAAAATAACTTCGCACTATCAAAACTGCATCATCCTTGCCTCTATCATATTCTTGAGTAGAGTCGTTTTGCATGTGTTTGGTGCAAATAACATAATCTAATTGTTACAAAAACTAAGTATTAATTCTTATTTGCTATGACATTTCTATGCTAGTTTTCCACTAAGTTCCTCTAATGGAAAAGCACTCTAACTTCTCAATGGATATTCACAGCTATTTCATTGTAATCGGTTTCTTGGAGGGTCATTCTCTTGGATTGGAATGGGCAAAATGCCTTTCCAAGAACATGTGGATGTATGATCCAGATTGATCTTTGCTCTATCCGTTCCGGGATCCGTACCCGGAGTCGCTTGTTCCTTCGGTGGGATCTAAAACATCTCTTATATGTTGCTCCCATTGAAGATGTTATATGTGCTCATGGTCTCCAACCTATGATGTATACGCAAGTTTATTTGGTAGTCAAAAGATCTGACCCTGTACCAGCTTTAACAAAAATAGAAAACTGTGCAAAAGATATAATCAACTGGATGATGAATAATAAACTTGTCTGTAATAACAGCAAAACTGCGTTATTTATTTTTCATCTCATCATCTTCCAAGTCAGGCCATTCGATCTATATTGACGACAAATAATAAATATAAATAAATAATAAATAAATAAATAAACTTTATTTCTATAGCGCACTTATCCTATGCTCAAGGCGCTTTACAACAATTTAAAATATTTATAATGATAAAAATTATACATATGTTTATGAAGAGAAAATACAATTGCTAAAAAAAAAAAAAAAAAAAAAAAAAAAAAAAAAAAAAAAAAAAAAAAAAAAAAAATTCAAAATGGATAATAAACAAAATAAAATTACATAAAAATATTTTTATGAAGAGAAAATACAATTGCTAAAAAATTCAAAATGGATAATAAACAAAATAAAATTACATAAAAATGTTTTTAAAAAGATGTGTTTTTAGCTGTTTTTTAAAATGTTCAATCGTCGTAGAATTTCGTATGTCCCATGGTAAGTTATTCCAGAGTCTTGGAGCCACATTGGAAAATGCTCGATCACCATAAGTTTTTGTAGATGATCTAGGCTCTATTAATAATTTGTTTGAGACAGATCGTAACGATCTGGAATACTGCCTGAAGTGAATTTTGGATCCTAAATAGTCAGGTGCTTTTTCATTGAGACATTTATATACGATAAGTAAAATTTTAAAAGTTGTTCTATAGTGTACAGGTAACCAATGCAGTTCTTGTAGCAATGGCGTGATATGATCAAATTTACGTCCTTGGCATACCACTCTGGCCGCAGTGTTCTGGACATATTGAAGTCTCTGTATATTATATTTCGGAAGTCCACATAGCAATGAATTACAGTAGTCCAGTTTAGATGTTACTAAAGCATGGACTATGGTAGCAGCAGATTCTTTTGTTAAGTACTTGCGGATTCTGGATACATTGCGGAGATGGTAGAATGATGACTTACAAACAGCAGACAGGTGAGTATCAAAAGACATAGTGTTATCAAATATCACACCCAAGCTTCTGGCTGAGGAAGATAAAGCAATGTTGTCATCCCCAACCCTCAGCGATTGAACAGGCGGTGATGCTCTGAATTTAGAGTGAAACAGAATAATTTCAGTTTTTTCGTGATTGAGTTTAAGTTCATTCAAGTTCATCCAGTTACAAATAGATGTGAGACAGTCTTCAATTTTAGCTTTCACTAGGTCAACTTCATGTGTTTTGAAGGAAAAATAAAGTTGGTTGTCATCGGCATACATGTGGTAGTTCAAACCATGTGACTGTATAACTTTGGCCAGTGGTGCAGTGTAAAGTAGATACAATATCGGTCCCAGTACAGATCCTTGTGGAACACCAATTTTTAGATCGCGTAGAGTGGAATTCGAATTATTTATGCTGACAAACTGAGTTCTACTAGATAGATAAGATCGAAACCATTCCAAAACTGTACCTTGAATACCAAAAGTATCTTTGAGACGACACATCAAACGTGAATGGTTCACCGTGTCAAAAGCTGCCGATAGATCTAAAAGTACCAGGAACACATTCTCTCCTCTGTCCAAGGACACCAAGATGTCATCTGTGATGGTAAGAAGAGCTGTTTCGGTACTATGGCATGCTTTATAAGCAGATTGCAGTGATTCGTGTAGGTTGTTGTTGATAAGATATTCATTCAGTTGCAGATATACAGTTTTTTCAATCAATTTGGAAATAAATTTCAGGTTTGAGACTGGACGAAAATTGGTAAATTGTTCAAAGTCTGCATTAGGCTTTTTCAGAAGTGGTGTTAATAAGGCGATCTTCAAGTCCTGTGGTATTACCCCAGTAGATAGGGATAAATTTATGATTGTTTTAAATACTGGAATAAGTTTGGTGTAATATTCTTTCATTATAGTGGCAGGCAATGGGTCTAGTGAGCACGACTTAATGTTAGATCTTGTGATTAAGTCAACTACATCTTTCTCAGAGACGGTTTCAAATTCCATAAACTAGACCCTGAATTCAGGGTTTACTCGTGCCCAAGAACGGAGGTTCTTAAAAACCGAAAACAAAACAAAACAAAAAACAAGAAACAAAACGACAAAAAATATGCAATACGGTTTCTTTGCGACATCTCGAACTTGCCTGCTCTTATAACACCACAGGCAGCCCAAGCAATCTAGTCGCTTCGCTCGCAGCAACTAAAAGGCAGGAAACTATCATCCATACCACCTCTTCTTTAACGGCAAAAAATACTCCAAAATCAACAAGAATTACACAAAAACTACATCAGCATAAAAGCTCAATAAACAAGATTTCAATAAATTGCACTTTACTTCAATTTTTCACGAAAAATAATGCAAATTTTCGCTTTTTCTTTCAAAATTCGGCAGATTTTCCAATCAGTTGAAGAGTGGACCAATAGCGAGTGGACATTATTCGTTGTTTGCCCTTTGTTATGTTTTCTCAATTTCGCAAAGTTCAGCCAAAAAAGAGATCCTTTTAGACTTGAAAAGTGACCAAATAGTCTCCTTTGGGTAAGATACCAAAAGATCCTTTTGAAATATTTGTCTTTTTTCTCTTTTGTTAATACACATCGCTAAACAATCGTTCTTCAAGTCGAGTGAGCGAACTTCGATATGTATACGTCTACAAGCTCGAAAATTCTCACTTTCACAATGAATTTCTTGCTACTTTTTGATCTTTTCACTTCTAATAATTCTTATTAACAATTCCACGAATTGTTTTTCCTTAAATTAAGTTTTATTTAGCTGTTTTGATGCGACATGGAAGCATTCGTTTTCATTTATTTGTTTAGCTGTTTTGATGCGACAGGGAAGCATTCGTTTTAATTATTTAAAAAAATTGTTTATTAAAAAATAACTGAATATAAAATTGCAAAAGAAAGATTACTTAAGAATAAGAAAAAAGAATATAAAAAAATAACCAAAAAAGAGATTGGCCGTTCGGAGACTTGAACTCGTACTACTTATATATAGCTCAATGGATCTCACGAACATCATGTTTGGCGCGATGGCAAGTCGGGTAAGGCGCAGCCTGACAATCGAAAGGTCGCAGGTTCGAGCCCGTGGTCGGTCCATAGAAATTTCTTTCTTTGTTAGTTAAATTAATCAGACCTGATGGAACTTGTCTGAACTTGTCTAAACTTCTAACAGCGAAAAAAAAGGAAAAAAACAACAAAAAAAACAAGAAACTCGCAGCAGACTAATACTCGTGCCAGAGGCCTGGGCACGAGTAACAAGGAAGAACAGGTTTTCTCAGTATCAGCCTCATTGTATTGCTCTTGATTCGTAGAAAATTCATTACGAATGTTCTCAATCTTTGTTGCAAAGAAGTTTGCAAATGAATTGGCTAATTCTTGATCATTCTTCGCTGATGGATAGTACGTATCATTGTTCTTCTGGAGTAACTTGTTAACTGTGCGGAAAAGTTGTTTAGGATCACCAGCATTTTTGTGAATAATGTTTGAGTAATATTCTTCTTTAGCTTTATACAACATTTCATTTACTACTGAGCATTGCTCTAGATACTTTATTTTGTCATGTTCAAGTTTAGTTGATCGCCACTTACGCTCTAGTCGACGTCGAGTTCTCTTCTGATCTGCTATTTCGTCACCATACCATGGGGCATTAGGCCTGTTGACTATTTTTCGAGATTTCATCGGTGCTAACCTGTCCAAAGTGTTTCGAAGAACAGTATCATATCTGGTGACCAGTGACTGAAGGTTGATATTTTCCTTGAGTAGGCCGGAACTATTGATCATTTCATCAAATGTCTTATAGTCGAAATTCTTAAGTCTACGAGAGAACACAGTTTTTCTTTGATTTGCTGGTTTCTGTAACTTTAGATTGAATATAATAGCTTTGTGATCAGATACAACAAATTGATTTAAGATTTTCACGTTGCTTACATCTAGGTTCTCAGAGTTGTTTCTAGTGATGACAAGATCCAATGTGTGCCCAAGATTATGGGTGGGGCCCGTAACATGCTGCGTGAGGTTGAACAGGTCCAATAGATTGATAAAACGATTTGTCATTCCATTAGCTATATCATCTATATGAAAGTTAAAGTCGCCCCATATCAACAGTTCTTCTGGACAAAGCACAGTTTCTTCAAGAAAGCTTGAAAATTCTTCGAAGAAAATATTTAGCATTGTACCCTCTGGGGGACGGTAAATAACAATCACTCTGAGCGATTTACGACCAACAAAAGTCATATCTAAACACTCAAATGATCTAAATGAATGATTCAGCACTCTTGTTTTGTCACTGATCGTTGATTTGAACAGCAGACCCACACCCCCACCCCTCCCTAATGGTCTGGGTGTGTGTGCGAAGCGATAGCCAGTTGGGCATAACTCACCAATAATGACGTCGTTGTCTTCAGTACCAAGCCACGTTTCTGTGATGCCAAGTAAATCAATGTTGTAGTCAACAACAAGATCTTTTGTTATAAGAGTTTTGTTGCATACTGATCTTGCATTGATGAGACAGGAGGTGAAAAATTTATTAAACGTGTGCATGGGTTGAGTCCCATTGAGACGCGGATGACATTGTATTGTTATTAGATTAGAAGTATTACGCGAAGCCTGTCGCCTGATGAGCTTTGATTCAGAGCGCGAAGAAACAATAGATGGAATACGGAATGTTGCAGGACCAGGATTAAGTTTGAATACAAGATCACCTTCTAACGGCAGATGAAAGGTGGCCACAGAATTTGCATAATAAGCGCTTGGTCGTCGATGACGCTTTATCTTCATTGTGCGTGAGGACAAAGGAAACAATACATTGTCGTTGACACTCCAGTGGTTCCAATGTACAATTTGATTTTGACAAAATCAGATGTTCGTGATTTGGGAATGCGACTGGATAATCATCTTACCATGGACATACATATAAAGAACATTTGTAAATCTGCTGCTATTGCACTGCGTCGTATTGGTAACATAAGGAAATACTTGGACATGGGCAATACAGAAAGACTGATCCATGCTTTTGTGACATCTAAAATTGATTACTGTAATAGTTTATTGTATGGTCTTCCAGAGAAATACCTTGGAAAGCTGCAACGAATCCAGAATTCTGCTGCTCGTACAGTTACAAAAATTACGAAGTCCGAGCACATCACCCCTGTTCTACGCAATCTTAACTGGCTGCCAGTATCTAAGCGTATCATTTTCAAACTTATGCTAATAACCTTCAAATCTGTCAACCTAATGGCTCCCAAGTATCTGACAGACCTTCTCCAAGAATATAGACCAGGTCGAGCACTTCGCTCATCAGCCGATCATTTACGCTTGAAAGAATGAAGGTTTAGAACTGACAGCTATGGTGGCAGGTCTTTTAGTGTATGTGCTCCAGGATTATGGAATCGGATACCACTTGAAGTACGTGAATCGCCATCGTTAGATGTCTTCAAGTCGCGGCTTAAGACCTATCTCTTTGAAAACTTAATTTAATTATCTTTACCATTGTTATTATTATATAATTTTAGTGAATAGATCATTTATTATAATTTTGTAAATTAACATTTGATAAATTGTAAAGCGCATCGAGAAATATTGGGATGCGCTTAACAAGAAATAAAATAATAATTATTATTATTATTACTCTTTACTAGATTCAAGCTAAGGCCGAACAACTACAAAAAGAAGTAGCAGAAGCGAAAATGAAGAGAGAAAGAGATTATCAGAAAAATGCTGATGAAGTAATAAGTAAGTTCATTCATTAAATACAGAAGACTACTGACATTTCCGAATAATATTTTTGACCCTCGGTCCTTTGGTTTTCAAAGTATTACATTATATGCTTAGAGAATCCAATATGCTCACTTGCAGCTTCTAATGAAAAAAATGAGTTCTTTTAGAACATCGCTGAACACCCGAATACAAAAAGGAAACAATAAACAGAATTTTAAATATACCTTATCTTTTCGCTTATTTTGCGAAGAAACAGAATACAGAAATATGAGACACATAAAAAAGAGGCACTTTTTTATATGCAGGTGCTCCAACCGACCTTGTACGAGATATTAAGTATAGTAAAGTGATGTTCTTCAAATGGACTGACTTTAAACTATGAACCGAACCTAAACTCAACCGCGTCTTTTCGGTTTATTTTGAAAAGTTATTAAGAATAGCACCTGTTTATAAGGAGGTACTGATGTACTGTTTATGTTCAGGCGCTCCAACCGAACTTGTACAAAGTATTACCTATGGTAAAATAAAGTACTTCAAATGGACTGACTTAAGAGAAAGAAGTTGGACGCAACTGCGAAGTTTACTTGAAAACTGGGGCTCTTACGATGAAGAAGACAAGAAAAGTATCATCGCTACCCTAAACGACATTCTTGCACATCTTGATGACTTTGGGAATGCCGAAACGAACCAAGACAAAGCTATGACTGCAGCTGCTTATATACTTTCGAGTATGTATCAAAACTTCCCACCAAATGGTCAACTATTTAGTGTTGATTTGGGCTTCAATTCTGCTGTGTTAGGATTATTTGGAACTGGCCCACATATGAAAGGTTTCCGAGACATTATCATTGATTCCATCGAGGGAACTTTGAAGAAGTTTCCCAACCCAACTCTTAAGAAGTACATGGACAGTCTTGTCTACACCTTGTATTATTCTCACTTAATTATTGGCAACCTTGCATCAAGTTGGCAAATTATTAAAGAGTTAGACTTAAGTGGTCTTAAGGCCCACGCTAAGTTTACAGATGGTACTAGGTTCATGGGTGAACTATCCACAATCATTGAAAATATGTTCAAGGCGAATAACCCAAGAGATGCCCAAAAGACTGTCGCCTACTGTGAGATGTATGCTAAGATTACACTTTTAAAGGACTTACTTTTGACACAGATTGTAAGCATGGCAAGCATTGATGCTCGTCTAACATACGAATATGTTGCATATCGAGAAACTATGCGTGAGTCAACGGGAGCTTTGCTTGAGCCTCTTTTCAACGCTGATTTCAATAGTAAAATTCTACCATCCTTTAAAACAGACGTCAATGTTGTGATCAATTCCTATGCAACGATAGTCCTGAACCTTGGAATGTACGATAAATCTCAAGATGGTCTCTACTGCCTTAGAACGTCTAAAGGATTACAAGACTTTGTGTGGTTGACAGACAACGATGCTTTTAAGTTTGGCGGGAAACCTTATACTACACTTGCTCCACATGACAACAAGAACTGCTATTGGAAGCTAGTACCGCAAGGAAATAACTTATTCTACGTCGTGAATAAGAAAGAATGCGGAAGATCAAGAGATAGTCATTGTGGTTGGATGCTATCGTGGATTGAAAATGACAACGACGCGTTTGCTAATCTTGATGACAAGGACAAACCCCTTTGGGATATTGCAGGTGGCGTCTGGTTCAGGTCAGTAGAATATGATTTTATTCCATTGTATTGTTCCCGGTTACTTTGTAGGGCAAGGATAGTACCAGTTTCTATCAATCCACGGTTCCTGAATATGCCCAATTCATTGCAAATTGTCAGTAGGTGGTTTCAACTACATGTATCACCTTCCTGTCATCGCTGTGCCTCTGGGTCGATTCGACCCACTTATAACAACTCGTCAAAAGGAGTTTGCTAGGAATGTTGCTCTCCGAATTTTCTCCCTCATCAATTAATCAATATGTGGCCAGTAGCGATGACATATCTAATGCACTAACTTTCTGTTATATTTCAAGGGTAACATTTCTGTGTTGTTGTACACACGCCCGAAACGTTAGTATATCGCCATGAATTATCGCTTTACGGTGTCCAAATAACATACCTTTTACAACTGTCTGTGTAGAAACAGCGACGCAGCCCACCGTAGTAGTATTTTTCTAGTTTTTATCTCACTAATACTCGGGTATGCTATTGAATGGTCGGCATATTCATTTCACTAACTCTCTTTTGGCACCTTTCAAATTTCAAACAAGCATCCCAACCTTGTTCGACACGAACTTTCCGCCCTGTAATTATGTTATAAAGACATTTATTAACGAGTTCAATGCCTTGTCTTTTGTCAGAATCCGAACCAGGAAAGGCTGTGAAAGTAACTCCAAGTACTGTAACAAGGACATGAGGGTGATACGTACCTATAGAAACAGACCAGGTTCTGGAGAAAGAACTTCGCTTCCACTTGGGAAGATAGTACCAAGTGATGGCAAGAACCACTGGAGACTTATCAAGGTAAGGATAAAACAAAACAAAGACTCAAATAGCTCTTTGTGGGTTGTATTCCACAGTAATTGATCATCAATCAGTAAAAATACCCTCGCCTACCAAAGCCAGTACCAAATATTTAAATAGTGTTTCAATAGTCTTCCATTTGCACAACAAATCCGAACGTTTCCTTAACATTTTGCGATGGAGGTGCATGTTGTTCATCACCAGATAATTAAGCGCTTCGATATCAACTTCTAGCAAACGCTATGCCGATCTATGCTAATTTTGGCTTTTTTGTACTGTTTTTCTTTACTCGTTTCAGGGAGATCCCAAGCAACCATTATGTAAGTAAACAAAATGTCAAGGAAGCATTTTTTATATCTTTTTAAAATTGACCAATTATATTCATCATTAAATCCGGAATTTCTCTATGATTGGATAGAGATACATGGGATTAGGTAGACAATTTACTTTCTTTAACCAGGTTTGCCTTTTTTAAATCGATGATGTTTAATTTGTATTTCAGAACCTTGAGGACCATTTTGAAAGACATAATATATAATCTACATGGATGTGAAGCAGGAAACGTGATGCATGATGCAAAAACAAAAGAAAAAAAACATAATGCACTTTATTTGAATAAAGAATAAAACATTAGATTTCAATTTTGGAGCCTTTACTCATTGCTCTCAACATCATTCCACATTCAACATCACTCCCTAAAGGCCCTCTCATGTCACCCATGGCAACCAGTGTTGCATTGTGTGCCACAGGTAAGGTCTATGATGGTGACTACTATAAAATATCTTCTACCACAAATGACACAGGAAGCCCAGGACCGCCATCTTGAAAACAGGACAAACTGAAAATTACATTTTTCACAGTTGTTCAAATGTTGCTATATCTCAGTGACTGAAATCCTAAAACACTATAGTTTATATAATAAAAAGTCATAAAGAGGTTGGAAAGAGTTAAATATAAATGACTTGGGAAAATTGCCTAGGATGTACAAATCAACGTACCAACGGCGGGATCGGTTGTTACAAACTCACACAACATCATGCTCTCCAAATTAAGTCCACACAAAAATTAATAAAAATACTGCGGAGGTTAAGAATATATACACTACTATTACTTCTCAACTATCAAGAAAAAGCGATGGCTTTAAGAAACTGAGCGCCTTTATCTAGTAATGTTAAATTTAGAACTTCGCATTCTGATGGGCGAATTATTTCAAATTTCTTACAAAACGTTTGTTTTTTAATACAACTCACTCACATTTTTAGAATTGTTTTCTTTGCTTATCGCCAAATTCACAGGCTCTCGAATTATGTATTTTCGGTGCATCTTCAATACAGCAAACTGCTATTTCTTGATCGTTTCGGAGAATAAAGAGAATAGTTGAGTTAGAGACTCAGCTGAAGTCGTTTTCCAGACATATCAAGCTTGTGCGTTACATATGATTGGTCAATACGTTGTGAAGAATATAGCAAACGCTACAATTGGTCCATTCCCATTTTTCAGAATGTGGATCAGTTTCATATAGTAAATTTGATAAGTTGGACACCGAGAGCGAAATATCATTAAGCAGAGATCGAACTTTCACCGACTTATGAAATTAGTCTAATGTTGTTGTATATAATATATATTCTGATGCAAAACCTTTGCATTACTGTAATTGTTAGATCGCGACATGTAACAATTATTCAAATATTCACAACAAATCCAAATCAGGTTCATGAAATCGACGTAATCAAAAGTAGACTTTGGTGTGTGTATGGTAACGATTTTACATACTGTAAACGATCTACACCACATCATTAGTATTAAAATGTTTGTATGTTCCTACAAATTAAATTCCTTCTGTTAAAAAAGTTTAAGTTCAAATTTCTCAAGTTCTTATTTTCATCTTTATCTTTATAAAGATGTCTTTACAAATATTACTTTAATTGATTAAATACCTGTAAAAACTGTCAAATCTTTAATAAAGTTAAATTGATTGCCACCTGGTGCGTAAACATGACCAGAACAGTTTAAGTGGTGTGTCCGTGTGGTCAGTGTATCACATCAGAAGAGTTTATCACTTTCGTCGAGACATTAATGAGGTAAGCCAGGAGTTGATTTTTTTATGACAATCCATGTAGAATAAGTACTCGCCTTGAGTTAAACAAGATATAGAAATCAGTTAGTCGATCAAGGTACCCAGTCATGTAGATCTCTGAATCTTAATCCCTGAAACGATTTGTTATTATTTTTCGAATATTCTGCTCCATTTGGCATTTCGCTTTTTTAAGTATTAAATATACTATACAAGATTCCGAAATATCAATTAGACCGCCTCCAAAAAAATCATGAATGCTGCTGCTGGCATTGTAAATCATCTACCAAGGCATGCTCATATCACCCCCACACTTATTCACCTTTACTGGCTTCCGGTACAGTTCAGGGCTGAATTCAAAATTGCTCTATTAGTATTTAAAATTCTACATGATCAAGCTCTATCATATCTGGCTGATCTTGTTCTTCTAAAGAAGCCTACACGTTACAACCTACGCAATAACAACCAAGTTCACGTTCCAAGAACTAAACGCAAAACTTTTGGTGACAGAGCTTTTGTCTCTGCTGCTCCCGCAATCTGGAATGCACTCCCTGAATCTGTGCGACTGTGCAATTCTATAAACTGTTTTAAAACATCATTGAAGACCAATCTATTCAAGACTGCATTTAATCTATAACATTTTTTTGTACTTTTTACTTGAACTATTCTATCATTTATTGACAATTATTTAATCTCATTTTTCCCCTACATTTATATATATCAAATCATATATGTTCGTTACTTAAAAACAATACAGTACAGATATATCCAATCTGATACTTTTGTAAATTTTGTATCTTTATATATTTGTATATATTTTATTCATTGTAAAGCGCAGCAGAATATTTTTTATATGATACGCTATATAAATTATTAAATTATTATTATTATATATTATTATTATTAAATCATTTTCCACTGACTCTATCACATTCCATGTCATAAGTCCTAAAAGCAAATAGCGAGCCTTTAATTTTTTTCATGGAGTTTTACCGAAAAATGGACTCGCAACTGTGGATTGTGTTAAGTCGCTAATGCTCGTGTTATTTTGTTTTTAGGAAACTTTCAATCATGATGATTTGGCTATTGTTTCTACTATTAATGGTACATAATTGTGCACCTGAGAAGAAAAGCCATCTTCATGACAAACAAAACAACAAACACCAAGATATCAATAGTAAGTTAAAGAAACGATATGGTCCGAAGTCTGCCATAAGATGTCTTTTTATTTGTTAATTCAGAAAAAAAAAAGTTTTATGTCATCCAGTGAACGAGCTGAAAAGTTGAAAATCCTGACAATGGAGGGTAAACCAGGATGGTTTGGGATGATGAAAAACAAGGTATCTGACTTTTTTTATTTCTCTTGCTGCGAGGCCACAAAATAACGTTTTCGCAATAACAAACTGCGTAATCCTTACTTCTGTTATATTCTGCAGTATAGAGCCGTTTAGCATGTACATGTTTGGTAAAAATAGCGTAAACAACTAAGTGGCAACAACTAAGTATGGATTCTGATTTGCTAAGTTATTTCCGGACTAAGTTTGATTAGCTCGTTGTGGTTGGTTCTATATTATAACAGTGCAAGTGGTTATATCTATGAGATTCCCCAAAAACACCGATGTCTTGGTAATCGGCTTCAGGGAGTGTCATTCTCTTGGATTGGAATGGGACAATAGGCATTCCAAGGAGATAAAAATGCGTCGATTTGGCTTGCTGTTTGCTCCATCCCTAGTCGGAGTCAGGCTTTTTTTTTAGATTTTTACATTGATTATTCGCTGGAATTTAAAACATATCTTAACTAGATACAAGCTAAGGCCGAACAACTACAAAAAGAAGTAGCAGAAGCAAAAATAAAGAGAGAAAGAGATTATCAGAAAAATGCTGATGAATTAATAAGTAAGTTCAGTCATTAAATACAGAAGACCACTGTTATTTTCGACAAATAATATTCTTGATTTCCCTCAGCTTGACAAAGTATAACCTTATGTTATCGTTTTGAATATATCTTTATACTTATGTTATATGCTATTACAATCAAATGTACTCACTTGCAGATTATACTAGACCACTTCAAGCTAACGTCCGCCATTTTGAATTGGGACAAAATCGGAAAAATTCTTAAGAAATTATCATTGATTTCTTCTAACTCGGTTCATTCGAGCTCAATATTCATAATTATTTTGTTTTTGAAAAACATAACTTCGTTATAGTCCATGAGCCAAGCCACTTTTCGTTACCACTCGGGGGGACGAAGGCTAACATATATCAAATTAAAGCTTATCATGAGTAGAATTCGAAAATATATGATGGAAATGTTGTCGGAGTAGCTTAAGGGTGTCACGTGACCTTGAAATTTGCATAATTAGCATATAAACCAATGATATACTGAGTGTACTAAAGTGTGACTTTTAGCATGTAGTTCTGCTCATTCTTCTTAAACTAAAGCTACAATAGATAAAATATAATGTCTGTAAAGTTATTTGTCACTTTTTAACGCTAATTAGTCACATGTCAGTGACGTCACTTCCGGTCAGGATAAAAAAAATCTGAGTTTTTTGTGTTGTTTAAGTATATTTATTTGTTTTCTCTTTTATATATGTTCAAAAGTACAATTCAAACCAATTTTGGCAAATATAACACTGAAAAAATTGTTAAGGATGTTCACAGGAATTGCTGTTGCGCATCATTTCTGCGCACGCAGGCAGAACAAACGACATTAACACGAGTGTAAGCTCTTTATTTGTTTGCTTTTTGTCCATTTTCTAGGTTTTGAGCAGAATTCCGCAGAAACAAAATCTACTTTTGTAGATTACACCTATAAGAAATTATGATCATTTGAATAAACAAAATTGAGATCATTGCACAGTTTCTATGTATTTGTTCTTTGTAAACTTTTTTGCAATCCATTTTGTTTCCTCAACGGCTCATGATACTCTGCCGTTGGTTGGAGGGATTCTAGACATGTCTTCTTGAAGTGACCAGCAGAGGCATTCTGCAGCTTTACGATAGTGTACCTAAAGGTGAGTGGTCTCGTTAAATCGCTATTATCTCATGAACTGCCTTTGTTACTGTGGTTGACACCATTGTGCGAAAAGGAAGGGCATAACTTTATTTATACACGGGAAATCATCAGTATATACAAGGTAAACCGCAGCAGAAACTGCATTTTAGACATTCAGTCCTAGGTTTTGGTTATGTTAATTTGCCTTCTGGCGTCCTTAGATTGTACATTTGGGGGTTCTCAGTAAATACCTTTTGTACATGTAAAGGCATTTTCTTATTGGTTACTTTAAACATCAGCACTGTCCTTTGTTTTTTACGTCTCAGTTAAATTTTGCCCCAATCTAAATCGACTAGAATATCCTTTAATTGTACGTCGCAATTATATTAAGTTACTGCTTTATTCTGTAGTTTTTGTAATCGATCACGCAAAGTCTTATTTGTATCACCCCATACCTCACTGCAATAGTCAATATACAATCACATTATATATATGAAAACAATAGTTACATAGGGTCGTATGCGCTTGAGATGAGGTCTTTTTAGCACAATATAAAGAACAATCTGGCGCAAACAGCAGTTCTCAATCACCTTCTATTCATATACAGATTATATGACGAAGTTACTCAATCGTGTCAATATAGGATATTACAAGCGATGATATATATAGCATTGGTATTAGCTAGAGATCAGTGAAGGAAGTCATTGACAGTGGACATATCAGTAGCTGGCGAATAGCCTATATTATTGGCAATGATTGTGTCTTTGTTGTGAACCATGGAGTTCTCAACTTTCACTTTTCCAAGTTTGGGTCCTATTTAAAATCACAAAAAGGTACAAGGGGTATTTTCTTCTTTGTCTTGTCCACCTTATTCACAATAATGTCTTGATGAGGAGCACAAGTTACAGGCTCAGTGGCGATACGATCAATACAAAGCGATGCACAACCCCGAGATGGATTTCTCTCACAGCTATTGATGTACATGAAGAGAAGTGTTTATACTCTGGGGCAGGTTCCATAAAGCCTGAATAGTGCTATTCATCGGAAATTCTATGGAATGGATACCTTTATCCATTATTTGTGCAACACTAATCCTGGTATATAGCTTCGAAGAGTGTCATGGCACGCAAGCTTTCACATGCACAAGGCTCTATCAACCGCTTTGAGATGAGAATACGCCCTTTATGAATCAATCGCTGCAATATGATGGACTACATGTATTAATGATTAAAACTTTAAAATAACGAAATATTTGTAAGCGATTTTATCGATCATGGTAACAGAATATCTTGAAACTAGTTTGTTTGTTTGCTCGCCTCTTTGGGCCATCCGATTGTATTCTTGTTTCTCTCAGAACTTGCTCGCACATAAGCATGGTCTGACCAATCCATTCGGGATTTGGTTATCATCCACCTGGACCTGTACACTAACAGTGCCCTCCCGTTCTATGAATTCATCGGCTTTTGGTGATATTTCTGAAAACAAACTGAAGCTTTGAGGAGACAAATGAAAACAATAATGAGCTTTTGAATCAGTGCGTTGCTTTGTTACAAAGCTGAGATTTCAACATCACAGCTCAATTTTTTACGTAAATTGGATCTTATTTAAAACTTGAGCGTCAGTTTGCCTTTGTTTCGAAATACTTTGTAGAGCATATCAACGCCTTTATTGACATATAGAAAAAATGCAAGCAACAAGCTTTGTTTCTGCTGAATTCTTCTCAAAGCCTGGAAAGTGGACAAAAATCAAACAAATAAAGAGCTCACACTCGTGTTAATGTCGTTTGTTCTGAGAATTTCTTAGGGCGTGTCTGCATGTGCAGAAATGATGCGCAACAGCAATTCCCATGAACATCTTTAACAATTCTTTTCAGTGTTATATTTTGCCAAAATTGGTTTGAATTGTATTTTAAAACATATATATATAAAAATAACGAATAAATATACTTAAACAACACAAAACCCTCAGACTTTTTTATCCTGACCGGAAGTGACGTCACTGACATGTGACTTATTAGCGTTAAAAGTGACAAATAACCTTACAGACATTATATTTTATCTGTTGTAGCTTTAGTTTATGAAGAATGAGTAGAACTACATGCTACAAGTCACGCTTTAGTACATTCAGTATATCATTGGTATATATGCTAATTATGCAAATTTCAAGGTCACGTGACACCCTTAAGCTACTCCGACAACATTTCCATCATATATTTTCGAATTCTACTCATGATAAGCTTTAATTTGATATATGTTGGCCTTCGTCCCCCCGAGTGGTAACGAACCACCATTTTTAGGCACTTGGCTCATGGACTATTATGTTTGTAGTAAAATTTTGTTGACATACTATAGTCATTTGATAAAGAAAATTGAGATTTTTG
Source organism: Diadumene lineata (assembly GCA_918843875.1). Classification (NCBI taxonomy): domain Eukaryota; kingdom Metazoa; phylum Cnidaria; class Anthozoa; order Actiniaria; family Diadumenidae; genus Diadumene; species Diadumene lineata. Next base: position 2,596,253 of record OU974082.1, read on the forward strand.
TTTTCAAAACAAAATGATCGGCAAACGAACTGCGCGCGTAGATCAAAATATTTAGAATACTTACACGCTCGAAAAAATAGTTCCATTTCTGGATAGGCCCCATTTTCCATCAGTTTACTGATATGTGATGTTTTTGTTATTTCAAGTTAAAAATGGAGCTTCAACGTGCGGAGGTAGTGGATGTTAAAGTGATGGCAATCTCTTAAGACATTTCCCGATTTTGCCCCAATTCAAAATGGCGGACGTTAACGTGAAGTGGTCTGTGAGAATTAATGGGTTTTTGAACTCTGATGAACACCCAAATGCAAAAACATAAAAGTCAACACGCAGAGTCTTACAGATACCGTAGCTTTTACTTTATTTTGTGAAGAATAATGTTTCTTAAGGCCTGATTATAAGGAGGTACTAATGTACTCTTTTTATGTTTAGGCGCTCCAACCGAACTTATACAAAATATTACCTATGGTAAAATAAAGTACTTCCAATGGGATGGAATTAGACAAAGAAGTTCGACACAACTGCAAATGTTACTTCAAAGCTGGGGCTCATACGACGAAGAAGACAAGAAAAGTGTTATCGCTACACTAAAAGATATTCTTGCACACCTTGATGACTTTGGGAATGCTGGAGCGAGTCAAGACAAAGCTATGATTGCAGCTGCCTACATACTTTCGAGTATGTATCAGAACTTCCCTCCAAATGGTCAGCTATTTAGCGTTGGTTTGGGCTTCAATTCCGCTGTGTTAGGGTTATTTGGAAGTGGCCCAAAGTTGAAAGGATATCGAGACATTATTGCAGATTCCATCGAGGGTACTTTGAAGAGGTTCCCAAACCCAACCCTTAACAAGTACATGGGCAATCTGGTCTTTACGTTGACTTATTCTTACATGACGGTTATAAGTTATGCATCACGTTCGCGAATTATCAACGCGGGAAATTTAAGAGCTCTTAGGATCAGTGCTAAGTTTACAGATGGTACTAGATTCATGGGTGAACTATCCACAATGATTGAAAATATGTTCAATGCGAATAACCCAAGCGATGCCCAAAAGGCTGTCGCCTACTGTGAGATGTATGCTAAGATTACACTTTTAAAGGACTTACTTTTGACCCAGATTGTAAGCATGGCAAGCAATGATGCTCGTCTAACATACGAATATGTTGCATATCGAGAAACTATGCGTGAGTCAACAGGAGCTTTGCTTGAGCCTCTTTTCAACGCTGATTTCAATAGTAAAATTCTACCAGCCTTTAAAACAGACGTCAATGTTGTCACCAATTCGTATGCAACAACTGTCCTGAATCTTGGAATGTATGATAAATCTCAAGATGGTCTCTACTGTCTTAGAACGTCTAAAGGATTACAAGACTTTGTGTGGTTGACAGACAACGATGCTTTTAAATTTGGCGGGAAACCTTATACTACACTTGCTCCACATGACAACAAGAACTGCTATTGGAAGCTAGTACCGCAAGGAAATAACTTATTCTACGTCGTGAATAAGAAAGAATGCGGAAGATCAAGAGATAGTCATTGTGGTTGGATGCTATCGTGGATTGAAAATGACAACGAAGCGTTTGCTAATCTTGATGACAAGGACAAACCCCTTTGGGATATTGCAGATGGCGTCTGGTTCAGGTCAGTAGAACATGATTTAATTCAATTTTATTGTTCCGGTTACTTTGTAAGGCAAGGATAGTACCAGTTTCTATCAATCCACGGTTCCTTAATATGCCCAATTCATTGCAAATTGTCAGTAGGTGGTTTCAACTACATGTATCACCTTCCTTTCATCGCTGTGGCCCGGGGTCGATTCGACCCGGTTATAACAACTGGTCAAAAGGAGTTTGCTGGAAATGTTGTTCTACGAATTTTCTCCCTCATCAATTAATCAATATGTGGCCAATAGCGATGGCATATCCAATCCAGTACCTCACTGTTATATTTCAAGGGTAACATTTCTGTGTTGTTGTACACACGCTCGAAACGTCAGTATCGTCATGAATTATCGCTGTATGGTGTCCAAATAACATACCTTTTACAACTGCTTTTGTAGAAACACCGACATAGACCACACTAGTATTTTACTAGTGTTAAGCTCACTAATAATCGGGTACGCTCATTTCACCAATTTTTTTATGGTGCCCTTCAAATTTCAAACAAGTATCCCAAACTTGTTTGACACGAGCTGTCCGCCCTGTCATTATGTTATAAAGACATTTATTAACGCGTTCAATGCCTTGCCTTTTGGCAGAATCCGAACCAGGAAAGGCTGCGAAAGCACCTCCAAGTACTGTAACAAGGACATGAGGGTCATTCGTACCTATAGAAACAGACCAGGTTCGGGAGAAAGAACTTCGCTTCCTCTTGGTAAAATAGTACCAAGTGATGGCAAGAACCACTGGAGACTTATCAAGGTAAAGACGAAACAAAACAAAGACTCAAATAGTTGTTTGTGTGTTATATTCTTGTATTTTACAGTAATTTGGCATCAATCAGTAAAAGTACCCCGTACCAAACCCATTATCAAATATTTGTTAGTGTTTTAATAGCCTTCCAGCTGCACAGCATGCACAGATCTCTGGCTCACGTTTCAGTAAAGCTGCTGATCCCCAGATTATTAAGCAGTAAAAGACGATATATGGGTTGAGACATGAACAAAAACAAAAATTTAAAACAGAGCTTGCCAAGTACCGCGCGTATAGGTAAAGTAAGGAAAATCGACTTTACTTATATAACGTCGGTAGTTTATTTGCCATACGTTATTCTATAAGGAATCCGACGGAAGTCTATGACTCTGATTACGAACTTACGTCCTCACGGCATTGACTCAACATGACCTTTTTTGTGCTCAATAAAATTGGCAGTAAAAGATAATCGATAATCGTATCTGTACATTTCTTTCAGGGTGATCCCAAGAAGCTACTTTGTAAGGAATACCTTTAGGTGCCTGAGACTTACTTCTGATTGAGGTTTGTTGCACTGTTGCACGATGTTATGGGCTTTTCTGGGTATTCAAATGACAAACTCAATTGCTTTTCAATCGAAGACAAATGGGACTTACATGGAAAAAATGAATGAAAAATTATCAGTAGTTTGACGTCTCAATATTGCGCAGGAACGCTGTGCGCGAGCAGTAATTCCCAGGACTGTCCTTAAACTCACATCCTGACAGATTAGGACATGCAAGTCTAATAGTGAATGTCATTCCGCAACGCATACTCTAAGCGTTGCGTATTACAATGAATGAAAAATGTCGAAGACGTTGAGAGGAACACCATCGACTGTTAAAAGTGGGAAATAAGCATTTTTCATACAAGAATCCAATTGTTATATGATCTGCACAATGTAGTAGATGGGGAAAATAGAATTTGATATTAACTGAAGTAAGCAAACAATAAATAAAACGAGTTTTTTGTTTTGCATACCATTAAGTAAATAAATGTATATTACAAAGTTCTTGCAAACAGTGTATATATATAGTATATATATTTTTTTCATTATGTGTTTTTTCCTTAGGAAAAAAAAGCTGGTCAGATTCACGTTAAAAGGGAATTGCAAAAGGCTATAACAACATGAAATTAAAACAAACTAAAAAATAATAAATATTTACATCGCTATATACAAAAATGTAAATAAAAATAGCCTTGGCACTTAAATGAATATAAACTAGTGTATACACATGTAATAGTCAACCAGACCCTAGCTATAAACAGCATGAATAATAATAAACATAAACATATACAAGAATCCAATAAATGTCTTCAAATATTTGCACTAGCAAATTCAAATCAGTTTCATAAAATCGACATAATCAAACCTAGACTTTGATTTGTGTATGGTAGTTTTCCCATAGAGTAAACAACGTTGGCACCTCATGAGGATTTATAATTTTTTTTATATAATTTTAATATTTCTATAGCGCACGGTCCATAGGATTAACATGTTTGTACGTTCCTACAAATTAAATCCGATCTCTTGAATAAAGCATCAATTCAAATTTCTTGAATTTTTATTACAATTTTCATTAAAATGTCTTTACAATCATTACTTCAATTGATTAAATACCTGTAAAAACTGTAAAATCTTCAGTAAACTTGAATTGATCACTTGCCGGCGCGTACACATTACCTGAACAGTTCAAGTGGTGAGTTAGTGTGGTCAGTGTATCATATCAGAACAGTTTATCACTTTCGTCGAGACATTGATGAGGTAAGATAGGAGTTGATTTTTTATGACAAGCCATGTAGAGTAAGTACTCGCATTAAGTTAAAAAATATTATAGAAACCAGGTACTTGATCGAAGTAACTAGTTCAACTAGGCGTGTAGATTTCTGAATCTTAATCACCGAAACTATTTGTTATTATTTTTCGAATATTCTGCTCCATTTGGCATGTCGTTTGTTTTTAGTAGTAAATCATTTTCTGACTCCATCAAATTCCATATCATCAGTCCTTAAAGCAAATGACGGGCCCTTAATTTTTGTTTCATAGGGTTATACGGGAAAATGAACTCGTAAAGCATTATTTTTGTTTTATGGATAGTGTCAAGACGTTGATTTTTCGCAATATTCATGATAACTACCGTGGTTAATTTTGCGCAAGTTTCTTTTTAAGGATACCTTCAATCACGATGATTTGGCTACTGTTTCTACTATTAGTGGTACATAATTGTGCACCTGAGAAGAAAAGCCATCTTCATAACAACAAAAACAACAAACACCAAGATAACAACGGTGAGTTCAAGAGAAGATATGGTCCGAATTCTGACATAAGATGTCTATTTTCATGCTTTTTAACTTGGCTTTACCTCTTGTTTTCAAAACGACCTGACAACTCTCTCCATAGATACAAAATCCTCTGGACGAAACATTTATGACGAATTCAAACAAAACAAGTAGCTTTATTTGTTTATTTAGACAAAAAGAGTCTTATGTCATCCAGTGAACGAGCTGAAAGGTTGAAAATCCTTACAATGGAGGGTAAACCAGGATGGTTTGAGATGATGAGAAACAAGGTAACTGTTTTCTGTTGCTATGAGGTTAGGACTTGTACTTCTCCAAAAAATAACGTTTTGGCACTAACAAACCTCGTAATCCTTGCCTCTTTTTATATTCTTCAGTAGAGTCGTTTTGATTGTGTTTGGTAAAAATAACATAATCTAGTTATTACAAAAACTAAGTATTAATTCTTATTTGCTATGACATTTCTATGCTAGTTTTCCACTAATTTCCTCTAATTGAAAAGCACTCTAACTTCTCAATAGATGTTCACAACTATTTCATTGTAATCGGTTTCTTGGAAGGTCATTCTCTTGGATTGGGAAGGGCCAATTGTATTTCCAAGAACATAATAAACGCATGATCCGGATTGATCTGTGCTCTATCTGTGCCGTGATCCGTGCCCGGAATCCCTTGTTTCTTCGATGGGATCTAAAACATCTCTTTCCTAGATACAAGCTAAGGCCGAACAACTACAAAAAGAAGTAGCAGAAGCGAAAATGAAGAGAGAAAGAGATTTTCAGAAAAATGCTGATGAAGTAATAAGTAAGTTCAGTCATTAAATACAGAAGACCACTGACATTTACGAAAAATAATATTTTTGACCTTCGGTCCTTTGGTTTTCAAAGTATTACATTATATTATTGTTTTGAATTTATCTTATTCTTATGTCATATGCTTGTAGAATCTAATATGCTCACTTGCAGCTTCTAATGAAAAATATGAGTTCTTTGAGAACATCGCTGAACATCCGAATGCAAAAAGGAAACAATTAACAAACAGAATTTTAAATATACCTTATCTATTCGTTTATTTTGCGAAGAATCAGAATACAGAAATATATGAGACCCATAAAAAAAGGCACTTTTTATATGCAGGTGCTCCAACCGACCTTGTACGAGATATTAAGTATGGTAAAGTAAGATTCTTCAAATGGACTGACTTTAAACTAAGAACCGAAACTCAACTTCGAATTTTACTTGACAACTGGAATTCTTACGATGAAGAAGACAAGAAAAATATAATTGCAACACTAAACGATATTCTTGTACACCTTGATGACTTTGGGAATGCCGAAACGAACCAAGACAAAGCTATGACCGCAGCTGCCTACATACTTGCGAGTATGTATCAGAACTTCCCTCCAAATGGTCAGCTATTTAGCGTTGGTTTGGGCTTCAACTCTGCTGTGTTAGGATTATTTGGAACTGGCCCACACATGAAAGGTTTTCGAGATATCATCTTTGATTCCATCGAGGGAACTTTGAAGAAGTTTCCCAACCCAACTCTTAAGAAGTACATGGACAATCTGGTCTTTACCTTGTTTTACTCTCACATAATGGTCAGCAATCATGCATCAAGTTGGCGAATTATCAACGAGGGAGACTTAAGTGGTCTTAGGACCAGTGCTAAGTTTACAGATGGTACTAGATTCATGGGTGAACTATCCACAATGATTGAAAATATGTTCAAGGCGAATAACCCAAGAGATGCCCAAAAGGCTGTAGCCTACTGTGAGATGTATGCTAAGATTACACTTTTAAAGGACTTACTTTTGACCCAGATTGTAAGCATGGCAAGCATTGATGCTCGTCTAACATACGAATATGTTGCATATCGAGAAGCTATGCGTGAATCCACAGGAGCTTTGCTTGAGCCTCTTTTCAACGCTGATTTCAATAGTAAAATTCTACCAGCCTTTAAAACAGACGTGAATGTTGTCACCAATTCCTATGCAACGATAGTCCTGAACCTTGGAATGTACGATAAATCTCAAGATGGTCTCTACTGTCTTAGAACGTCTAAAGGATTACAAGACTTTGTGTGGTTGACAGACAACGATGCTTTTAAATTTGGCGGGAAACCTTATACAACACTAGCTCCACATGACAACAAGAACTGCTATTGGAAACTAGTACCACAAGGAAATAACTTATTCTACGTCGTGAATAAGAAAGAATGCGGAAAATCAAGAGATAGTCATTGTGGTTGGATGCTATCGTGGATTGAAAATGACAACGAAGCGTTTGCTAATCTTGATGACAAGGACAACCCCCTTTGGGATATTGCAGGTGGCGTCTGGTTCAGGTCAGTAAAACTTGATTTCTTTCCTTGTAGTGTTCCCAGTTACTTTGTAAGGTAAGGAGAGTGCCAGTTTCTATCAATCCACGGTTCCTGAATATGCTCAATTCAATTCAAATTGTCAGTAGGTGGTTTCAACTACATGTATCACCTTCCTTTCATCGCTGTGGCCCGGGTCGATTCGACCCGCTTATGACAACTAATGAAACGGAGTTTACTTGAAATGTTGTTCTCCGAGTTTTCTCCCTCATCAGTTAATCAATATGTGGCCAGTAGCGATGGCATATCCAATCCACTGCCTTTGTGTTATATTTCAAGGGTAACACTTCTGTGTTGTTGTACACACGCCCGAAACGTTAGTATATCGCCATGAATTATCGCTTTACGGTGTCCAAATAACATACCTTTTACAACTGCCTGTGTAGAAACAGCGACGCAGCCCACCCTAGTTGTATTTTACTAGTTTTTATCTCACTAATACTCGGGTATGCTAGTGAATGGTCGGCCATATTCATTTCACTAACTCTCTTTTGGCACCTTTCAAATTTCAAACAAACATCCCAACCTTGGTCGACACGAACTTTCCGCCTTGTCATTATGCTATTAAGACATTTATTAACGCATTCAATGCCTTGTCTTCTGTCAGAATCCGAACAAGGAAAGGCTGTGAAAGTAACTCCAAGTACTGTAACAAGGACATGAGGGTGATACGTACCTATAGAAACAGACCAGGTTCTGGAGAAAGAACTTCGCTCCCTCTTGGTAAAATAGTACCAAGTGATGGCAAGAACCACTGGAGACTTATCAAGGTAAGGATAAAACAAATCAAAGACTCAAATAGCTCTTTGTAGGTTGTATTCCACAGTAATTGATCATCAATCAGGAAAAATACCCTCGCGCGTACCAAACCCAGTACCAAATGTTTAAAAAGTGTTTCGATAGTCTTGCATTTGCACAACAAATCTGAACTTTGGCTCACGTTTCCATAAGATTCTGCAATGGTGGTGCATTCTGCTCATCATCAGATAATTATCAGATAATTCGATTCCAGCATCTAGCAAACGCTATACCGATCTATGGTAATTTTGAGATTTTTTTTACTTTCTTGTATATACTGTTTTTGTTCTTTATTCCTTTCAGGGGGATCCCAAGCAACCATTATGTAAGTAAACAAAACATCAATTAAGCCATTTTGTATTTATCATATTATATATCGTTTCAGTCAGTAATGAACCAATTATATTCATCATTTAATCTAGAATTTCTCTATGATTGGCACAGGGCTACGTAGACGATTTATTTTCTTCAACAAAATTTGTTTCTTAAGCTTTCATTTTTAATTTGTATTTCAGAAACCGGAGGACCATTTTGAAAGACATATTATATAATCTACATGGAAATTAAGCAAGAAACGTATTGCATGATGCACTTGATTTGAATAAACAATAAAACATTACATTTCAATTTTGGAGCCTTTCCTCATTGCTCTCCACATCATTCCACATTCAACATCACTCCCTAAACGCCCTCTCATGTTACCCATGACATCCAGTGCTGCATTGTGTGAGACAGGTAAGGTATATGACGGCGACTATATCTTCTACCACAAATGACACAGGCAGCCCAGGATCGCCATCTTGAAAACAGGACAAACAGATCGCCTGGGCTGCCTGTCGGTATAGTTATCACGAGTCATCTAAACCATGGTGCTTTGCATGCCTCTGATCTATACCAAAAGGTTTGATCAGCCATATTAGAGGTCACCAAAAGACATACAGTCCCATGACTAATTACTAGAAAAAAAATAATTATTTAGAATTGTCTAACTCATGTCAAAAGAATAAATTCGGAAGAGTTCCTCATTGGCTATTACTTGATTTTTGAGTACATTTTGTAAATTTGTTTAGTTGGCTTTTAAGGTAGAGTGCACACACTAAAAACATAAACACCACTAAATTTTCTATTTCATGCTAATTCTATTGTTTTCCTTTGCTTAAGTAGTGCTTTTTTCCACTAAATAGAGACAACTGCTGCACACATTTATTTTTTCATTCTAATTGTATGCAGAGGTATGCAAAGTATTGGGCAGGGGTTGAAAGAGCTCCTTTAACATTGGATTTGCCTAAACCAAACTCGAAACAACCTCAAGAGACAAATATCATGGACCATTTTAGTATCTAGTTTATTTACTACTCATAAAATGATTGAAAGCATTATGAATGTCAGTTTACAAAACACCAAGGAGATCCAATGCAAAGTGAATGGTTGAGCCAAGGCAAGCAAACAGACCAAAGTAGCCAAAACCACCATACATGCGTTTGGAAGGATCTACAAAAATAAACAACAATAACAATCTTTAATTCTGTTGTAACCATCATTTACAAACATTTTAACTTAAAAGTTTCCTTTCAGATTATATTAATGGAACTTAAAAACTATATTACCCTTCAGGAACAAATGGCATGGTTAATTCTCTCACTTTTATTCTTTTAATTTTTTAACACTTGTAATTCAACTTTGTGGTGCGATATGTGTTTTTTCAATAAACCTTTACTATTATTATTATTACCCGGCCTACCAGACCAAGTACATTCCAACACTTTCTAGTGTTTCTAGGTTTCAATATCAAAAACTGATGCATCAATGAAAAATACACCTATTTCAAAAAATGTTGTAAGAGAAAATGCGGAATCATGGATGCCGGTAGTAAATTATTCACAGTTGACACAAAAAGTAAGACACCAAAATGTAGTAATTTAACTATCATAAAATATACAAAGTGAAAAAAAATGTTTTGACAATTGAATACTCCTTTCTTTATTTGGGCTTTCTTTGGCATTTTTGTGCCGTTTGGGTTTGCTGTGGATGTGATGGAGAGAGACTACCCTCCCCCTACCCCACCATGTTTTTTAGACTAGTTTTCGGTAGCTCTCAGTCAGTTTTCTTGATACAGGGAACCCAAAGGAGATGCATGCAGAGGAGGCTATGTTCTGACATTCAATTACTGCAAAAACTAAATAATGTTATCATACATAATTACTCACTATCTTCATTCTGATTGGTCGAACATGCGCAGCTATTTTGTGATATCCTGTGAGCTTGACATTCAATGCTGTGCTTGCTGTGATGGCTTTGCATACCCCATTTATCAAAAAAGGCAGTACGTTTTGCTTGTTTGTTTTCTTTTTTTTCACAAAATGTATGATAATAAAGCACTTATAAATTTCGGTTTTGCATGATATCGTAAATTATCAAGACTTCAGCTGTGTTATCTGCCTCAGTCTATGGCTTCTATTAACAGCTTCGGGTCTTGATAATTTATGATATTATGCTAATAAGTATAGCAATAGCCCTGAAGCGAGATGACACTTTAACACCGTCACTATACCATAATAGTTTTTATAATCCTTTCATATTAAAATGTTTTTATTCTCTCGAGAATACAGGAACAATAGTCATAATTAGTGAACAAAAGCAATGTGAAAAGGATTCTGGTCTAAAGACGGGGGTAAAACGTCATCATGCTTCAGGCTTATTATTGCTAAGTGTAACCTACCTCCAGTGTAGTACCCATGAGCATAGGCAAGTCTTCCAACAATCCAAACCAGTCCACCAACTGAACAAACAATCTAGTACCAAACACACAGATATAATGTGGTGCTTTTTTTATACAGTTCAAGACATCATTTATTAAGTAGAATGGAAGCATTTGAGTCATTTTCACAAGAGTGGAAAATGGTGTGGTTACGATACTGCTATGATACAGCAGATGATTGGAAAGTTTTTGTTAAAACTATGGCTATAATACAATACAGCACTGCTGCCCACTCATACAAAAATGACTATATATTGTACCATTTAAACCGGTACTTTTGAAAAAGGCTGAGCTGTTATATGCTCAGTTGATCAGGTTATATTTCTTTGAAAAAAATTGTTTTGCTTGGTCAAGCTCTGGGATACATACAATGTTTTTTTAACTGTACAATGTTTGTACTATTTAGAAATTTGTGTTTCACAGCAAACCTGGACTAATATGAACTGTATAGGTATTAGATGTTTTTGTTCCTGTCAACTGCAACTTTAGTGCACAGGCTCAAGCATTCCAAGGTAGTCAGTCATCTTAAGGTAGCTTACTGGGTGTTTTAGTTCTCCAATCAGCCTTGTTAAATAAAGACTACTATAATTTTACTACTATTACTACTTAGCTAGCTTACCGGGTGTTTTAGGCCTCCAATAAACAGAGTCATCAAAAACTGTGGGTAATTTTCCAGGCTACAATACAATGAAAAATCAATTAGTGCAATAACTAAATAACACAGAAAAAAAATATATATATAAAAATAACAAGATACTAGTAACTAAGCAAATTCATGTATATTTAATTCTCAAATTGTGTCTGTGATACTAAAATTTATCTTACGTATTTTGATGAGCCCTTTGAACGCAGTTGAAGACCTTTTCTTTATCATCATACATCTTGGGGTACTAAAAAAAAAACAAGCATAAATCATACATATACCATCTAATGTGTTTTACTTGGCTAAAATAAAGTGAGTAAACAGAAAACAGTGCTCCCTAATGTTAGTAGTTGAGTGTGTTGAGTGAGCAAGTTGCAGAGCAAAGCTGATCAGATATTCAATCTCGCAAGCAGGACAACACTAAATATGTTTGGCAATATTCAAGTAAGGAGTATGAAAATACCCGGCCATTATAAGAGCCGAATTAATTGTTTTACGAACTGTTCCTTCCAAACTTTGTTTCGATGTACTTGGTCATTTTTGAACAGTAAATCAATTTCCTAGGGTAGAGTCTACTGCAGCAGGGACCGCGGAGTATGTTGCAAAGTGGCGGAGGGGCCATACACGGCATGCATTTATATTAAGAAAATGATAATATTATAAAGAAGAAGAAGTAAAAAAAAACTTTTGAGGATAATTATTATTTGGATTATTTGTATTTCTATTTTTTAGGCTGTAACATTCTCTGCAATTGATTAATTTGAAATAAACTCCTCCTGATTGATTGATGGTCAAGAACAGACCAAGTCAAAACAAATATTGTTTTGAATCAATGATTGCAAACCTAACCCTAAACATAACCTCATTTAAACCTAACCACAAACCAAACCCTAACCCTAACTATGAGAGTTAAATGTAAATACGATTCAATTTAAAAAATTTTTTGCACGTAACCACATATGTAGCAAGAGGGTAAGTATTATTGCCCCCGCAGGGTTTTGGCCCAGAGTCCAAAACCCGAGGAGGCATATTAGAGTTCCCCGGACGTAAAAGGGAGAGAGAGGTCTGGTACTTATATTTGGTTTGGTAGAAAAAATCTCGATTTGATCGACGAGGCGCGCATCTGGATATCGGGATATCATTGCTATGTCGGGAAATTTTTACGTCCCTCCCAATGAAAATATTTAATAAGGACATAAAGGACAGCATACACAAAGAATTAACCTAAAAATTCGAAGATGACAAAGTCTGTCTGGAAAAACTAGCCGGCCACGGGATTTCGCACGAGGTGAATCCAGTGAGGAAATTGAAAGTGTTTGCAAGGTACGTAATTCTAAAAAAATCGACTCAAATAATCATTTACTTGACGTTTTAGTTATTGTATAGCATCAGGAAATTATAACAAATGTATCTTTTTATGTTAATGTATTATTTCATGTCAATAAGTAGCTCGATTTACCGATTGTAAGACACAAGACTCGATTCACGAAACAATCCAGTCAACTGAAACGTGTATTCAGCCACCAAAAATGTATCCAAAGCGTATGAAAAAGCTTGTGCTCTTACTGCAAGCTTCATTTCAATTATTTAAGACCAAAATTACAACATTTTTGACGTTGATGGTCTATTTAATCGTACTGCAACCAGTACAATTGCATTTTTGTGAACGAGCTTTTCAAGTAATTAACATCTAATAATTAGTTGATACAATTGCCTAACTTTTATATAATTTCTATTAAATTCAGAGAATAAAGATCTGTTACAGCTCCACTTGGTTTCAACTTGTCAAGCTTCCAATATTGTTAGCTTTAATTACAGGGTAGTGCTTATTTTACCGCACAGTATAGTTGTTTGCACTCCATTACTTACAGTTAAAATTAAAATTAGTGATATTCTTCCAAAGCTGTTCTAACAATAATTGTGCTCTATTAGTTGCCTTTGATTCAAATCTTGCCATAGTCAAAATAGACACCAGAAATCCTAATTTATTGTTGCCATTTATAGTTGTGTTATTAGTTATATAGAACAATGTAGAGTGTGTACAACAAATGTGTTGAACAATTCAGTGCCAAATAGTCATTCCTTGAGTCGTTACACTTATCTGTGAAATCATGATTATTACTACTTAGTAACTATTAACTATTTGTCACTATCACCCAACCAAAACATTACTGTTTCTTTTGTCAGGGTATTGTGTTCTGGTGTAGTGCTAGTGACAAACAGTCAGCAAATAGTGTGTACACACTAAAAGTGTGCAACATAAATACCACTACATAGTGTTATTTTTTTCTAATTCTATTGTTTTCTTGTTTAATTAGTGCTATTTACTACGAAATTGTGATCACTGTTGCACACATTTAGTGTTTGCACTCTAGCCACCATTTGTTTGTAGTTAGTTTGTTTTTGTTTCATGGTTTTCCTGCGCTTGCTCCACCTTACTTATATTTCGCACATTAAGCATAACAAATCCAACTCCCACTTTGCATCAGTTGTAGTTTATTAGTTGTTTATATTCATCCTGTTAATTAATTAAAATAAATAAATGGATGATGTTAAAAACTTAGTCATCTTAGTCATTTTATAAATTCCTCTTTTTTTCCCTCCACATAATGACAGATAATGTCTGATAACTTAGTACCAAATTCTACAAAGACAAAATTACAACAACCATAACAAAAACATTTGCTGTTTCAAGCCCTTCCTATTGTGAAAAATGATACTAAGCTTCTTACAGCATTCATTCTAAGTCAAATCACAGCTTCTTACAGCATTCATTCTAAGTCAAATCACAGATTTAACAGCGGGGGCAGATTTAGTGAGAACTATTACTAGTATTATAAATGGGCCGGCTTTGTACATTTGTACCTCAAGTAAAAAAACAAACACAGCTGATATTATGATCTAGATCAGTATGTCAGTGAGTTTTTTTACAAACAATTTCATATTTTCACGTCAACTTGCTTATTTTTTAACTAACAACATTGCTTATTCAGAGAAAGTTTTAAAAAATTGACATGTCATAACACAAAACATTCCAAACTGGACATTCACTTTCGCTTTCAAAACCTTTCCCTTAATTTGCGATTTTTGCAAGTAAAACATCTCTCATTTCTACTCATCTATCTAAATAACCATAATCCCTCACATAAATAAAGACATTTGACTGGACGAAATTTACTCCGACTTGAACAAGAAATGCAGAATGACGATGCAAAAAAACTCTTTTGTTCATCGAACCGTTAAAATATTAAATGCAAAGCAATTTAATCTCAAAATGTACTCATACCTCAACCTTAAACTTCTTTCTTGCTTTGCCGACATTAATAGCTAGGTAAGTCAGCATGAAAGCTGAAGAAACTCCAGTTAGAACCACATAACCGAATTCTTTAGGAATGACAAGAGACGGAAGAGTCGCCATTTTCTATCGAGCTTGACCTTCACCACGGGCCACGGGACACGTTCGAGAAATGGGAACGAATTTTCAAAACTATACAGGAAGCCCAATGGCAATGAGAAAGATAAGAAAGGAAATATTATAAAAGAAGCATTTATTTGACAATAAGCTGACAAAAAAGGGCCTATGGCAAAATAAATGTTCTCTTATAAGAAATTTTTTAATATCTTTTGTTCAATAATGATTTATATATTTTATAGAATACAAAAACCACAAAAGTTTTTTAAGCGAAGTATTGCTTTTTCAAGTACAAATTTAATCCATTGTCCCCCTGGTAGGTAAAATGATCGACAACGTCGCTTGTGCGTCAACCATAAATTGATTCATTAATAATGCCCAGGATTAATTAGCATAATCAACAATCGATATCCGCTGGCCTTTTGTAAAGCGCGCCAGTGTTTCCATAGCAACTGTGTATATTTGGTAGACTGCTCATGGCCGACTCATGACTTGAAAGTAAAGCCAATAGTCAAGCATCTTTTTCGCCCAATTTTCTATCCTTTTCATCTTTTCAAGCCTATATAATCAGTCAAGATGACTGAGGTTATGTATGGACTCGTGTCCGAGGCAAAAAAGAACAAATTCTCTTCAATCCCGAAGCTTTCTGAAGAAGGTGAGCGCGAGACTTCAAGAATGCTTTGTTTGTCGATTATTAACTTACTGACTTTTACACTCTCTAATTTTTAGACATCGTAAGTGTCTGGGACAATGTTTCTCAGTTCATAATCAAGCAGATGAAACTTCAAAAGGTTAGTATTTTAATTGCAGAGCTGAACACTTATTCCAAAATAGATTTTCGAGCTGGAATTCGAACAAGCTTCGATCGATCGCGCGCTCTTAAATACAGAACACTCACGACTTGACTAAACTTAATATTTTCTATCCTTCAGGGAGTCGCGATCCCAGGTTTAGGAGTATTTACATTCTCACAGAGGAAACTAGATGTTGGAAACAATAAGTTTATATTAATGCAGAGGCCAGTTTTTATTTTGTCTGAGAAGTTTGCGATGACTCACGCGCTCACTAGCTCCAAACAATACACTACAGGTGAGTGTGGCATAAACATCAACAAACAATCTAGATTATTTGATACAATTGATGGATATTATTGATATTAATTACTTTAGTATATGAACAATTGATTGCTGAGATAAAATGCATTTTACAAAGTAGTTTTTAAGATTAAAAGTGGTTACAAAAAATATATAAATTTTGGTTGTGAAATCGATTAACATTCCTCAAAAAAAAATTGTGTATTCTGAAAGTGTTCCAAAACAAAGTCTCAACATTTTTTACAATTTCGTCTTATTTTGCGAGTATAATTTTACATTATTTATATCAATAGGATCTTTTCTTTGAGTAACAATTTTCGTAATCTGCTTTAAGAAGATTATAGACCATTTAGCAATTATTACTTTATATATGTTTTTAATTGTCTTTATTTATGCTGCGATCAGGTTTCACTTTACCTATAATAGCTGCTGAACAAAGTTACTTTTGTAATATAATACACAGCTTATAGCGCATTTCACTAATACACTCCAAAAGTGCAATTTCTTATTTTAAGAAAAAAACTTATATGTATTTTAAGTTCCTCAGATAAGAACGTCTCGTTTCGTGTTTTATTTTTCTTTCTTAATTTGAGATGAAAAACTTCTTAAAATAAGAGTTGACTGAAAACAAGAAACAAAAAGTTGTTATCTGAGGAACTCAAAATAAGTATTTTTCTTAAAATGAGAAATTTCACTTTTAGAGTGAGTAATGTCTCAATAATAAATTCAATTAATTTTCTTTCAAGGTCAAATTCCAATAGTCCAGCTGAATTTTGCAGCACTATCATTTGAGACTCCATTTGACAGAGACAATGTGGAGGGTTGTGTTAAAGAAGTCTTGCAAGCTTTGAGTAGGTCTATCCAAGCTAAGCGAAATGTTGAATTCCACTTTTCTGGAATGGGACGCCTGTCATTTAGAGAAGGCAAAGTGAAGATGAAGTTTTATAAAGATTTTGTTAAGAATATGGATGGTTCTGGTAACCTTATCAGAGCTCTTTCTAATGTAAGTAGAAATTTCATTTTTTTACATTGCAAGTCATGTATTTTTGTGTGACATATATTAAGTTGTAGTGTAAAAAAAAACTTTTCTGATATTTGGTTTGAACCTTTTAGTGTATTCGATGAAGCTGATGTGTTTGATATTATAATTCATTTTTAAATGATTTGTTGATAAATGTTAACTTTTATTTATAAATTCAGTAGAAAAACTAATTGGAGTACTAAGATGACAGCGTTTTGTTTCCATGATAGTCATGAAACATTGTCATTCATTAAATGTGTTTTTCTACTTGAATATTATCTACTTAAATTGTGTTGGCTTAATTTGACAACTAGCAGTAAGATGCAAAAGTAGCAATAGAGTTGCAAACAGAGATTATTATTACATTATTGCAGCTAGACAATAAAATAAATTAAAATGTATTCAAATATTTTCTTAGAGAATGCAGTTATAATTTTGATGTATGGTTTATTTCCTACCCATGTTCAATCTGCATTTCTTACCTATTACTAACTTTTTTCCAATTTGTTTTTTCAGAGACCAGAAACAGCAGACTCTGTTATAACTGAAGGGCTGTTTACACCTCGGCCACATACTAGCAACACACTAGTCTTACCAAGGTGAGTTACCTTACATTGCCATAATCATGTTATCTTGTTGTTAATTAGTTAAGTAATTCCAAAAACAGACAAGACCCTGTCCCTTTTGTAAGTCAGAGACTCACCACTCAGAAAGTTTGTAGGGTAGAAGGTGTAAATGTGTAGGTTACTCATGTCTAGTTCTTAATGTACAACCTAGGTATAGACTTGATAGGTGAAGGGGGACTTATAGTAAAGTTGTGGCTTTTTCATTTACCCACTTCGGTGCATAAAAAAAGAGATTCCAAGATTGAGTTGCAAATGATAAATGAAATTCAGAGACTCATTAGAAATACCTCTGTTAAAGATTTTGAAATTCGGTTAAAAATTTTCTGATAACCACATTTTCAAGTTTATCATTTGTCAGCAGTTATAATAGACAACAGCCCACTTAGATGATAAACAAATCGGCCTCCTTTACATCTCTATACTAATTTAGTCAGGTTTTAATCAAATTCACTCATGGTATTCAATTAATATCTCTCTCTTAGAATCCAACCTGGAGCGGGTGTCGACAATAAAAAGACAAATGATCCATCCATGGCAACTATAGCTGAAGAAGAAGGTATCCTGGACAATGATGATGGGTATGAATTGAATTTAGAAGATAATGTTGAAGAGGTTGATGCTGACGCTGGTCCAAAAGAACATGTGCCAAAAGTAGAGTTACTATTAGGAGAAACAGCTGCTGAAGAACAAGGTATGATATTACATCGCATCACAATACTATGGAAATCAGTAGACCGCTGCAACCTCAAACTTTTTTGTGAACCGTGACAGCTAAAATATGATCACATGATCGATGAGTGATGTACCACGTGATCGATATTTCAGTTAAGTCAAAAAAGCAAAATGATAGTCTCTCGAAAAAGGAAGAACTTTTCAACCAGGAACAGCGTTGAGTGATGACATGCGAAAGCTAGTAATAGACAGAGTAGTTCAAGCAGGTGATGATGTTGAAACGGAAACTACTCTCTGCAATGGATCTTATAGAAAGTGCGAGTATTTTGATATGTAAATCATAGCATGAACCAGTTGTACATTTCAAGTCGCCCTGTACGTTTTTTACTTGAACGCACTTGAGCACTGAAATTCGTTTTTAAAATATTGTAATTTAGTGGTGTACTTAATTGTGAATAAAAGTCCAATAATTGTTAAACTTTACTTCAATTCCGCCTAATTACAAAGCTCATCAGCTTTTTATTGATTTTTGTCATAAAGGGTCTTTTTTAGCGTGAAACTTCATTGCGTCAAAATAGAACTTTATGTTGCGACAGATAATGAACGACATGACAAGCCCTTTCACAACTGTGAGTGGTGCTAAAAAATCACAATTAAAAATGCTGCATTTCAACATAATTTGAAAAAAAGAAAGAAATACATGTAACCAGTTTAAGAACTATGTGTAAAACCTTATAAATATACAAAATAAATAAAAAGTAACAAATGAATTCAGTATTTATATTGTGTTCACATGTTTGACAGAACTGTGATCACACGGTACATCAAACATCGATCACATGATCATATGTTAGCTGTCGCGGGTCACCAATAAAATTTGTGGTTGCTAAGGGACCGTTCATTATTTATGGCAAGGGGGGGGGCTGGGTGATTAATTACCAAGGAACCCATTTTTTTTGAAGACCCCCCTGGCAAGAACAAAATAAATTTCGGGATCTCCCTCATATTTACCTTATGAAATTTCTAGACCCCCCTGATAGCCAAAAAATTATTTCAATACCCCCTTTTCAGACTTGGAAAAAATTCAAGACCCCCCATTTAATCACCCAGCCCCCCCCCCCCTGCCATAAATAATGAACGGTCCCTAAGGTCTACTGATTTCCATAGTAAAACAGTCTGTACACTTTACTGCAGTTTTCCATTTTCTTATCGTCAATCAAAATTTCAAACTGGAGCAAGCTCCTCTCAAACTTTGTTTAGACCTGGCTTATCATACTGAAGTTTGTATGAACATTATCAAAATGAATCATGGTTAGTTTGCATTCGGGTGGTGATTGTAACTTTGATTGACAGGTGCAAAAATACCAAATTGTGGTAAGTGTTGATGGCACTGTCTGTCAGTTTGCAGAAATACAGATGATCAAGCTTTTGTCCATTCTTTCAAGGTTCTTTTCCTGTTTTTCTGTGTTGAAAAAGGAAGACCAGGGGGTACTTATACCTCCCCACCAAAATGTTTTGCTGACTCCCCCCCCCCCCTCCCCCCCCCTGGGCCTATAAGATGTTAATCATGTCATATGTTGCGTTACCTCTTTTATTTTTAACAAAGGTTATATGGTCTGTCTGCTGTCATTCCTCAGATCTTTGATCAACTTGATCAGGGCTAATTACTGCCAGGGTAGAGGGGACTAAAAAGAATCAAGTCATATAGTCAATTAGTTGTTTTTTCCATGTTTTATTTATATAGCCAAGCTAAGAATCAAGTCCTTTGAAAGCAGTTTTCAGGGGTTCAGTGTAAACACTAAATACATAGCCTTACATAGCCATTTTGGTCAGTTACCATTTAATTGGCCCAAATGCTTCAGTTTTCCATTGCAGGCTCAGGTATAATGTCAGTCACTTAAAATAAAGCTGCTCTCGCGCTTCCCTTAACTCATCATTATCAATGATTTTTTCCTTCATTTCCTATTTGCTTCACGTGATCCACCTAAAACGCTCTAGTGCTAATAGCATTACAATATAAGTAATGTTTTTTTATAGTTCATGCCCCATTTATTCTATATTTCCTGCTGAGTTGACATGATATTTTTTTCGTGATACAAAACATGTTAAATGGTTCATGGCGTTGTGAATCCTATGTGGTCTTCAAAGCTTTATGAACATTGAATAATTAGAATTTTTAGTACTGAAGTAAACGTACATACATACATAGTTTTATTTGGTATCTTCTTTACATTGGTGTCACAAAATAACAAAAGAAGTCAAAAAGTAACAGATATAGTTAAGGAAAAATACTGTGAACAAAAATTTGGTGTACTTCCTATTGATCATAAAAAAATAACAACTTTTAGAACGCATTTTTGTTTATGCTCTATTACTAGATAGTTTTGAATCTGCTAAACCGTTATGGTACAAAAACTCCACGATTGTCGTCATTTCGAAATTAATTAGTTTTGCTAGATTTTTTTGCGTTTTGCTTGGACTGTTCTTTATGTGTGTTTACTTTCCTTGTCTACCTTCTTTGCGTGTCTGTTTGTTTGTTATGATATTTGTTTGTTTGGATGTTTGCTCAAGTAATCTTTCGCTAACACCGACAGTCGCTCTCAAGACTGCAAGTACGTCGAATCAAGACGATCACAAAAAAATTAAGTACGTCTCTATTCAAACAATTCAAACTTTTCCTCAAAACATAGTTATGTAACATCGTTAGGATATTGATATGACAAGAATTGAGAAATGCATGACATTTTATCGCAATAAGTGTCCATAGAAGTCAGTATTCATTTTATCATCTGCAAAATAAATTTTCCTTCGCAACATCTGTTGAAACATAGAAATTTTGCTGACTAAACTCTGAGTTCTTTTTTTAATCGTTCCGATTTGCAATTCCAATCTGAAGTTCTTTAATAATAAATAATCAAAAAGGTAGCCAAAAATAGTTTATAGACAAGTGTAGTTTGGTATGCACTCAAGAGTTATTAGTCAAAAGTTCTCACAAACAAGAATAAGCTAATTACAAGCAAGTCAAGTTCGTATCTAAAATCGAGTCCATAAAATCCAACAGAAAAGTCATTTAATCTTTTTCTTTTTCTTCTTGTACACAAATCTGTTTCCAAGGTTTCTGTGGCGGTATTGTAATTGTCAAAATTTCAAACGAAATCCTAGGGTAAGTTCTAATAAACACAGCACCGATTGTGCAGAAGTTTTTCACTGTAATATGTCAAAATGACTGGAAGACGATTGGCTCGCTTCGCCGCTCTCAGCAGTGCTTCTCTGTAGGACTTTTACATTATTAGAATTTTCATATTCATGAGTTGTGTTTGTTATATTGGAAACTTTAAGAGCTTTAATATCCCTTGGTGTCTTTTCGTGTTCATGTTTTATAACGTTGCACGCCTTTGTCGGTAAAGGTAATTTAAAGTTTGGTGATTAACCTCGCGAAGTCCATTCAAATTGTGTGGGCAGCTTCGCAAAGTTCGTTCGCTTTTGTAATTTTTTCATAACTTTGAAATCATTTCAAAAGTGAATTCAAAAAGTTAGTTGTAGAGCTCACAAAGTGATTCTTCTCATGGCTGCTCCGAAACTGAAACTCAACACTTTTGCTCGGGTTTGGAACATCTTGGAATACGATGACAAAAAAATACAGAGAATTCGTAATCGAGATGTTTATGGTGAAGTTAACGTGTTTCATCTTCCTCCAAGTACGTAGAAAATGTGTAATAGTATATTATGTGTTATCTTTAATTATTGTTATTGATACTTTTGTATCTCAGAAGTTACAATTTCTGATTTAATCGTTGCCTTGGAAACAATTAGTTATGGTTTAACTAAAATTTCAAAGGAGAAAATGGTTGTGCAGACATTGTACTGTTGAACATGCTTGTAATTTTCTTTTTTTTTTTCGTCGAAATATTGATGAAAATGGACATTTAGTTAATTTTACGTTGAAATAAACAAAAGTGTAAGTCAAAAATATCATGTTTAGAATGGTAAAGTAAAATTATTTTTTACTCTCAGAATTCACAGATTCATAGATTATTTTGTGGAATGTGTATAGTAAAATTCTTAAGTTTTTTTTTATGTAATTACTGTAGTTTTGGACTTTTAAATAATCTCATTTTAAGTTGTGTTTTTATGAAAAACTTTGATATTAAAATATTTTGGAAGCATATTTTTCTAAACTCTTTCCGCACAAGTAATTTTTGAATTTCATTAATTTTGAAAATTAGTGCACTTTGGCATGACACCGATTTTTGTATGACTACTGAAATTCTAAGTGATAATTGAAGAATTTTTTAATCTTTGAATTTGTAGAGCAGACAATATATTTCAACACTCTTTTACAAGCAATTCAATTCATTATATCTATTCCTCTTTGTTTTTGTGCTTCTTTGCATTTATACCAAGTTTCTGTCAGTCTAAAATTGAGTGACTACCTGACAAATTTATTTTATTTTAATGTTTTTGCAATGTTATTTTTCAAACGAAAATCAGAGAAACATTTTGTGTAGCAAAAAGCATCAATATTTTTGGCTATAAATTTCTTTGTTTGTTTGTTTGATGTACATAACATCATGTTACTAAGGTAACCATATTCTCCTGGCTTTGGAAACAGGAACGAAGTCAAGAATGTTGAATATATTGTCGCAGCAAATCATGACAGAAAATAAACATTTAAGACTTCGCAAGGAAAAAGAGTTTCCTTTTTTTCTTTCTTTTTGGGCTTGTTTTTGTTGCTGTTTTTTTTTTTTTTTTTTTGACTTTTAAAATTTGAGTTAAAGTTGCGTCGAGACGTTCAAAGTATAAATTACACTTGACGTTTAAGTTTTTATATCGCCAGTCGATATTTTACTGAACTAAAGCTCCTCGCTTGGATTTCGCTCGATTCTGTGGCTTCTGAAATTAGACTTCTGAATCTTAAGTACTGCAACATCTGCGCTGTGGCTTTCTTAAAGAGCATTTCGTATGCCAAGATTCTGTGGGTGAAAAAGTTATCATTACAAAAGATGCTAGCTTTTTTACGTACCGGAATTTGCAAGGTACCATTTTCATCACTTCAAGGCATTTATGAAGTGCTAACGATCTTCCAAATTCAATGATGTCATAAGTGCCTTCACTAATCAAAGTTAAAAATGCATGCATAGGTCTGAGCAACTCGTTTTGTTTAGTGTTAGAGAACATGCTACAACATAATCTTCAGTGCCCTGATTTTGAAGCTCAACAAAGACTCCCTTTCAAGAAGTTCTGCTGAAGAAAACAACTATTTTTTGCTGAGAACCAAGTTTATACTCTGATTTTCACTTACTCATTACATCAAAGTTTCTTTTTGTCTCGAAATTCACTGTGATTTACCAAGATATAAAGTTCAAGAAAGTAAACTCATCAAAGTTACGTTTCTCTCGTCCGTCTCGAATTGACTGCCATTCAGTTTAAAAATGCCTGCAAGTCTAAAGCTTCCGCCGATTTTACCAGGCCAAAATATTGTTGGTCACGAGACTGACAAGACGGCGCAAAATGGACGACTCAAGTCAATGTATACCACTACAACTAAACTACACTATCAACAGCCAACGCAGTATCCAGGTTCTGTTCTCAGAGCTGTTGAAGCCTACTTTAAAAGTAAGATATTTCTGATTCAAAAATCTACTTTTCGAAGAAAATCGCTCGTTGAAAACGTCAAGCTTTCATGATGGATTCAGGTGGCAGCGAGAATTGATTATGATTTTAAACATTTCGCTTCAATTGCACAGTTGTGTTTTAATGATTTGGAGAAAAGTAGTTTGTTCTTCAAAAATAACTAAACGTCCACTTGATACAATACTAGAAACGATTTTTGCCTTTAGTTTTAATTGCATCTAAATAGTTTGAAAATAGCAGCCAGCTGTCTTTGACATTTACATAGTTGATCCATGTCAAATATTTTGATTTTCACTATAAATCAAGATGTATTACCGCCAGCTTGTTTTTCTCCTGTAAGACGTTTGAGCATATATCTTTGGTTTGGTGTTAAAACGATATTGCATGGTTACCATGGAAATTATAGTAATTATACTGAGTTTGATCATGTCCTTGAGTAGAAATATTTTAACTTGTTATGCTTTAGGCCAAATCTTTGCTTTCATGGAAAAGAAACAAAAAAAGGTTTTCAAGTCAAGTCAATCTTTTTGTCACACTACACACATAGGCAGATTTTTTTAGACATAGACATGCAGTTTTGACTGCTTCTTCCTTTTCTTTATCTTTCTTTTCTTGTTTCTCTACTCTTCCTTCACACGATGGACTTCATTTCTTCCCGTGTCTTTAAGTATCTAACCTTCCATTTTTCCTTTCAGTTCAACCAAAGACCCCAACTCCGTCCCAGACTCCGCCTCAACAAGTTCGTTCCAGATCCCCTCTGTCTCCATCTAAAGCCACGGCTGTAAGCTACAGCGCTCCCGAGCAGCGTCCAGTCACTCCCGTCAAGACTCCCCCTAAGAAAAAGTCTCTTGTACCGTCAAGAGAGCGACCTGTTGACAAAGCTATCAATACTGGTGCCAAGTTAAGCCCTACAGATCTGTTTGAGTTACCACGTTCGCAAAGTAAAACACAGTTAGCCAAGGAATCTCTCTCCCGCGGTGAAAGCAGGTGAGTAGATCAGTAATACAAGAGTAGCGCAAGATAAGAGAAAGAATGGATGGTATCATGTCTCTCATTGAAGAAACAACAATGAAAGAATCTATTTTATGAAATAGACCCAATACCGACGGTTCGTTCTACTACCTTATGTTCTCTTGGTAATGGTAACTGCCTTTGGGAGCACGCCACGTTAGCGAGAAAAAATTATTAACAATTTAGTGCCAGATGGAGTGCATGCACTAAAAGTGTGCAACGTAAATACCACTAAATAGTGCTATTTTATGCTAGTTCTATTGTTTTCTTTTGTTAAATTAGTGCTATTTACTGCTATTTAGTTGCACTCATTTAGTGTTTTCACTCTAAGATTTAGTTATGCACTAACTAAGAATTCGCCAAGGCATAAACAAAGAAAACATTTATTTCAATTCCTTTTTGTATCAGTATTTACAGATGCCTTTACGGTAGTGATTTTGTATTGTTCCCGCATTGCTCTAGATCATGGATTATTACTGAATTTGATAAATATTCTCGTAGGTGTACAGTTCACGGTGCTCGAGGTGGGCAGGAGCTGTGTTATCTCTGTCACCAACGAGCTGAGAAGAACATCCCAGTCTACCTCTCCGAAGAGAGGCGTCGTAAAGAGCTAGAACAAGACCGTTTACTGCAGGAGTATCAGCATCAGAAAGACTCTGAAGCTATCTTGGCAGAACAGGTCAGTGAGTCGCGTTTAAAACTGGACTAATTCCATTAGAGTAAATGAATACCACTAAATAGTGCTATATTCTTACTATATTTTTGGTTATTTTCAGACTAAGAACATGCACAGCCGCCAACACAATCAGAAGGTGGCAGCTTTCAACCTTGGGGCTGCTGAAGCTGTGAAGGTTAGTCGATGATTCAAGAGTTTGTTTGTTGTTTGCTCTTTCATTCGTCCATTCGTTTGTTCGTTCGTCGTCCGTTCGATCGGTCGTTTGTTCGTCCGTTCGTTCGGTCGTTTGTTCGTTAGTCCGTTCGATCAGTCGTTTGTTCGTCCGTTCGTTCGTTTATTTTTCGTCCGTTCGATCGGTTGTTTGTTTCTCCCATCCGTTCATTCTTTCGTGCATTCTTTATTTCTTAGGCAAAGAAGACAGCACGACCTACTGAATTCTCTGTAAGTATGCCGTATCATTTTGTGTTATTTGTTTTTGACATAATTTTAATCAAGTGATTGTTTTTGTTTGCAGAGATCTTATTTGTTTCAAAACCGTGCCCTTACACCACCTCGTATCATACAGCAGAAATCTTATTCTGAAAGTCTAAATGATCAGGTGAGGAAAAGATTCCCTTATTTATTCATGATTACGTCCATTCATCCATTCATTGATTCATCCATCCTTTCATTCATTCATTCGTTCGTTCGTTCAATCATTTATGTGTCCATTCATTAACCCATTTATGCGTTCGTTCATTCATTAACTCATTCGCTCGTTTATTCATTCGTTCATTCATTCGTTCGTTCGTTCATTCATTCATTCGTTCGTTCGTTCCCATACAAATACATTATTTAATTCATTCATACATTCATATATTCGGTCACTCACCGTGCATACATTCATCTGCTTTATAGAGTGCATGCCATATAAGCGTGAAACAATTCCTAACTATTTAGCGCTTAATAGTATTTAGTTATCAACTACATAGTTATCAACTAACTAACAAAAGATGTACAATAAAACAAAACGTGCAACATTCCTTGTAACGTGTCTTTGAATTTCTTTGTGTCTTAGTTTATGCCTTGGCGCATTGTTAGTTAGTTGATAACTATGTAGTTGATAACTAAATACTATTAAGCGCTAAATAGTTAGGAATTGTTTCACGCTTATATGGCATGCACTCTATACGTCTATTACTCCGACGTCCGAAAAGTATCGCCACCATCCCTTTAATGTGTCAAAATTACAAATATATTTTACAACTGCATCCTTTCGTGAATTCATTTTATTATCAATACTTTTTGAAATTAGTTTAGTTGTTTTATCAGAGCATAACCGTTTTGTTGTGTACCTTACAGGTCACTGCTAAGAATGAAAAGCTAAGCCGATTGGCTCGAGAGCAAGAATTTCTTGAAAGACTGGAACAAATACAATTAGCAGAAGAGTAAGTCCAAAGATAGGTGTACTGATCAGAGTTGGCTACTGCTGTTAGTTTTACGGAAGGCCAACTGTAGTTTGAAACAATTCTTAACTATTTAGTGCTGGATAAGATTTAGTTATGCACTAAGAAATCACCGAGGCATAAACAGTTTTTATTTCATTTCCTGTGTGGTATTGTGTTTATGCAACTTTATTTATCCCGTTAGGCCTTCCGTCCACACTAAAACGCATGAATCCGAAACAAATTTTATGCTAATGCTATTGTTTAACGAGCAATTTTTGTCACAGTATCGGAACAAAACAAAATTTATCCGACATAGTGTAGTCAGGGTTTTATCTAGCACTAAATGGCTAAGATTTTTTTCACACTAATGTGGCGTCAACTCTAGATTCCAAATTAACGTCGTTTCAACTATATGTAATCTCAAAATCTCTAAGAATAATCAACTTGTAGGTAATTTCGACTACGTTTTTGAAACATCTTCTTTCATAGGAAATGATACCCAAGAAACTATAGAACAATATGTTGTTATTTATTTGCTACACATCATAATTTTTGTGACGATGCCTTGCCCGCCGCTGTCTATCGGCCATTTTTCACAAAGGAGGCTACAAGTCAAATGTTAACAGTATGTCAGTGAGGCTTTAGCGGTGGAACTCCTTCAAGACAGTGTAAAGGAGCTTGACTAAAAGTGGGAGGGGTGGCTAAGGTCTCCCTAGTCTACAGGTCGCCGACGTCTGTGTGTTGTCTGTAATTGGCCAACAGAAGTAACAATTACAACATTCCTGAAATATTTCTTTCTGTCCACGGTGTACGTTTGGATTCTCGTTTGACCTGTTGTACCAGTCTTTAAAAGGATAATTTGATGTGTGTTTGTTATTTTTCAACAGTCTTGCCCTTCAACGAGAACAGTACTTACGAGAAAAGAAGATAACAACCGACCTTTACAAGAATGCACTTGATACACAGGTAGAAATCCAACATACCGCTATTGTCATTGTTAGAGACTTGCACCCACGCGCTTCTCATCCTTCGCGAGTAATGCGCGCGCAAAGCATGATGAAAGAAAATCGTTCACATAGAAACCACTGCACAACGATTGAAACGTGTAGCATGGTTCCATGCTCCGAACTGTTCAGCCTAATTAGCATATTTTAGACACCGTATTTGGTCAATATTTGATATTCAGAGCTAGATGACCGCTTGATGCTGTAAATCAAACATTTCATGCGTTTTTAGAATAATGTTAAGAATTTCCTTGTGTTCGGTGCATCGCATGACATCCACCTAAATCCAGTCATGTCGAGAAATAGCCAGGACCCAGTGAATTGTGTAATTCACCTTGCCGTGGATAGTCACCATCACCATCATCATTTTCATGATTAATTGTTACCCCCAGCTCTTATCACAAGCCGACCAACCAGGGTTATTTACACCGAGCCGTAAACCCGGTTTGTTACCACCATTTGATCCAGAATATCTCAAGTCCAGGAAACAGCCAGGCAGACCTTTACAGGTAGATAGGTAGAAGTGATAGTGTAATATAGGTTACTATAGTGTTTGTGGATTTCGTAGAACAGAACAGTCTTGAAGTATGTATTTAAAAAAGGTGGCTTGTAAGAATAATTATTTGTGTAAGAAATCTCGAGTTCAATTGCCCTTAAGCACTATGACGTCATGGCTTGTTTACATGAATAAAAATGCATCTAGTTCTAGCGAAATATTTTTCCTTTAATATATTTGGCATTGTACTTATACTTATAATTTGTTCCATTATTATAAATGAACTTTTACCATATTTTTCATGGATTTTAAGATGTTGAATCCCCTCTTTTGCCCATGATTCTTAGCATTAAAACAATAGATTTGTTTACATGTGACGTCATAGTGCTTGTGGTTAATTTACCTTGTATTCTTGTCATTGTATTCATCTTTCATGATTTTTTTAATTGTTGTTTAATCTGCTCAGATACGATTCAGTCATCTTCACTAGGTCATACTCGAGTCTGACAAAGCTAAATTCTGGGCTAAAAGTGTTGTTCGGTTTTAGAAGAGTTTCGGTATATTGAGAGACCGGTATAGAGAGGTTTCAGTATATTAATCATTCATAGTTTTTTGGAACCGTTGTCTTATCTTCTCAGGTACGATTCAAACCTCTTCCCATACCTGCACTCGAGCCCGACTCCAGTGGTCCTATCTTTGGTATTCACGATGTCACAGAGGAAAAGCTTGAGGATCAGAGAAGAAGAGCTCGCCGGTTGTATAATGACCAACTAGACGTGGTCTCACAGAAGAAGCGAGAAGCCATCTTGAATGATTTACGAAACCAGAAAGAAGAAGCTGAGATGTTGGAGAGGAACAAAAGAGAGTAAGTCTACAAGTCTAGCGTTCTCTACAAGAAACTTTCGTCCTTCGCGACTCCTTTGTAACGGATGTTGTGATCTTGCCGCCTTTCTACCAATTCCCCATTTTCTTTTTCTGCAACAAAACACCCCAGGGCCGTAACCAGAACTTTTAAAGGGGGTGCACATAAAAAAAACCTGGATCATTGATGGGTTTTTACTAGCCTTTTTTTATTAGTGGCTGTCATATTTTTTACAAAGTCGGCGTGCTTTTCAAAAACACGTGAAAACCCGTATTACAATTTATTGATCTTATTGCGCTTTACAGTTCTTTTGAAAAACTTTATTCTTTGTATTTTTGGTGGTTATTCTAGTTTTGTGCTCTTGATTCCAAAACTAAGAAATACATTCTTGTAATAAAAGAAATGGAGATGGATGAGCGGACCTTTAGGTTTTTTTTTTTTTTTTTTTTTTTTTGGGGGGGGGGGGGGGGGGGGGCTGCACCCCTAACCAGTATCCTATAATATTTTATTTCTTATTAAGCCCATCCAGTATATCTCGATGCTCTTTACGATAGTTATATTTATAAATAGTTAAAAAAATTAGAATAACTAATCTATTGTTTTCTTTTGTTTAATTAGCGCTATTCACTTCTAAATAGTGACAACTGTTGCACACATTTAGTGTTTGCACTCCATTGTGATGTGAAAGTAGAGAATAATTATGCGGTATCCATTTTTGTTTTAGTATTATCATTGATCGAACCGTGCGGCATCAAGAACAACTGCACACGCGACGTTCACTAGAGAAATCATGGGCAGTCAGCGTACAGAAGAAGAAATCCCGCGAAGACGAAGAAAGAAAGCGGGCGCAGTCTCCTGGAATGCTTATTCACGAACAGTGCGAGAACTACAAACGATGTAACCAGTGTGGCAGGAGACCCCATAACTGTGGAGAATCTAATGTATGGTCAGAATCTCGTTACGTTGCTGGGTCTCGTCTGATCGTTTGAACATCGGGAGAATGTAAAAAACGCTTATGACTTTTACGAACTCGATTTCCATCTCAACGAATCAAAATTTAAAATATTCAGATTACGATTATTCTCTTGCGGATCGTGTGTATGATCTTTGAAGAGTGGCATTTTGTTGTCAACTTTACTGCCTCAGCAAATGAAAATTATAATTGGATAAATAAACATTTTCTTTCAACTCCTTGATCTTTTCAATAACTAAAGGTTTGTTCACTGCCATTGGATGAAAAGAATATAGCATCGTTTTGTAATATCTCAAATAATCGGTACGTTTCTGAAGGTTTTACACTTTCTTTACCGACTTTTCAACGACATTTTGCACAGCACGGAGAATTAAAACACTTGACCTTTTTTGTGTTTGACTTATATATATATGTATCTATTTTTTAAATATCTAAAAAAGTGCCTTTCCAAAGACTCGGGATCCCTATGTGTTTATTTTTGCGTAGAGATTGGTGAATACATTTCACATCCATAGCTGATTCCAATCTAGCCTGCGTTATATCCGGATAAATTATCATTATTATTATAAATTGTCATTAACGAGAGAAAATACCGGATGCAATGTAGGTTGGCGGTTTTTAGATTTTGGGTGAAAACATTTCATTTAGAAATTGTTAGGCCACTACAGGAAAATTTCTCTATAACTAAATATTGATGATATAATTAATTGGAAAAAAAATAATTATATTATCAATATTTAATCATTAATTAATTAATTGTATGCCTCATTAAATTATAATACAATTTAAAGAAGTTCGAAAAAGTGCAACGGATAGAGTTGATTTCGATGTTGTGCAAGGAATTTTCAAAAACAATCGACTACCGTATCGTGAATGTTTCGTGGTCGATATTTTGTTGTATATGACCACCATCTTGAAATCAGCTATTTGTAAATTTAGATATACATGTATAGCTATTACAAACATCGTTTTCTTGGAGGATACCGAGTGCCGGTTGTCGAACACGGCAAATGTGCAATTGAGACCAAAAGTACGCCAGCAAATAACTTAATTATTCTAAACTAAAGATGGCTTCCAGAAGTAGTCAAGAACTATACTTCAATTTATAGTTCTTGTTTACTAATTATGCCAGCCTCGTTAGCATGTAATATGTTCTTTAAAAATGCTACTACTGTGTCCGTAATTGCTGTAATTGAAAGAGTGCATGCACTAAAGTGTGCAACATAAATACCACCAAATAGTGCTATTTTATGCTAATCCTATTGTTTTCTTTTGTTTAATTAGTGCTATTCGCCATTAAATAGTGACAAATGTTGCACACTAATAAATTGCATGAATTTGAGGCAGGAGTTGATAAACATTACCGCTGTTTGGCCGGACTAATCGGTACTCCGGCATTCTCTTAGACAACCTTTTTTTAAATAAGTGTAAGTACGCCAAGTGTTTTTGTTGCTACAGTACATTGCAAAATACAATACAAATGCTAGAATGGTTGTCAAAACTCATAAACAATGTCCAATAACTAAAGTGGAATTCTCTAAAATATTGCACATGTTTTTGAACGACATTGTATATTGTGTGATTGTATATCATCCAGTATATATTTATAGAAGTGTGAATAATAAAAGTGTGCTCTCTTTTCCAACAAAAATGACCAAGTTTTGATTTCAAATTTAACTAAAAGCTACTACGGCTTATTGGTAGAGCAGAGGTGCTTCCAGGATTGTATTCAAAAGGGGGTGCCGTGCAAACTCTTCCGGAGTGGGTTTACTACTTAGTGAACATAAAATACTGAGTATATTTTGGGAAAATATTTGAGGAAAATATAGACTTGAAATCCTGTCAGGAGGGGCACCGTAATGGTGATACTGACGTTTCGGACGCTAGTCCATCGGAGTAATATCAGAGAAAGAGAGACAGAAGAAACAGAAACACGAACAGAGAGAAAAATCCGCGCATAGAAACATGTTAAAAAAAAACAAATAATACAACAAGAATGTCAACACCTTTGTTTTCGTAACAATATCATTGAAGCATTCGCATGTGAGCTGGTCTTATCGCTAGTGCCTTCATTCTTTTTGATCAGGGATGGACCATTAGATATTTGAAGGGGGTGGGGGGGGGGGGTTGGGCAATTTTTTGGGGCAGGATATTTTTTCCCAATGTGATGGTTGTGCAGGATATTTTCTTCCTCTTTGCACGATATTTTTTTTGGTTTTTGCTCAACACCCCCCCCCCCCCCCCCTTCCCTCCTCATATATCTAATGGTCCTTCCCTAAGTGCATGCAAACGAAAATCTAACAATGTACAGTCACTCAACAG
Organism: Diadumene lineata; assembly: GCA_918843875.1. Classification (NCBI taxonomy): domain Eukaryota; kingdom Metazoa; phylum Cnidaria; class Anthozoa; order Actiniaria; family Diadumenidae; genus Diadumene; species Diadumene lineata. The sequence continues at coordinate 2,628,804 of OU974082.1, forward strand.
GGATTACTTAGACCTAACATCCAATAAATCGATTAATGCATTTCACTTTCGTGTTCCTTTCGGCCAGCTTGAAGCTTATGCTGTTAAAACATTTTAAGGAGTTATTTATAGTTACAATAATGGAAAGCTTTAATAAGGAAGCTGAACAATGACCAAGGCCGGATTTCACATTGCGTCGATCACATCAAGCTCCATAAATTCTCGAACGCTTGTGGTGATTAGGTAATATTTCAGTGAGATACGCTCGTTTAAAATATCTAAATAGGCTCCGTTGCAGACTTATAACATGGTTCGTATATTAAAGTAAGCAATTAATATGTCAGCACCATATTTATGTCTTTGTTTCACCTTTGATGTTGAGCAGGTCCTGGGGCTGCCCTCAATTTTGAACTTATTCCCATCCGAAATCGCAAAATAACTCATAAACATTGTCTAGCTAAGCGATTATGATGAGGATTGTTCAAATATCTGTCGGAAATGTTTAACTATTTTAAATTTAGCTAGAAGCGAAAGAAACAGAGTTCAGTCTGTACAGCCATAGCCAGCAAGGCTAAAGCCTGGTCGCAATTGATCGGAAAAAGATCGATTTTGGGAAACCATAGTTTTTCGATCCCACGATCAAATATTCGAAAACGATTTTAAAGAAACCAGACTTAACTCAAAAGATTGTGCCTGTCATGCTTGAACATTTTGTACAAAGACTTGTAACAATATATTTCCCAAGCATCTCCCTCTATAAACTATGGTCAGCACGGATCAGGCTTGAATATGTTTAAAAACCAGGAACAGAGAGTCTAAAATACGCGCGTCCTGGAGTAGCTAAGTAAGTGAGTAAGTGAGTAAGTGAATAAGTGAGTAAGTGAGTAAGTGAGTAAGTGAGTAAGTGAGTAAGTGAGTTAGTGAGTAAGTGAGTAAGTGAGTGAGTGAGTGAGTGAGTGAGTGAGTGAGTAAGTGAGTTAGTGAGAAAGTAAGTAAGTAAGTCAGTAAGTAAGTAAGTCAGTAAGTCAGTAAGAAAGTAAGTCTTTATTTCATATGATAAAAAATACATGTCATATGCTACAACAAAATCAGAAAACTACAGTACAATGTATAAAAACACAAAACTACAATACTTGGTGCTTGAAGCAAATACGGTTTACAAAAGGTCTTAAAACGAGAAGTGTTCACTTTTTCAATTACAAGACTCGGGCAGACTAAATCGCAGGCCCACTTTCCTTGGCTCATCAAGGCTTCATGCAACCGGTTCCTGGTTTTTAAACTGGACCATTCGGCACTCCGGCAGCTCATTGATCTAGCAAACGCTCGTGCAAATGTCACTTTTCCATAAATTTCTATTGACGAGCCAGGCCGGTTTAGCGGGCTGGTTTCTTTTGTTTTTATGCTCTGATAGCTTGAACACAAAAGAAACCAGCCCGCTAAACTGGGCTGTCTCACTCCATATAAATTAACAGCCCCTTATTCGGTTATCATATATTTATTTATCGCCTATTTAATCCTAATTGAATCTGTTTCACGGGTACATTATGTGCACTCTATAAAACTCTTCATCTGCATATTTGAATTAGGCCTGCTGTTCAAAACGAATTTGAAGTTGTTTCAATATCCTTAAAAACACTTAGCAAAACAAAAAGCAATTCCGTCGGCAATTCTTTTATCCCTATCATTGCCATTGTATTTTATGCAACAATAAATAAAGATGACCGCTATTGAAAATGCAGTATCTAGAATGATAAAAACAAACGAAATGTGACACAGATATATATTTATTGACCTCATTAGTTTTGTCGAAAAGCTAACAAAATGAATGACAGTAAAAAAATGAAACCTTTTTGCTATTGGCTGTTTCATTGCGTACGATAGCTTTCACTGGAACTGAAAATAAGTGAAAACGAGACATGGTTTTATTGGCTTTCAAAGAAAAAACAAACATGGATAAATTGCATTATATCAAGTCCTGTTTTTTTTATTTATTTTTTTTTATGTGGATGGAATTTAGTTCAACCAGATTACTCTAAAATCAAATCTGGTTTTCGATCATATTTTCGCCTGCTTTTAAACTTGGTATTTTCTTACCGATTCTAATATATTAGAATTCTACTACTGATTAGAATTAAAATATATATATATATATATATATATATATTAATTAATTTTTATTTTTTTATTTTTCTATACCTCGTTGAAGCCTCGAGCGTCACGTGACCTAGTTCAAAGAGTATCACTTGTTCTTAAGTTTAAATCTCGAAACCTTCAAATAGCGCATGTCAAAGGCACTTCCCACCCACTTGCACTTGAAGACGTTAATCAGAATTCAGATAGAAAATTGTTTAATCACTACATGCCTTGTTAAAACCGCTAGATTTGGACATCGTTCATAGAAGTAAGGCGCATTCACTTAGCGTTCAACGTGGTCCTTTTCGATTTACTTCCCAATCAAATATGGGCACTAGTGGTCATCAGCACCTCTTTAAGAATATAGAGCAGATTGGATTACTTAGTGTTCTCTTCACCATCGAAGCTTTTTGGATATTCATCAGCAACGCCGCAACTATCCTCACGTTTGCTACGAATAAAAAAATATATCATAAGGCTGCTTATAGTTTGATAAATCTGGCTGTTTCTGATATTTTCTATGGGGTATTTCTAGCGTGTTATTATAACTTCGCTGCTTATGCTGTTGTTTTAACACATGAGATGTTTCTTGCTTTGGAAACGATGAAGGTAAGAGGTTGTCATTTTCTATTTTATTGTTAAACTTTTTCATTTACATGATTAAAATGAAAATTGTAAAACTTCGTATCAAGTAGGGGTCATTCCAGACTTTGTTACGATAATAACAATAATTATAATAATAATAATAATAATGATGAGGATGATGATGATGATAATAATAAAAATAATAATAATATTGGTCGTGCGAGCACCATTTGTGATGTACCACTTTATTTTTTGTTGTTTTGAAAGAAGTGAACGAGAACTAAGAAAATCGCTATTCTACAGGAATTCACATAAAAATGTAGTGATGAAAATAGGGGACATTCAATCTAGAGTAAACAAATATGACCTTGTTAGTTCTGCTTTACGATTTTCCCGCTTAATACACTTTTTTTTTTCTTTTGAAGAAGGGCCAGGTATAGTATTTGTGAATACTTTACCATGCCATCTAACCTCTTTAAACCTAATTGCCTTTTGTTGAAGAAGTGTCAAAAATAGTGAAACATCCTTCCGAGCTCAGACAAATAACTAGATCGTTATAAATGTAAGATTGCTTGTCTATGAATATATGTCTGTTCAAACAGCTGGCGAAGAACCAGTCTGGAAAAAAACAGATTATATCAGTCTATTTAAACTCTTAAGCTGTCCAACTAAAGTGGTACTAGTGATTTTTCTTTATTTTTGCAGCACTTTCTTGATAAGTAAGTCACACATTGGATTTAATGTTTTTCAGAAATTAAACAAGTTACCCTTTTTTCAAAACTATTTTTCTAGTTACAAATTTTGTCGGACTACTACTAGATTTGGAGATTATACCCTATTGTAACCCTAGCCCCCCCACGTAAGTAAGCAGGGCAATTACAGTTTATTTAAATTGTATTAAAAAAAAGACCTATTATAATCAAACTTTACTTGAACACTTTTGATAAAAATGCAAGTTAAGAATTGTATTTAGATTTAACATAGTTAACACAGTGGACTGATTTAAGTATTAAACTGAGTAGAATGATGAATAACAATAAATATAAAAGTCTTGTAGCACTCGGAAGGACTTAGTTTTTTTTAGTTTTTAATATAAAAGGACCGAACTAGTCATTCATCAATCCTTCATAACCCAATAGAGCAGTTTAAGTGCTTGGTCTTTGTTAAAAAAAAAAAGATCGAGTGAAATTCAAATAAAAAGGACTCAATCCAATATGGATTCCGTGCTCGTCACTTAAAAGAGCATGGAATATACAATATTTTAGATACAATAGAGTCGTATACAATCAACCCAACCAAAGGTGATTTTTTTTTGGACAGCATGAAATTTGATATTGGTGTCCTCAAGGATCTGTTCTTGGGCCTTTTTGACATACAATTCAAGAACGACAATGTCTGAAAAAAATTTGATATCAATGTACTTTACTCACAATGGAACTGAAAATCCCTCGAAATTATAATGAACAGCGAGTTTGTCACCCTATTTAAATGGCTCACAATTTGCAGATGAAGCCTCATGTTATTTGATGGTATTAGAGTGCGCGCCACATAGTGCGAAAGAATGCTTTAAAATACTTAGTGCAAGATCGATTTAGTTATCCACTAAATAAGAATTAACAGACGCATGAACACAATACCATCAAGGAATTGAGATATAAAAACTGTCTTTGTTTTTGCCACGGCGAATCTTAGCTAAATCCTATCTGGCACTAAAATAGTTAAGAATTGTTTCACGCTCTGGTGGCGTGCACTCGAAAGCCTGGTTTACATATAATGGAGAACGATCGAGAATGGTCGCAAGCGATCCTACGACCGTTTTTAAATCCATATATGATCGCGATCGAAATCGTTCAAAAACGATCGTAGGATCGAATTAACTTTTTTTGGTTTCCCCCAAATGGAATTCTTTTCGATCGTTTGCGACCGTTCTCCATCGTGTGCGGTAATTATATGGAAACCAGGCTTAAGATTATCTATAAAACTAAGAAAGATGTGAACCCGGCAGCTTTAATCCTAATCAAAAGTACAATATCAAGTATGCTATGCAATGTAATTTAGATATGGCCTTATAAACAGAAACTCGTCAGGGGACTGGAACTTGTAGCGACAGTACATTGCTTTGGTTCCATGCTCCGGAATATTCGATTTTTTTGTGGAAAATTTTTTCTCAAATAAAATCATATATTTTGTGCTTCCAAAACCTTACAAAACCAAGTAAACGACACACATTAACATACAGAACGGAAAATCTCTTCTAAAAACTCGTGAAATTTGGCAAATATTTGATTTACACCATCAAGCGGCCATTTGGAATATAGCTAGCTCCGAGTATCAAATAATAACCAAATATGGTGCCACATTATGCTAATTATATATCTTTATATGCCTTAATATATCGGACGGTACCGCGCACCAAGTTTCAATCCCAATACGAGTTTCTATTAGAAATCAATGTACCTCATTACATAAGTGAATTTAAAACTATGCATTTAATGTAAATCATTTGACCTTGTATTATATACAATTGATGTTGATAATTTGATTCGGAAGACAATAAGTAGAATTCACGAGAAAAGATATACAGAATAAAAAAAAAAAAAAAAAAAAAAAAAAAAATAAAAAAAAAAAAAAAGAATATTGACAACAGCCAATATAAGATTTAATATAGATTTAAATTAAATAATTGTGTATTTAGTTTCAACCTTTTGTCAAGGCAAATAACTTTGACAATATTGTACATTTTTGGCAGAATGACTTGAACGTCACATAATGTTGACACGATAATAAAAATAGCAGAATTTCAATGTGCAAACAAAACTCGTTTTTATCATTATTGTGGACATTTCACAACAAAATTATCAATACTCTTTGTCACTATTTACAATTGATACATGAGCAGCATCTGGGTGTAACGTTTCGTAGTCAAATAAAATTCCTTGGGTTTTCTCTGCAGAAAAGAAAACAAATTTCACCAACATAGACAACAAAACTGGCAGTGGCAGGTTTTTCTATAGACAATCAGGATTGACAGATTTTTCTAAGACCGACAATCAAGACTGACCAGTTTTTCTCAGACAGACAATCATGCCTGACCGGTTCTTTTTCAGACAATCACGCCCAACCAGTTTTTCTCAGACAGACAATCAGGCCTGACCGGTTCTTTTTCAGACAATCACGTCCAACCAGTTTTTCTCAGACAGACAATCAGGCCTGACCGGTTCTTTTTCAAACAATCACGTCCAACCAGTTTTTCTCAGACAGACAATCAGGCCTGACCGGTTTTATTTCAGACAATCAAGACTGACCAGTTTTTCTCAGACAGACAATCAGGCCTGACCGGTTCTTTTTCAGACAATCACGACCGACCAGTTTTTCTCGGCCAGTCAATCATGACTGAAAATGGACATTTCCAGATAGACAGTCAAGACTGACCGGTTTTTCCCGGACAGAAAGTCAAGACTGATAGGTTCTTCTTACAGACAGACTGATTTTTTTTCACAGACTTGAGTCTAATTGACTTTCCATGTGATAATCACTATTCTGTATTATTGGTTTTACTACAAAGGGATGTGCTCTCTTCGTTACTCAAGCAGACGATTAGGTCCTTGATTTCATCTCTTTTAGTGTAAATGTGCGCTTGAGTGAACCAGTCTCTTTTATCAATAGGCGGTCTGTAATTTGTAATTGGGTCCTATCAAAAGAAAAAAAAGACAATCATTACTATCAAATAGATTCCTCCGCATGCATCTCATTTGGGTTCCCTGTATCAGGCAAAACTGAGGGCTACTGGAAACTATTCTAAAAAGCTCTCGATCAAATCTCCCTCCATCGCATCTACAAACCCAAATGACACAAAAACACCACAGGAAGCCCACATACAGAAAGGAGTATTGTGTAGAGAGAGCTAACTATTAAACAGTTAGGTAACAATGTAAGTTATACACGTAAAAACAAGTGTACTTACTGACGTTTTGGACGTTAGTCCTTAGAGAACATTTTTTCTTTTTTAAAATGATGAGTATTGTGATATAAATGTAGCTAACATTATCATCATCAACTTAAAAGCTTGGTAACCAACCAAGTACCATCATCATCATTACCACTACCATTGTTTACGTGACTTACCGTAAAGAAGCTCTGCACATACTCCAAGATGAACACACCACAATCACAGTGGTTTTCTTGTTGAGGGACCTGTTTTTACAAGACAGTACAATGGTATTCAATAACCAAATTCATATCCCACATGGCATAGTGCCTCAACTTATTTCAGTAGATCTTTACTGTATGGATTTATACACTCCAGCCTCAGTGTGATTCTATTGTAACATGGTCCGGCAATCAAGCGAATGCAGGGCAGGGATGATCTATTCAATTCAATTGAATTTCACTTAGATTTTTTTCCCCACAGGGAGGGAGGGTTGGGAACGGATCTACACAGGATATTCAATGCTCTTTATGTAAACAATAAAAAAATCAATACATACAAAAATAAATAAATAAATAAATAAATAAATAAATAAATAAATAAATGAATGAATGAATGAATGAATGAATGAATCAATGAATGAATGAATGAATGAATGAATGAATGAATAAATATACAAACAAACAAACAAACAAACAAACAAATCAATAAACCAATAAATAGAATCTGCACTTATTTGGGAAATTAAAAACTTTACCTTAGGGAATGAGCCTTTAATGTTTTCTTTGTTAAAATCTCTGGCTTGTTTGTTTGGTCGTTTGCTTTTCCACTCACATGTCAAATAACTGAAAAAAAAAAAAAAAAAAAAAAAAAAAAAGCAATTATGTAAATCAAATAGAACTAAATAATGGTGAATCATCTCAAGGCATGTATTTCTGGAGTGTGGTCCTTTACTGGGTAAGTGAAATTGGAGATATGGAAGCAAAAAAGAAGAAACAAACAAATGAACGAACAAATGAACAAACCATCAAACAAACACAAATAAAACAAATAAACAAAAATACAAATAAACAAAAATACAAATTAACACACACAAACAAGCAAATAATGAAACAAAGACACACATAAACAATCAAAAAAGAAACAAATAACAACAACAAAAAACATTTGGAAAAGTAGTTGAAATCAAGAGTAAATAAAAAAAAACAATGATGAAATGAATGAACAAATGAATAAACGAATCAAAGAATGGTTCAATGAATAATAGAGGGAAGAATGAGTATATGAGAGATAATAGAATACTGCATATTAAATGAACGAATGAAAGACTTAATGACTCTTACTTTCTGAGATTTGTATAAACCCTGCTTCTGCCAGATGCACTCAGTGAGTCAAAGATTAGAATACATGGACTGTGGATAAAAGAACAAATTTTCACACACCATTTATCATTCATATCACTCTGACTCAGGACTAATGTCTGAAGCATCAGTTTTGCTATTAGCACAATATGGTGTCCAATGTACATATACATTGTACAGCTGTTTCTCAAGAAACACCGAAACAGTCCATTCTAGTATTTTACTAGTGTTTACCTTGTAAAACATCAAAACAAAATACATTATCACATTTGAATGTCACTCGGTAAAGCAGGTATTTGTTAGTTAAATAAATGCAAACATAACCACAAGAATAGTTGCACATTTCTCTTATGCTGTCCTCACTTGTGAAGTAGACACAAGCATATGTGGGAGCCTGTCACCCCCCCCCCCCCCCCACCCCCCAATGGACAATCCCATGATGCTCTAGTCAGAGTTTTCAGAGTAGCACGAGTTTGAGCAATGTTTGCGTTGTTTATGTGTTGAATGCCTGGTTTCCACTGGAATCTAAACTTTTTACAACTACTAACAAACTCTAGGAAAGCTCAGGGCAACACATAACCACAGGAATAAGACAGAAAGGGGGAGTCCAATGTATTATTCTGTACATTGCACAACCAACCATGTTGAACAGTAAGAGAGATTATACCTCGCTGTGATGGGAGGAAGATCTTTGTTGGATTTCTTGGTTTCTGCAAAATCATCTGAATCATCCTCTGAACTTTTTACCACTTCTACAGATTCTTGACTTTTATCATCGGAATCCTATATTATGAAGGATGCAACAGTTTGAAATTAATCACATAACAGTATTAGGCCATGCATGGCCATGCATTAAGCCAATAAGAAACCTGCATGCCAAAAGCTGGCTTCGCAAACCTACTTTGTCACAGCATAATAATAATAATATATTTTTAAAATTCAGCCATTAAGAGGATATGATTATTATACTTACACTTTCTTCAGTTACAATTTCGTCCTCTAGGTAGGGAAAACATATGATGGCAAGAAACCAATGGGAGCTGAACAAAACAAAAAGAGTATTTGTGATCACAAAATAGCAGTTAGTATCCATTTTCGTTATTTATTATTTTACAGCCAAATTCGTTGTATCGTGACCCGCCTTTCAAAACTTTGTTTTCATTTTGGTCTTTTTTGAACCGCCAATCATTTTCACAGGGCGGAGCTTGCCCTAACATGTTCTGTCATTGGTTAATCTAAAATAAGCTCCGCCTTTGAATTTGAATTGACGGTTCAGAAAAGACCAAATCAAAACAAAGTTTTAAAACGGCGTGTCGTGATACAACGAATTTGGCTGTAAATGTCAGTCAAAAGAGGAAATTGTGGATAATATGGGTGGCCTGGCAGTGTGAACCCCAGCCTCTCACCACTGCAACTCCAGTTTGATATTTATTCATGAGTTTTAGAAAATAAAACAAGACATTAATTAAGATTAAAAATTAAACAAATTACAACATCTTTATTGTATATACCTCTCATTTATAGGCACTATAATAAAATCTTTCTCAAATATGTCAACATTTCTTGTCCACTTCTTGACTTTATTGTGCATGCGCTCTGGATAACTAAAAGAAAAGAATCATCACTATCATCACAACCAAAACCACCATCATCATCATCACCAACATCACCATCATCACCAACATCATCACTACCACCACCATCATTATCACTATCACCACCATCACAGCCACCAACATCATCATCATCACCATTATATTCACTTTCTAATTTAAAGCAAAGCAAAGCAAAGCAAAGCAAAGCAAAGCAAAGCAAAGCAAAGCAAAGCAAAGCAAAGCAAAGCAAAGCAAAGCAAAGCAAAGCAAAGCAAAGCAAAGCAAAGCAAAGCAAAGCAAAGCAAAGCAAAGCAAAGCAAAACAAAGCATAGCAAAAAGAATTTGAAACTAAGACCATTCACAAAGAATGGTGGTACTTATATTAAAATGACATCATAGTGCAGCTCGTTTATTGTATTAATAAAATATACCTTTGTGTATTGTCACTAGTAGATGCAGCATCGCTTGACATCCTTTGTGTTAGACGTTTATAGAAATATGTGCTGAATATGTATGTTCGCTCTCTGTCTACATCATTCAGCATTGCATGGTAAATATACCTAAGATAGATAAGATATTCAACCATGACATGTAACACTTAGACCATGTTAGTATGATCTAATGCATCCTTAATTTGCAGGTCATTATGGCCCACTTCCCAGCAAATTCATGTGGGTTTGTTGTGTTGATAATAGACCTTTTTGGCTTTGTATACAAATTGCCCATTTCAGACAACGTGACACTCTCTAGTAGGGAATGGTTCTTTTATAAAAAATGTGTTGAGATATTTACACCTGAAAGAATTATTTCCCAAGAGTGACATCACATGGTCTGAAATGGGAAAATAAACATGGAAGGGAATAAGGTCAATTAGGGGTGCTTTATACCAAAATACTATAATAATTGTGAAATTGCTACAGACTTGGACAATACATCTACAACAGAGACTTGTACTGATGTAGTTGTTACCAACCACCCTACAAACCTTAAATATTTTTCAAGTAATAGAAGGCATTTGTTGTTTTAAACCCAATTTTGTTTAAATCTGAGATTTTTAGACCAGACTCTAAGATGGACAAATTTGAGAAAATCAGAGACTTTGCCAAGACTGAAGTTCTATTCACCACTAATAATATTCAATTATTGATAGTTATTACTTACTTTAGGTAGAAGTCAATAATGACATCATTAAGAAACTCGCCAGCAGCTAAACACTCTAGATCCGCTGACGT